>JAGFMF010011741.1:244170-310951 GCA_019455555.1 Galemys pyrenaicus | reverse complement strand
GGGCCATAGGCCGTTGTCGTTTCATTTTCTGAGTTACCACAGGACGAGCCCGGAGTATGGGACCAGCCTCCTGCTCCTCTCCGAAGGAGTCTGGCATTTGCGGAGTCGCAGGCTGGTCTCCCACTACTGGGTGAGACTCAGGCAAACGGCCGGCTTCCCTCTTTACCTCTTCTGAGGAGTCTGGCGTCTCCAGAGTAGTGGGTTGTTTTTCCCAGACTTCTTCCTCCAGAATCCTCAAACGTTGTCGCAGCTCCTGCATCTCGTCCTGTAGTTGCTGGACTCTGGACTGTTCCTTCCGCCTAGATTCTCGCAGAGCTGTGAGAAACGCCCATCCCACAGCCCCTGCCGCCTCACGGGCACTGCATCCATCCCGGTTCTCCTATTTCGTACAGGGCCTGTTCCAACTGCAACGGGGATCCATCTACCTCTGGCCATTCCTGGGGAGGTGTCCCCTGGGAGAGGAGACTGGCCACAGGGTACCATCTGCTCGCGGCCAGCCACCCCACAAGCCTTCCCCAGGTTTCAAAGGGTTCCATACCCGCCTGCGCTGAACCGTCCTGCCGTCTACGCTATTTGTGTCACAACCATCCCAGACCGGGTAGTAGGTTCATCATCAATTCAAGCAGTTTCTTTGTCTTCGCTGCCATCATGCTATCCCTCACACTCCACCGCACCGCACCACCACGCTGGTGTCCCTGAGATGCTAGCTCTATACACCTCGTGTGCCAGCCCAGGTGCAGCCACCTGCGCATGCTCACCCTGGACTGCCCGCAGCACCCAGGTGTCCATCATCACAGTGGTGGGAGGGTGGAAAGACCTGATTGTTCTCTGACCCTACACTGGTCCAATGAAACTGAGATGGTAACTGCTGATTCTTTCCATCAAAGTCTGGGATAACTTGTCATATGCAATGGATCATAAACAGTTTTTGGAGCAGGCCCTGGTGCTGCCCTGTCCCTGCCTCCACTTTCCAGCCATGTTCCCTCCAGCCACGTGGGCCTCCTTGCCAACCTGTCAGGCCAGGCGCATCTGCCTCCACATCTGTACGGTGATGCCTCTGCCTCCCTGTCCCCAGAAAGCCCTTTCCCAGAACGTGCTGTTGTTGCAGTGTTGGCGGAGTCCTTGTCTCGTGCCACAAACATTGAGAACATGGATGGGAAGGAGTGAGTTTTAGAAAGTTTATTCAGCAATAGAAATGCAGGGAAACTACCTAGGGCACCAGAGAGGAGGCAGCTCTAGAACTTTTTATACCCGTTATAGCTTACTAAGGGGCCTCTATGCGTTGAATACATGCTCTGCGGTGTAGCTTGCTAGAAACTAGCACACACACAGCTAGAAGCGCGGATGCTTGCTGGAGATTAACACTCAGCTGAAGAGGCAAGCTCAGCAGCCCCTTCCTCCTGCTCTCTCCTTAACCAGCGTTTTAGGCCTTCTGTGGACAGGAGCGGGGCCTGTCGTTTCCATTCTCCTGTGGCTTTTTCACTCTCCATGGGACCTCTACCTTATCTGCTTAACCAGAATCTCACAATTACTTGATGAAGGTCAAACTGTTGCAGAGAAACAGATGAGGCAATGTAACTTGAAATGGTGCAATTTTAACCAATATGCAAAGCTACTTGTCAAGAAAAGAAAATGGAGCCCAATGAAAGAGCAAGTGTTTTTCAGTGAATAAAATTTGTAAATATAGGTAAGGCAGAGAATTACAAGATAAGTAAAACACAATATATTTAGTGTAAATATGTAGTGCAAATTATATGTAAAAAGATGAGATGTAAAATATGGCAGTTTATATTCCACTGCATAACTTCTATGCATGAATCAAAGCATAACCTACAAAACATTTAGTGCCAGGAAGAGCACAGAGCAGGTTCTCAATGATTCCAGCAGACAGGCCAAGGAGGAGTCCTGGAGCCCTCGGTGGCTTTTTTAGGGTTTTACTACATTATTATATCAGAGGTGACCAGGTATATGGCAGGCAGGGGAGCCCTGGCGCATCTTCACTCTGATCTCCCTAGTCTCTCTCTCTCTGTCTCTGTTGCTCTCTCTTGCGTCACTCTCTTTTTCTCCTCTGCTCTCTTCTGCTGTCTCCCGGCATCCTCCTGACACTGCCCTTTATGCCCTGTGTCTCAGTGTAGGTGTGCCCACTTGTGCGTGTGTGCAGGACCGCAGATGTCCACTGTCAACACCAATGGGGGGTGGGGGAGGGGGGAAAGCCTGATCTTTCATCTACCCTACAATCCACCTCCTCAGGGTTTTCCGCCATACAAAGTAGACATAAGTTTCCCTGGACAAATAGGAACACTGCAGCCATGACCCACAAAAGTAAACAACACAATTTAGCAATGCAACAGAATACAAATACGCCCAGGCAGGGCACCAACCTAGGGGCGAAAGACATTATTGGCATGATTCACCAAGTCTGCTGCGGAAGGCACTGATCTTGCCAGGAAGGAACCACTCACTGCATCTGCCTGGACAGCCGGTTGTATGGCACCATCTTGTGGCCACAATGGAAAAGTCAAGAGAGTCACAGAAAGGAAGTGGTTTAGAGGCCTGGACAGTATTGTGGCCAGCTCTTTATTGATGCCGGTCTCATTTCTGCAAATGTTTACTTTTTATGCATACTAGTATTTTTAAAAATAATTTTTATTTGATTTTCAAAGCATCAAATTTGAACGTTGTTGATTTTTCTCATTGTATATTTGCTTTGTATTACTTGATTCTGCTCTTAGATTTATAATTTCTTTGCTTTCATTCTGTTGTTCAATTTGTTATTTCTAGGCTTCTTGTGATGTATGCCTTGATAATTGATTTTCAACATTTCTTCTTACCTAATATAATTTTTTGAAGCTGCAGTTTTCCCTTCAATCTAAAGCCCACATATATTAGCACACTGTATTTTTATACCATTCAATCCAAAACATTTTCTAAATTTTATGGTGATATCTTCTTTGGTGCATGCATTACAGGGGAGTGTGTGGCAGCATTTTAAATGCTAGGGGATTTTCTGGTCTTTTTTTCTGTTGTTGGTTTTCCAGTTTAATTAACTGTTGTCAGAGAACATGCTCAGTATAATTTCGGTTTGTTGAGTTTTGTTGAAACTTGGTTTATCGTTCTGCATCCAGCCAATTTGGGGAATGTTTCATTTACAGTGGCAAAGAACACCTGACTGGGTTTTGCCTGATTGGTTTTAGCAGGTAGTTTGAGAGATGTGTCGAGTCTCCAAACATGTTTGTGGGTTTGTCTATTTCTTCCTTAATTTTAATGCTATGTTGTTCTATGCATCCCAAATCAAGATTTTTATATTATCCTATTGAACAAGTTCTTGTCATAATGAAAGGTTCATCTTTATCTCTGGTGATAATAGTTCACTTACATCAACTATCTTATAGAGATATAGCTACTTTTATTTCTTTTGGATTGTGCTTTCAAGGTATTTTCTATCCTTTTTCAGCTTTTCTGTTTCAGTCTGCATGTGCTACTTGTAAAGAGCGTGTAGTCGAGTCATTTTTAGTTTCAGTCTGACAATATTTACTTTTACTTTGTTTTTTTTTTTTAAAAGATTTATTTATTTATGCATACAAGCACTGGGGTATAGGTCAGAGGTGTGTGTGGGAGGGGGTGAGAGGATTCACCACAGAGAGCAGGGAGCAGAACAGGCAGATCAACCGAAGTACACTGCTGAGGGGAGCAGCGGGCACAGCAGGAGAGGTCTGCTGCTCCATGTGGGTCCCCTCCCTGGCCAGCAGTAGGGATCGAACTCGTGCTGCAGTGGCTGCGGTTTGCTTCACAGTGCGTTGCTTAACCCACTGCGCCACCAGGGAGGCCCTTTTACTTTGTTTTTGATGTGTTTACACTTGATGTAATTGTTTAAAGAATTGTATTTATGGGCACAATCTCATAATTTTATTTAAATTCACCATTCTGCTCTTTGTTATTTCCCCTTTTTTGCTTTTATTGGATTATTTTAATTCATTTTCTCCTCTTTAGCTTTTTAATTTTATCTATATTACAGTTGCAATTATTATATGTGTCGGTTATCCTTGAGATTGGTTCCTTTCTGATTTTCTTTTAGGTTGATTATCTTTCATAATTCTGCTTTTCTCCTCTGTTCGCTTTCTAGTAATGTATATACCTATACATTTATATCCTTTTTATATACTTATTTAAATTTGATGGGGATTAACCTAGAGTCAGTAATTACCTTTGACTATACTAGTGTAGCCTATAAAACTTTCATTACTTAAAAAAATTATAAATGAAATATAACTGAAATATACTATTTCTAAACTCTCCCCAAGCCTCAGAACTCATTTAATCCATTTATCACCCTGCTTCTCTTTATACTATTTTAATTATATATTTTTCTTCTACTTGTTTTCAACACCATGGTAATTGTTCTTTTTAAAAAGTTCATATTCTGGGCCTCCCCGGTGGCGCAGTGGGTTAAGCAACACACTGTGAAGCAGACCGCAGCCACTGCAGCACGAGTTCGATCCCTGCTGCCGGCCAGAGAGGGGACCCACATGGGGCGGCAGACCTCTCCTGCCTGGCCCACTGCTCCCCTCAGCAGTGTACTTCCGTTGATCTGCCTGTTCTGCTCCCGCTCTCTGTGGTGAATCCTCTCACCCCCCACACCTCTGGCCTGTACCCCAGTGCTTGTACGCATAAATAAATCTTTAAAAAAAAAGTTCATATTCTTTCGTGTTTTTAAATATGCACATTTTCCTGTTTATTATATACACACTATTTGCATCTTTTTATTTCTTCATGCTTCGAGTAGAAAAATACCTTCAACCTGAAGAATTTGTTAGTATTTCTTGTGATACAGATGAATTCCTTACTACTATGAAACTCTTGCCTTAAGAACAAAGAATTAGGGTGAAGGTGGTGTAGCGCCAGCAAGGCACAGGGCAGGTTCTCAGTGATTCCCGCAAACGGGTCAAGGAGGAGTCCTGGAGCCCTCAGTGGCTTTTTCAGGCTTTAATTGCATCCTTAGATGAGAGGCGACCAGGTACACCACAGGCAGGGGAGCTGGGCGGCCAGGAGGCTGGCAGGCCTCCTAGCCCCCAGCGCATCTTCACTCACTGGCTGCTTCTGCTGCTTCTTCTCTGCCTCTCTTCTGCCTTTTTTTCTCCCTCTATCTGTTCTGTCTTCTACTCCTCTGCTGGCGTCCTCGTGAGGCCGCCCCATATGCCCGTGTCCAAGCCCAGGTGCACCCACTTGCGCATGCCCACTTAGGCACGGGTGCAGGCCCTCAGGTGTCCATCATCACACCAATGGCGAGAGGGCGGAAAAGCCTGACGACTTTTCCATTTACGCTACAATCATCATGCACCTTTTCCCTTCTATATTATGAAAAATTTTACGTTTGATTTGGAGACATGATATCAAGGCAGCATAATTGGAGATTATTAAACACTGCAAATAAGTAACTCCTGACCAGGTGGAAATGCGTGCACTTGGCAAAAGTGGATCCACAAGTGTCTGACTTTGAAAATATCAAAAGATGGGTGTAGAGGCAGGAAGGGCGGCACAGGAGCAAGGTTCGGGATGGTTCTGGGCAGACGGGTTAAGGAAGGAGAGTCTTGGAGCCCTCGGTGGCTTTTCATGCTTTATTTAGTAGAGGTGGCCAGGTACATGGCAGGCATGGGTGCCGGGGGCCCTGGAGGCTGGCAGGCCTCCCAACCCCCAGCGCATCTCACCCTGTCAGCTGCTTTTTTTCTCTCTCTGCTGCTGCTGCTCGTGTTGGTCAGTACTGTCAGTCCTGTTGGTTCTGTCCGCAGGTCGGTTCTCACAGTTCTGGCGTCCTCATGTCGCCGCCCATTTATGCTCGTGTCCAACTCAGGTGCGCCCACTTGCGCATGCCCACCCTGGAATGCTCGCAGCACCGCAGGTGTCCATCATCACAGTGGTGGGAGGGTGGAAAGACCTGATCATTTTCTGACCCTACAATGGAAAAAACAGGTTCCTGACTTAGAAGGGTCGCTGGTTTGGGAGTTGCAGCAATGATTGATTTTGTGGCGCCATCTTGTGGCCACGAAGGAGAAAGCAAGGGAATCACTGAAATGTTGAGAGGAAGCAGTTGAACTGTTAACCCCCAGCACAGTAACTCTTTATGTTGCCATCTGGACATTTTCAGCGTCAGGTCTTCTTGAGCTTCAGTCGTATCCCTACAGTGCTTACTTTTCCTGCATATTTGTATTTTTATTAAATCTTGTTTATTCATCTTTGGAATTTGATTTTGATCTTTTTTGATTTTTTCTATTTTACACTTAGAATTAATTGACTTCACCGCTTTTAGTTTTAATTTATCTTGTTTAATTTGCTGTTTAATTTTCTTCAGAGATATTTTGTACATTAATTTTTAATGTTTTTATGAAATAGCTCCTTCATAAGGTTTCCCCCTTTCAATGGAGTGTACCCACTCTCCCCAAGAGCCCCTGTGTAAACTGACAGCCGTGTTGGTGTCCCCTACTCCACATGGTGAACCCCAGGTGCCTCTCTCCACCCACTTCTCATTCAGTGAACCTCCTCAGTGTCAGCCCCGATGAGGTCTGCATTAGTCTCTACTGTCCAGTGAATAATCAGTTCCATTTCTATCCAGGGGACTATCTCTTTTTAAAGATTTATTTATTTATGCATACAGGAACTGGGGTACAGGTCAGAGGTGTGGGAGGTGAGAGGATAACCAGAGACAAAGTTGGGAACAGAATGGGCGGACTGACTGAAATACACTGCTGAGGGGAACAGCGGGTGGGACAGGAGAGGTCTGCTGCGCCACGTGGGTCAACTCCCTTGCTGGGGATTGAACTCGTGCTGCAGTGACTGCAGATGTTTCATAGTGCGGTGCTTAACCCCTTGTGCCACCAGGGAGGCCTATCTACGGCACTATCTCTTTGACAAGTGTCGCTTTTGGAGCCACAGTCAGTGGGAACCAGACCCTGCCACTGACTCTGCTAAGACCTGCTGCCTCTGTGCTCCTTGGCAGGGCCAGCTCCTTTGCTTCCAGGGCCTACAGGCCTGGGTTGCTTCCAGGACCTGCCCTGTGGCTTCCTTCATGGAGCTGTTTCTGGGCCCTGTCTCAGAAATCACTAGGGTCTGAGGCGCCTACTGTAAGGGCTACTTGCTAGTTCTGGTCTTCTGCTTGCAGCGCCCTGCTGGGCTGCTGGGGCTCATTTTGCCTGTGTGCTACCTGCTTGGCCTATCCCACCGCTTGCTGGGGCACCCTCCTCTGGGTGTTGGTCCTACTGAATGCTACAGTAGTCTCTTTTTTCCTTCAGGATTTATTGCCTTTGTTCTGCTGCAATCTAGCTGTGAATGTGTGGAGTAGGTGAGCTCAGCATCTACACTCTCCATCTTGTCAGTGCCTCAGTGATATCTTCTTTGGTGCATGGGTCATGGAGAAGGGAGCTGTGGCATTTCCAAACATTAGAGAGTTTTCTAGTCTTCTTTTTGTTGTTCCAAACCCTGGAACTTGTGAATATATTACCCTACAGGTCAAAAGGGACAAAACAAATGTGATTCAATTGAAATTCTTAACAAAGGAGATTAGTGAGGATTATGTGAATGGCCCAATTTAATCAAACTGTCCTAAGTGAACCAGGAAACAAGATCATCAAAGTCAGGAGAGCAGATGAAATGACAGAAGCAAAGATGGAGCGATAATAATAGACAATTGTATCTGAAGGGGCCACAAGATAAGGATACAGTACAGGGGCCTCCCTGGTGGTGCAGTGGGTTAAGCAACGCACTATGAAGCAAACCTCAGCCACTGCAGCACGAGTTTGATCCCTGCTGCTGGTCAGGGGGAGGACCCACATGGCACAGCAGACCTCTCCTCCTGTGCCCGCTGCTCCCTCAAGCAGTGTGTTTCAGTCCATTGGCCTGTTCTGCTCCCCACTCTGTCTCTGGTGAATCCTCTCACCTCCTGCGACTTCAGCCTGTACCCCAGATCTTGTATGCATAAATAAATAAATCTTTAAAAAAAAAAAGGATACAGTACAGTGTCTAGAAACTGGAAAAGGCAAAGAAGTGGACTCTCCCATCCATGCTCCAGAGGGAACCCCTCCCTGCCACCACCCTGACTTTAACGCAGTGAGGGTCAGTTTGGGCCTCTGCTTGACAAGCCAATGAGGATACATTTGTGATATTATAATTCACACAAATAAGAGCTAATACGATTCTTTACTGTGAGCTAATTTGTTGTGACTTTGACGATCCTGTTTCCTGGTTCACTTAGGACTGTTATGATTAAATTGGACCATTCCCATAATCCTCAGTAATCTCCCTGGTTTTCTTCCAGGTCAGTACTCATTTAAAACAAAAAAGGATCTGGGGGAAAGATTAAAACAAAACAAAACAAAACAACCCTAAAAGCAAAATAAGACACCAGAAAAGAAAAAAAAAAAAAAGCAGCAAAAAAAAAAAAAAAAGCTTGACTATATGCTCATCTGTTTTGCATTTCTTTTTCCTTATTTGGAAATGACCATGCAGAACTCCCAGATTAAGTGAAGCAAAGGAAAGCAAAACAGATCTGAAAAAGAACACGCGACCATAGAAAGAGGACTTATTTCAAATGACAGCACGGAGCTGCCTCTTGCCTGGACTGTGGTTCACTATGTGGCCCCCGCGAAGCTTCTTCTCAGCCAAGCTCCTTGTCATTCCAAGTCATTTTCAAGGTTTCCAAAGCGCTGCCTGCTCTTGTAGTGGTAAATGCATTTGTAAGGACTGGCTTTTGTTAGAAAGAAAACAAAACATGCGACTCACATGTGCTCTTCTCTAGTACACAGATATCTGGGATGGTGAGTAGATGGCAGAGAATATGTGGCAAAGAATGTCCCCAGGAGCAGTGGGGAGTGCAGCAGACACCCCAGTTCATCAAGTTTTGGGAAGAGTCAGTGTGTGTCTTTTCTGCTGCCTGGGTTTTGGGCCTTCTGGTGCAATGGGGGGATTTTTTTATTTTTATTTTTATTTTTTTGAGCGATACCATACAAGAAAGAATAAAAGGCAAGCATGGAACATGAAGTATACTGTAGAGGTCATTGTTGGTTTGGAGGCTGATCTACCTGCAAGCTAGAATAAACCAAAGGCAGAAGAAAGAACTACCCATTTGCTGGCTTACTGAATTGTATGCGGTTTGAAGGATGAAAGGGAAAAAGAGAAAGTATGAACATTGATGAATTTAAAACTTGCAGCTAAAATAACATACTTAAAGAGTAATTTTATCTTTTTATGGAAGATAGAGAAATAATGGTCATCAGGACACATACAAACACACATTTATATATATATAACATATATATAAATATTCATTAGACTATGAAAACTGAGAATATATGACATGAACCCATTTTCATAGTTATGGCGGGCTTTTCCAATATAAGTACATTTCAATGTAAAATCTGGAAAAAAATGCCAAACATACCAAAGACGTAAAAATGCATATATAAACCATCTAAAAATCACATTATTACCAAATCTGTTATTAAGCTTCCATTGAAATGAGCTCTTTCTTATTTCCAAGAATTCTAGAAACATACAAAAAAAATTAGAGAAGTCGTGTACAGCCTTTAAAGACAGGGTTTGACTTGGAGAATGGGGAGAAATTTGCATCTCACTGGATTCCATTAAATTTCTGCTTGAATAATTGATGATCACACACTAGACAAGAAGTCACATATACTGAAAGAATAATCAAAGTAAATCGAAAGGTGGAAGGAAGAAAATGAGGTGTTGGATTCGTGAGGATGGGCATTGGACTTTGCTCACTCACAGCAAATCCATCCTGTGTGCCTACTGAGTATCAAAGTGCTTTTCTAGACTCTACATATGTGGGGTGAAGGGGGCACAGGGAAAATAAACACCCAGTGTCTGTGGCGCTTATATTCTAGTAATGGGAGATGGGCAAGAACTGTATTAAAATGTGTAAAGTAAGTACTATAAAAAATAAACAGGTAAGTAGGTTGAGAATGGGATGGGGGTGCTGCTTTAGATGGGTGGGGCAAGTGGGGGAGGCTGCTCTGCGTAGTCGGATCTGAGTTGGGGGTAATGACATATACCATATGGGCCTCCCTGGTGGCGCACTGTGAGGCATCCGCTGTGCTACAGCGCAAGTTCCATCCCAGGCCAGGGAGGGGACCCACATGGTGCAGCAGACCTCTCCTGTCTTGCGTGCTGCTCCCCTCAGCAGTGTATTTCAGTCCATCTGCCTATTTGCTCCCCATCCCGTCTCTGGTGAATCCTCTCACCTCCCGCGACTTAAATAAAGAAATCTTTTTTAAAAATAACATATACCATAAAACAACCACATCCAGGAGCTGGGAGAGGCTTGACCTAGGTAGAAACCACAATAAGCCAAAGGTATGTGGTAGACTGGCTTAGGTTAAGCCAACCTCAATTGCACCTAGTAACTCGAGATTTCATGGCAAAGTGTTTTACTGCCCAAATAGTCATGCTAAAGTATCCTCCCTTTCTTCTGTTACTCAATATGTAATTCTGAATGAGAATTCCTGGATATTCTCATTGTGCCACTCCTTCAGACCTCTGTCTGAAAAATAGGAAGACAGGGGTGTTGGTAACGGGTCCTTGAAGAATTTTTGGGATGCTGAAAATTCTGGAAACCTTCCCTTTATTCTGAGTTGAATTAATTCTGTATTGTGTTTCATTGTTTCGAATGTTACACAGCATAAGAAATACAATCAGAAATACAATGCACTTTCAGAAAAGTGCATTTCCCAGGAAGATATTCAAGCACTGTGAAGACAGAGACCTGCCTGGACTGCTTTAGGAGCTTTCCTCTGTAGATGCCTTTCCTGCAAAACAGGAAACAGAAATTTCAGTGGTTGAGCTGAAAAGGAGCAAGAGTTTTGAATAAGGAAAAGTAATCAAACAACTGACGTTTATTACTGGCTACAAACTGCAGAAAACAGTACTGGTTACAGGCACAATAATGTGACCTGTATGGACACTGTGAAAACTCAGCCCTAATATTGGATCAGAACACGCAAGGTCAGCTGAGGACAAAAGCTGGACAGTGCTGCCCTGGAGAACACACGTCAGGAAGACTTAATTAGCAGAGAGGAATGGGGGTGATATTTCTGGGGGCTCAGAGGCAGATGTGCTTTGGTAGAAGCTAAGGCAAAGTCACTTCAGAGCAAGCCCTTCTCTGTGAGGTCACCATTAAAGGAGCTCACTGCACATGGTGGGTGGTACTGGCCTGCTCTGATTACGGGTATGAACTTCTCCACCTGCAGTCTAAAGAGGCCCACCTGTCCCAGGATCTTCGACAATGTAGTCCACTTTTCTAAAGATACATTTCCCTTGCTGGTGGAGTCAGTTAAAGTGGCACTTTGTATTCTAGAATCCAGGATGGGGGTGTATAGGCCACTTAAAGTTCTGCCTGGATCCATAGACCAAAAGTTTAATGAAATAAGAGTATCATCAAAATTGAATTGACATGATCAAATTAAATGTCAAGGAATAATTCCTTTGGTGAGTAATGAATACACACAGCCACCACTTTTTAAGTGTTTTTATAGCTTCTAAGTGGCTCTCCTTAACAGAGAGATAAATCATCTCTATGAATTAATTGCTTGGGAGAGAATGGTTTGACTTAAAGATGTAAGAGAATGGGAATTTAGTAATAGAGAAACACTGCTTCCAATTAAGTCAATTCCATACACAATCTACATTGTTACTGTAAATAGGTTCTCCAATTCCAATAAATAAAATAGTTTTTAAAAACCCATTTTATGGCAAAGAATTATTGGTTACATGAACTGAGGAATAAGTATGATAGATGCCTATTTACAAACAACATATATGAAAGACATACCTATCAGTACATTAATATTGCATTTTTATTTAAAATATTTCACTGTATTGCATTGGCTGGAGCAAAAAGATACTCAGTGAAGAGTCACCTGATACAATCATTTTAAAAAATTACAAAGTAAGATTAAGATTCCTATCAAAATGATGACAGAAATCATTATCATTTTGTGTCAATCTTAGCAATCTGCCAATGCTGGCCAGGTCATCATGTTTTGAGGGAGCTGGTGCTCAGAGCACATGAGAGGTGATCGAGTGCTTCTATTTAATTTTAATCTTCTCAAGTTTAATTATTCAGCATATAGGACTCCAAAGGCAAATTTTGGATCCTATTAAAAATATCTGTAGTGTGGAAACATATACATATTTCCTCCTACAGAAATTTTGAATTTTTCCAATATCCTCCAATAGGTAGTTGCCTGCATCAGAACAGGCAAAATGATACTGTGCAGGATGCAGAGATGAATTGCAATCTCAGTGGCATTTCTCTCTCACTAGCTGCATGACCTTGAGACAATGTTCTTTCCATTTTCTTGCTAGTTAATAATGCTCTCTTTACAAAACAAGGCAGAGGAGAGTGAGCGTCTACAGTCTCAGGCTCTTATCATCTCACGATCCCACTGAAGTCCTGCATGTAACTGAAATGAAAAGTTACCTTTGACAATGACTACAAAGGGCTTCTTCAGACCATGTAGCCTGTTGGTTAATTCTTGTGAAGAATAACAAATTCCACTGAACATATATATAGCATCTCCAAAACACTGAAGCAAGAATTAGGATGGTAAGAGGATCGCGCAGCTAGTGAGAGATGCTAGATGGTGTTAGTGAGAGAGAAATGCCACTGAGATTCCAATTCATCTCTGCGTCCTCCACAGTATTATTTTGCCTACTCTGATACCAATTGTTTGCCAACTTCCTGTGGGAGAATATTGGAGAAATGAAATTTTCTGTAGGAGGAAATACACACACACATACACACGTGCGTGCGCACTTCCACATGACAGATATTTTTAATAGGATCCAATATTTGCCTAAGAATGGCCACATTTAGAGCAAGGAAGTCCCACTTCCATAGAGTAGCTGGTTGCATTTTTTTCATAACTCTACATGTTCCAGATGAGGATGTCTCTTCAAAAAAAAAGTGCTTATGTGTATACTTTTCCAAACACTTATAATTATGAAGTATGATTTCAATAAAAATTGTACAAGCTTATCACTTAAGAAGTGTTAAATTTTTATTGTTGGGTGGCTTAAAAATACTTCTATTCAAAACATATGCCTATTGTTAGAGAAAACATCGAGTTTAAGGGTGATATGTTCCAGTTCAATCAAATAATAAATTAATTGTGGGAATATTTTAATCACTTGACTATCCAGTTAAGTCCAAATGACCAATCTGATTTTCCTACTCAAACATAACTTCAGACTCTACAAGTGCATTACCTAATTCACTTAACTTGTATTCATTCAATTTCATTAAAAGTAATGACACTCAAGTCATTGTATTTAAGCAAAAAATTTAATATTTTGATAAGTATTGAGGACAGGTAAGAAATACCTGAAACACCGCACTTGGGAGCCATGTGGCGATGTTAGGCCTTGGATAACCAGGGGTAGATAATGTCTCTTGGTTAACCCTGTCTCTAAATTTGAATTCATCTCACTTTTTCCTCCTGATCAACTGCTGGTGTGCTCCTTGGGTGCTGTGATGTGACAATATGGTGAAATGTGGCTGCTGCTAGCGCCCGTGTTCCTCAGCCTAGGCCTCCAGAGTCTTTATAAATTCAAAGTTCTATGGGAAATTATTCAATTACTTCAACTAGGTACCAGAATAATCAACTAGAACATTAGAATAATCAACTAATTATTGTTATTATTATTATTACATATTCATTTATTTATGCATACAAGAGCTGGGGTACAGGCCAGAGGCACAGGAGGTGGATTCACCAGATACAGAGCGGGGAGCAGAACAGGCAGATCAACCAAAACACATTGCTAAGGTGAGCAGCAGCGGAGGGAGGAGAGGTCTGCTGTGCCATGTGAGTCCCCTCCTTGGCCAGGGATCAAACTCATGCTGCCGTGAATGCTTCATAGTGTGGCAGTCAACCCACTGCGCCACCAGGGAGACCCCTCAACTAATTATTAGTTAGAAGTCATATTATACAAAACTGTTTCTCCGCGTAACAATTTGAATTAGGAAGTAGAAAGTTCCTTCCAAAGGCTTTATCAATCTCCTACTGAAGAATTCCTACCTAGATCTCAACATTAAAAATCTCATGCATTATTAATTTTCCATACTCTTAGCCATTTTTTTCTATAGAGCTCTAGGCTATAATCTAGTAAACTTGCATAACGCATTGTGGGAGACTTTAGTATGATAGAAAATGTTTCTAGTACAGTACCATTACTGATTTTGTATAAAATGACATTATAGGGTGTAAGAAAAGGAGTTAATTTTCTGGCCATCTGCATTGGTCTAAATGGTCATCATAATAAGATGGAATGTTTCAAAGACATGTCCAAATTGTCAGGATTTAATGACAGGCAAAATAAATGTTCTGAGGGAAAGAAAAACAAGAGACAGAGATGGACAGGGAGATAAAGAGAGGAGAGTTTGTGTGTCTCTGTGTGTGTGAGAGAGACAGGGCAGAGGGGCTGAGAAAACTCTTTCTTGTTCTTACTAGGCAAGATGAGTGAGGAAGTTTCCACATTAGACCAGAAAGGCAGCGTATGGTTTCTAGAACATAGGCTGTGAAATAGTCAAATATCCATAACACAACTAAATAAGTCAATTTCAAAATAATTCATGTCTTGGAATAACTTTGATACCTATACTTACTGTAATTTAAAAGCCAATCCAATAAAACATGTGGTTGAATTTTATTGTCAGAAGGAAAACACTTTCTTATGCATCCAAAAGAAATGAAAGACAACTATTAAATAAGGGAAGGAAAGATAAACATCTTTTTTAAAAAGAGGAAAATAAAACTTTCTTTCAATGTGTGTATCTAATGATGAATATTTTTTCTTCACATACATTCTTAGAATAAGACTTAGAACAGACCGTGTGTGTAGGTATAGCTTATACATTCTTAGCATATCCTCTGAACATATAAGTGTTTCAGCGATGACAGTAGTAATTTTGGTTGTTGAAGAATGTTCTAGTGTTTGTGGAAAAGAACGTAAAACCAGGGAACAGAATGGTGATTCAGAATTATCCCTTCAATTAAGACTGCTGTTCCATTATAGACCTTGGATTGAAAAGAAAGCAAACCACATTCTTTGCTTATTAATAGTTTTATTTCCTTTTTCACTGTTAAACTTAGAAGATAAATCACCACAAAGTTGCAGGCATCATTTTATAATACAGATGATTGACTTATTTTCAGGAGAAAGAATGAAAATGGCATATGACATACTCAAAATTACTGAGGAAGTTCTGGCTACCAGATAATAAAAAAAGGTAAAATTCAGTGCCTTTGATAAAGATGGGGACACAATATTAGATGCAACTATGATACATGCCTTTTGCTTACAAAGCAAATCTATAGCCATCTCTTTTTGGACAGCCGTTTCTCTCTACACCCTCGTGATTAAGAAGGATGCGAATGTCATTAGACTTTTCATAGATATTTCCTGGAAAGGTTCTTGCTAAGAAAAATCAATGTGCTGATTCATTGACTTGGAAGCCCATTTTGATTCTGTTACCCCCAAACCTGCACCAAACTTGAGACAGTTTCCGTGTGTACAAAAAAGGGTGTTTCTCAGAATGTGGCCTTCATGTAGCTCCAAACATAAACCCCAAAGAAGTTTCTTTGGATTGTTCTAAGTGGGAGGCTGAAGATGCCCATGGATGAAGAGTGAAAAGAAAAGAGGGCTGTTGATTAATTGCTTACAGAACAGAGGAGGACTTGCTTCTTAACTCTCCATGCCAAACAAAACCACATGCGAAGAAGTTCTAAGCTTCTAAACTGCTGCTTTGCACTTGTATGGACAGAAAACTGATATTTATGGACTTTTTGCCTTCCCAATACTTTTCATAGTAGGAAAATAAGGGAGAATCAGATCAATTTGGTAAAAACATTTGAGTGCTAGGGATAAAAGTATTGATTTTTTTCCCTTTTCTATACTCTTAATTATATTCACTACTTCAAATCTACTTAACATATTTCTCCTCTTGCTTAGTAATATATTAAACATCATATTAGTGAATTATTTTTTCTTCAAGTTCCTTGCTCAGTGGCTCCTGACTAAATTAGCAGTGGCTTTGGTGCATACATAATTCTGATAACTATTTGATATACTAACTAATAAGGACTTTGCTATACATCAAATAACATTTATTGACTACTGTTTGGCAGATACTGGACCAGTCACATGATACAGAGAGGCAAAAAAGACCCACTTTTTATCATCAAGGAACTCAGAATATAGGATAATAGTTTGTTTTTTAAGTTGCCAAATTGTTAACGATTTGAACTTTAAGAAAGAGCAATAATATTCTGGAGATAACCTTTTTAGCTTAAGATAGGGTTACTGATTCTAATTTGGATGAGGAAAGTGATAATACTTCTATATAATGGAGAGCACAGTCTCCTTTTATCTTTGCCTTTCTAGTAGAAAATTTTGTGCAATGGAGATGGAGTCACCTTGGTTCTTCAGGTGATTGTTTGGGTCTCGCCTGAGTGGTAGGGTCAGAACACGGTGATAAGTCTCTATGACTCCACAAAAGTCTCAGACTTAAATTATACTAAAGCATTCGGGTGTCCACTTCTATACATCCAAGTGCATTGTCCACCTCTTTGCATTGAAGTTGTGAAAGTAGTGCACGTTCAATTAACTATGACAGTAATACTTGCACATTCTGGAGTCAATAAAACTGTGAGTGACTACAAACTTAGAGAGTATACTCACTTATGGCCTTTATCTTATTCATTTTTATTTCAACTTGAGTCTCCTTTCTCAGGCAAAAGCACTGATGTCAAAAAGACAAAGTAGAATTTTCCAGTTCTAAAGAGCAAAAGTTTTACTGTCCTCAGAACCAGTCTTTTGGATCTGGACTACTCACCCAGCATTAATCCTGGTAGACTGCTTATGTCTCGAAAACCTACAAGATACAGTCATGAAAACACAGAGAGAGAGTGTGACTTAAGTCTGTAGACGGAAGTAGTAAAATGTACTTGAACTCACTATGAGCTGGAGTTTGCACTATTGAACCAGTTTGCTATGCATTGCATATAAGATATCCTTTTAGAGGAGATGATAGAGTAAGGTTGTTTTGGTTGAAGACAGGATAACTGTTTTGATTGCTGTACTCCATATAATTTTAGTCCCATACGAGAAATACCATTGCAAAATCAAACAACACCTGCCACCCTACAACTATTTGTAAGGTTGTCAGACCTCCGGTGATGGCCATGGACTGGAGTGTTTGAAACAAGGCAATTCCAAGTTTACCAACACATGGCAAAGGTTCCTTAGATTCATGGTATTGAAGTATAAGAAGCATTTCTTACTATTGGCATTTTGGTGATGGGTATGGTGTGGTACATCTGAAGATGTTTGAACCTGGTACTCCTAAATCACATAAAATGTTGTGACCCAATGTCTCTGCAATAAAAAAAAAAATTAAAAAAAAAGAAGCATTGCTGGTGGATGTAGAAAATCAGAAATTTTTAAGTGACCAACATAACATTTTACACTCATCATTGTAGTCCTTTATCTAACACCACGACTCAATTGTGAGCTGTTTGCTAGTAGAAAGCAATGTGCATTTGCCTATACTTTAGTGTTGTTGCTTAGTTGGAGCAGGAGAGAACCCAGGGAGTTCAAGGGCAAGGGACAGGCGCGCGGAGGAGAGAACCCAGGGAGTTTAAGGGCAAGGGACAGGCGCGTGGAGGAGAGAACCCAGGGAGTTTAAGCGGCAGAGGACGTAGTGACAGAACTGAGCCAAGAGCTCAGGGCTCCTTGTGTTCAGTTCAGAACTTCTTGATACCTGCTCTTGTACTCGGAAGCTGCTATGATGCACATCAACTTATCTGGGAATGTCTCCACTCAGATAAATATCGGGATCTGGAATGATCCTTGGGTTCCCCTGTCCCGTGGAATTGCCATCAGCTTTTTGCACGGTGCCAGAGCTGTGGCACCCTCCCCTCCTGAGTTGGACTGGAGGCGGTCAGCTTTCCGTCGGTGCTCTGCGCTCACACTGATGTGATAAATAAACTCGCCCAACTCCACAGTCAGGTTAACAGAGAAAGTGGACAAGCGCCTAGATCCTTGCTACGGCCATTTCTAACATCTGCGCTTTTGTTTTCTTCCCGTTAGAGTCTAGAACTGTTACCTGTGAAAGACTGAACATAAACTAGAGCACAGAGAGTAAAGACTGAACATGAAGGATGGCTCAGAATAATATGGAGAAGTAGCAGAGACAGCAATGGCAGCGCACAGACAGAAAAGAACTGAGAGAAGTAGGGAACCAGATAGCTCATGTCTCTTACCCATCAGCCAGAGTTAGAGGACAGGGATTGAGGGAATGTGTGCATGGGTGTGTGCTTAGTAGGGTGGTTCTTCATGTGTAGTTTATTTTGGGTTCATTACTCTGCCCTTTCAGTCAAAGCGGATATTCATGAAAACTCTGCGAACCTAATTCATATGGGATGAAACAGTTTGATTCCTGGTATGGGGTAAAGCAATCTGATTGTATGTGAAAGCTGGATGCATCTTTAAGGACAATTCCTTTGAGAAATGCTTGGGTAGCCACGGCCAGTGAGACACACTCACTACATCTTTGCTTATACTCCTAAATCCTCCATATTCAAAGAAATCTGCCTTCTTATTATCCTTCTCTGAAAATGACCTGAAATCTGTACACAACCTTCTATAAACAGTCTGTAAGCAGTATTTAAAAACAGTTTCATCCACAAGAAATTCAAAAGCAATTATATAATTAAACAGTAACAGAAGAGGAGCTAGGCGTGGACTTGTTTTTTTTTTTTTTTTTTTTCTGTCATTATGAGTATCACAAGGACGAGGATCAGGAGATAATCACGTTTAAGTAGAATTGTTATTAAACTTCCAGGACTGCCAAAGCTCAGCGTTTCTCTGTTCTTTAAATTTAATTCTCTCTAATTGCTTAAAAGTACAGGAAACAGCCCTTTTGAGTGGGAAGCAGGTTAGGAGTTTCAAAAAGGATGGGAATTACTGACGTACTGGGAGACTTGAATCAGCATTCATATATTTATTAGTGCCAGGCCAACTCGAATAATAAAATATAGATGCAGTTGATCACTATAGACGTTTCACAGGTGGAGAACATGACATTCTGGAGTTCACTATACATGTTAGAAAATAGTCTCTAGTTGTTCTTGTTCTTTGGTTGAATGTGGGCCAAAAAAAAAAAATTCTTTCAATTACACTAATTTGCTCCCTACACCCCCTTCCCTTCATGGGATTTCCAACATGACAGTGGAGGGTTGCTTTGTTCAGTTCCCATCAGGCTGAACTAAGGAGTGGTTTCAAACATGAATGTTGAAGTTACCACTGACTTTTTATCACCTAGAAAGAGTTAGGGACCTGCTGGTGGCAGCAGCTGACTTTCTCTTCGCAGCCCCATGAAAGTCCAACGTGCCCTACTCAATGCTCAAGTGGATTCGAAGCCACTTTCAAGCGACACCATGAATGAAGACCGACGAGTAGTATTTATCGACATTAAATAAACACGTGGTGAAGTATGCATAAATATTTCTTCATATAAACATAACACAAAATTAAATAGTTCAGAAACACAGACACCACTGAGTACACGTCCACGGTTGTAAAGTCACCTGTAAACACCTGCTCACACTGAATACAGAAGCAGCTTCTACCTGACTCCTTGTTCACAACACGGAGGCCCTGTACAAAGGTGAGATTTCTCCTCAGCTCCCCCCACCCTAGCTCCCTCCCCCCTCCCCACAACCCCAGCAAAGGGAAAAGAAGGAACCCCAACAGCTATAGCAGCAACACAGATGACAGCAAAAGCAGCACCCCTCCCCTCCCCCCAACAGAACATTTAGCATTTTGGTCAATTCAGAGAATACAAAATCATTTTGGGGAAATGCAAGGAGATCAATTTAGAGTTCTACTTTTTCAAAGTGAAGTGGAACACTTTCTTCGGCGCACATGTGACTTCCTAAATCCCCACCTATCATCCGGTGAAGTCACACAAGGAACACCAGAAAGCACTGGCCTTAGCTAAGTAACAAAGGTGTAAGCCCTTTTTCGTTTAGAAGGTGCCAGGTGGCAAGAAACTGAATACCGTGTCCTTCACCCCTCACACGTGTCTCTTTTGAGCTGCTGTGTGACATTCAAATGGGACACTGTTACTGAGTTTCAAGCGGCTTAGCTGGCAGAAATTTTTGTTTGGAAATATTCAGATTTGGAGGATTAATTCAAACATGTGGATGTGGCTCATTCTTTGAGCTCCGAGGGGCCCTGATTTGATTGCCCTCCTGTTGAGGAGTGCAACAGAGATCACTTACGCTCAGTCAGCTCCAACAGCACTGCTGGGCCTGGCCCAGGAGAGGGTCCGCTTTGCACAGACCAGCTGAGCACCTGGCCGCTCTGCCGCGCACTCACTAGGGCGGTTCGTGGAAAACAGCCCTGGCTCCCAAAACATGATCATATGGGGATTATTTCACTTTTCTATCATGTCAGGCTCCTGGAGGGTTTCAGTTACCAAGTACTGAGAGCACATATTGCAGGAACAATTTGCTAGTTCAGTGATTCCCATTATATTATATACATTATGTGTCTGTGTGCGGAACTCACACACATATATACTTATATACTTTTATTTGTATGAAACTCGAACTGCACAAAACTCTGCAAGAATCAAGTCCACAAATAGAGTTTAACAACACACCAGTGAGAAGACAGGAAGCTCTATCGGGACAAGAAGGTTCAGCTTTGCAAAGTAAGAAATAATTTCAGAACCATGGATTCACTAGCCTGACGTGTTCCACGAGGGATCTGAATCGACACTTTGGCGAGCCTTAGAAAGAACGTGGCAACGGGGTCAGCTAGTTAAGCTCATCTGAGATTCCAGAGCTAATGGGAGTTGTTCAAAGAACCAAGCAGAAGAATTTGGGTATATAATTGCTATGAAACAATCTTTCTTCCTCTGTAAGAAAAACAATGTCTATTTCAGAATTTTTTTTTCATATTCAGTAATATGCTTTTTTTTTTTTTTTTTGCTGAATCGGTATTTGACTTTTTATGTTAAAATGGGTTTATTCAACGGATTGGTAAACAGGCAGCTTCTTTCAGATCTGGGTGATGAAGACATTTTGGTCATCACCAGAAGTCACCCCACCCTCACCTTACTCCCTCCTAAGGTTTGTGGGCAGATGTGTGCGTGTGGTCACGGCATTCGATCAACCTCCCTCTACACGGCCTGCTCGGGCACGCGCTTGTGGAAAATGACGGGCTGCCTCTGCTGGTACTGCTGCTTGCGCCTCTTCCTTTTGTCGCACTGGCACAGCAGCAGCATCTTGAAAGTGGTTCTGAAGGTTTTGTTGCACAGGGCATAGCACACGGGGTTCACGGTGCTGTTGATGTAGCACAGCCAGTAGCCCAGATTCCAATAAATTTTGGGGATGCAGCTGTCACAAAAGGTGTTCACCAGAACCATGATGTTGTAGGGGGTCCAGGTGATGATGAAGGCAAGCAGGATGGCGCTGAGGGTCTGGGCTGCTTTCTTCTCTTTGATGAGGGACATCCGTTTCCGCTTAGTGATCTGACTTCTGGTCTTCAGAGCAAACCTCTTGGCCAGAGTGGCCTCCTTGAAGGACAGAGGTAGAGTGGCTGTGGTCTTTCCCACCGAGGAGTTGACGTCGGAGGTCTTGGTGGAGTCCACGGCAGACTCGAGCTGGATGGGAAGCTTAGAGAAGCTCTTTTGGAAACTGCCGCCATCATCTATACTCTTCTGGGCCTGCAGCTTGCTGGCTTTCTTCTCCAAGTTGGCCATCCCCAGCTCCTCATCGGGCACCTGCAGGTTGTCCGAGGAGGGTAATTTGGTGGAGTTGAGAATCGTGCTGTGGCCTGGAAGCTTAAGCACAATCGAATAGATGGCTCTTGTCTCCGAGCCAATGTCCTCCTCATCAGAGGAGGCGGAGTTTTCCAGGGACGCAGCAGCGTCGTTGTTATTCCAGCTATCGCTGCTGCTGTGGTCTTGGTCCATCTGCTCGGCGCTGGGCTTCCAGCTCTTGGTGGTGAACCAGAAGTGGCAGCGACCGTACTTCCTTCGGGCCGAGCGTTTCATGCTTTGCTGTTGCAGCTCATAGCTGCTGCAGCTTCGAGAACTGCCCGTTGGGTGGACAAAGTTTTCTGCCTCTGCCTCTGTCCCAGAGGCCTGCAGCCCAGCAAGCTCTTTGGTTCGCTTTTCGGTTTCCTTATAGATCCTCCAGTATAAAATAGTCATGATGGTGACGGGCATATAAAAGGCAGCGATGGCCGTGCCAAAGGTAATAGTAGGCTCACTGAGGAATTGAATGAAACACTCCCCCGGGGGCACAGTTCTCTTCCCAACGAAGTATTGCCAGAACAAGATGGCAGGAGCCCAGAGGACGAAGGAGATGACCCAAGCCAGACCTATCATCACACCAGCTCTTTTTGTTGTTCGTTTGGCTCGGTAAGTGAGTGGCCTTGTGATAGAAAAGTATCTGTCAAAGCTAATGACCAGGAGGTTCATGACCGAGGCGTTGCTGGCCACGTAGTCGATGGCAAGCCAGAGGTCACAGGCCAAGTTCCCCAAAGCCCATCGATTCATGATGATGTAGGTAGTAAACAGATTCATGGAAATGACCCCAATGATCAGATCGGCGCAAGCCAGGCTTAGGAGGAAGTAGTTGTTGACTGTCTTCAGTTGCTTGTTGACCTTGAACGCCACGATCACTAGGATGTTGCCGATGATGGTCACTAGCGCCACCACACCGGTTAAGAATGCAATGAAGACCACCTGCCAGATGGTGTGACCTCCCAGAGGGTCACTGGCGGTGTCATTTAGAGAGGAGAAATTCCCAGCTGCTCGAGAAATGTTGTAGCTGCCAAAGTGAGTGACTGTTCTGGGGGGCAGGCCTGTCTCTGAGGGGCCCTGTATCCAGGAAGAGCTGATGTTTGGAAACAAAGGCAAGGTTGTATTGTTATTGTGCAAGGTCATTGTGACTCTCTGACATAGTCTGTGGAGAAAGCAGAGAAAAGATGGAGTTAGGAAAATTGCTGCCTTTGTTTCATTTGTTCTTTGCATTGCATGCTTTAAAAGATGTGGAAGACTTAGTATAGGCTGCTGAATCAAATTCACTCTTTCATTTTATAGGTGCAGGGTCTCGGGCAAGCAGAACTTGATTAATTCAAAGTAGCACAATTAGCAGTGCAGGCATTGCATGCTGTCTTTTCCTTGCTCGTTTCTAAATATATGCTACACGTACACGTAATGTTATCACACAAAACCATTCTTTTTTCAAAAGGCCATCTCTTATTTCAAAGAGAAGGGAAAAAGATTAGAATCTTATATATAACACTGATCCCAAATAGCTTCATAATCACACTATTGATATATTAATCTCATTCATTTGGACTTGATCCACCAAAGTTAGGCTCCCGACATAAGGGACTGTGAGATGATTCCAGCCATTTAAGCTTCTGTGGAAGCCGGAGCAAGGGCAGAAATAAATATAAAGCACTTCACATTAGAGCACCTCTTTAAAATACAGATAGAAAAAGTAATGTATTGCTTCCTTGTAATATTTGATGACAGTGTATTAGCAACTATCTTATACTTGATTATATGTCGAACCTTTTACCAGGATGTTCTCAACTAACCAAACTAGTTTTGACTATTTCTAGTATTTAGATCATTTTTAACTTCAGAGATGAAAAAGTATTTTGGCAAAACATATATACATTTGTCTATAAATCATTTCAAAGCTGCAACTAGTTCTTTCCAACACCTGTTAACTAAATACATAAATAATAACTGCAACGAATGCATCACCAGTAAGACCCCCTTGACGTCATGGGGAAGTCTTGATTGGGACCTGCTCTTCCTTTTAGAACCCCCAGGATACAAGTGGCCCAGAAATTCTTATATCATCAACTGATATGAACTTTATTCAGGAACTCATTCCTCTCCGGGTGTCATTCTATGAATTCAATGTTTTATGATCCCAGAAAAAAAATCTATTGAGAACACTTCTGCTGTGCCTTGGCTCTTGGTTAACAAAGGACTCAACCTAAAACTGTTACATACAATTAGGCATGCACCTTACTAAGGCAAGGTTCCTAGATCAAGTGTTTACAAATTGCATGTTAGAGTTGCTCTCCAAGAGAGCCCTCTGGAAAGGCCTTATGGTATAATGGGAAGACTTCAGAGTTCCAAAGGCATAGGTTCAAATCTCAGATCAACTGCTTCTGGAGGAGGGATCTTGGATGTTATTGAAAACATTCCATTAAAATGGGAATGAGGGCCTCTCTGGTGGTGCAAGGGGTTAAGTCACAGCACTGTGAAGCTATCTGTAGCCACTGCAGCATGAGTTTGATCCCCAGTCAGGGAGCTAACCCACATGGCACAGCAGACCTCTACTGCTTCGCCCGCTGCTCCCCTCAGGAGTGTATTTCTGTCAATCAGCCTGTTCTGCTCCCCACTCTGCCTCTGGTGAATACTTGCACACACCTCCACCCCTGTACCTCTGACCTACACCCAGTTCTTATATGCATAAATAAATCTTTTTTAAAAATCAAAAAATGAGAATGAAACCGCTCTGCATAATGGAAATAAATTTTCAACTGATTCAACCTAGGGCTCAAATTTAGTAGTAAAAGAAACTCTGTTTCTTACCAAAAACTTTTATTATATATAAACTATTTAGACTAGAATCTGGCACAGACGATGTGTTGCAGAAGGATAGTGCCTGCTCTCATTATTTTATTGTTATTATTATTGGACAGTGAACTTCCTCTGCTTGGGTTACCAGGATGCCTAGAGTTCAATTTAGTGCAATAGTAAATGATGGTAGAGAATAATGGTCACTTACGATGTGGTTGACATTGTGCAAATACTTATACGCATTATCTCATTTAACCCTTAAAATAACCACATTTTACAAGAAATGGAGACACAAGCTAATTTGCCCATGAATTCAAGCTAACACTTAGGGGTGGAAGGTGGCAGAGATACACATCCAGACAATCTGAGTTTTTAATTGAAACTTTCATGTTTAATTCTGACATTAATACCACTTCTCCATCAGTTCATTCCAGGTGCTGGATACAACCAGTCCTTCCTACTGGCTAAGACTCTTTACGCCGATCAAAGAGGAACTGAAGTGCTTTAAAAAAATAATGTGATAGTATTTGTCACCTAAGATGGGCAAAATGGAAGTGATCTGATACATACAGTGTTGTAATTTCCTCAAAAAAATTGATAATAGAGGGGCCTCCTTGGTGGCGCAAAGGGTTAGGCATTGCATTGTGGGGCTTCTGCAGTTACTGCAGCGCATGTTCGATCCCCAGCCAGGGAGGAGACCCATACGGTGCAGCAGACCTCTCCTGTCTCACCTGCTGCTCTCAGCAGTGTATTTCAGTCAATCTGCCTGTTCTGCTCACCACTCTGTCTCTGGTAAATCCTCTCACCCACCCCCCACGCCTCTGGCCTGTATCCTTTCACTTATGCATAAAGTAAAATCTTGAAAAAAAAAAAAAAAAAGAACTACTATATGAGCCAAAGAATCCCACTTCTGGTTATTTATCCAAAAGAATTGAAACTGGCATTTCAAAGAGATATAAGCACTTCTGTGTTCATTGCACTTCCAAATTTATAGGAATCTATGAACAGCTGAATGGATAAATAAAATATGGTGTGTATGTACCATGGAATATTATTCTACCTTTAAAATGAAGCAAATCCCTCAATATGTTCATGCATGTTAATTTACATGTACCTAGGGAAATCCGCCCAAACACTATAATTATCAATGTTCAGATATTCCACATATTAATGACCCCATCCAGCATTTCTCTTTCTCCTTCTGACTTATTTCACTTAGCATTGTCCTTTCAAACTCCAGTCATGATGCCACACATGGTATGACTTTCTCTTTTTTGATTGCTGACTAGTGTTCCACTGTGTATATACCACATCTTCTTGATTCACCCCTCTGTTCTAGGGCACTTAGGTTGTTCCCATAGCTTAGTTATAGTAGCGAATGCTGCAATAAATACGCGTGTGCTTCCTTTTGAATTGGTGTTTTTGAATTTTTTTGATAGCTGCTTAGGAGTGGAATTACTAGGTTGAATGTAGAGGTTTGGGGTTCTGAGACACCTCCAGCTGCTCTCCAGAAAGGCCATATCAGCTTGCATCCCTACCAGCAGTGGAGGACTCCCTCTTCTTGTGGAGAAAGAATGAAAAGAGAGCAAGGTGGTGATGGCCACTGAAAAGGACTTGGAATCACATCTTTCAGCCCAATGTTGGTTCAAAGTGGGGAGAGGCTCAGAGGAACAAAATGAGTCATAAGTACAGGCGCGGCAAGACTCAGGGAGGTCTTTGCCATAACCCTTCCTGCCTGACCCAGTGATGAAGGCCTGACTGTTCTCAGGTCACTACAGCAGAAGCTCAGGCAACCTAAATGCACCGAGAAGCGTCTCTTCCTCCATCTTGTCTCCAGACCAGAACTCAGTCCGGCTGACTGACGCCTTCATTTCAACTCTGTGAAACCCTGGCAGTGCACCCAACTACCACTCAGAATGATGAGACCATAAAGGGGTTGTGCTGTAAGCTGCTAAGTTTGTGGTAATTTACCATGCAGAAGGGGGCCTGAAAATGCACAAAATTAACAAAGGTTAAATTCCTTATCTTGCTCATCTGAATGGTGTACTGAAAAGATTCCATACACTTCATACCTAAGTGCCCAATAATGATATCAGACACACACAATAAATCCCAGTTCTGTGGTCATAGGTTTTCTTTCCTTTGTTTCTCAGATGGAGTCCCTGTGACTCTGCAGAACCTCCACAGCCAAGGAGGGTGTACATTCCTGGTGCTCCCCAGCCTTGTGGCAGCAAGACTGCAGTTTTATTTTGTTTTTTTTTAAATTTATTATGCATGCATACAGGAACTTGGATGTAGTACAGAGGTGCGGGGGTTGAGAGGATTCACCAGAGACAGAGTGGGGAGCAGAACAGGCAGATCAACTGAAATACACTGCTGAGGGGAGCAGCAGGCGAGACAGGAGCGGTCTGCTGCGCCATGTGGGTCACCTCCCTGCCCAGGGATCGAACTCAGGCCTTAGTGGTGATAGCATGATAGTGAGACTTAACCCCTAGGCCACCAGGGAGGTCCTGCAGTTCTGTTTGTAAAAGCATGTCCCTATATGACCCAGAAACAAGATCTCTTCCTCCTCATCTGCCCTTCTTCTAGGTACATACACCTGAGAGCTTTTCCATAATCTTGGCTCTTGCACCGTGTCAGATTCTCAGCAACAGGATCCTTGCCCTCTGGAGTGTCAACAACTGAGGTCTGGTTGAGACACAGTATGATAGCAGAAGAAACTGATCAGAAGTTTTATACCTTCATACAAGTTTCAAGCTGATCAGGTCATAAGGGCATCAATAAAGAATATCTAAAATACTAGACATGAAAATTACCTAATATCTTTATGTATAATTATCTTGTCATAAGTAATATTTTATGTCTCAAGAGAGTTCTTTCAGATGTTTTAGATGAGACCCAGATGAAACAATAATTAACCTTGACTAGAAGTCTTCTGTTTAAGATGCTTTTTCTGAAAAGAGGATATCATTGTCTATGCTCAATACACTTTTCCTTGTCCTGACTCAACAGCCTATATATATGCTGTAGAGTGATATATCCGACATCAAGGGAGCTCAAAGTCTCCACTCCTTGACTTGACTTAAATTGGCGAAGAGCAATTAGGGAAGTCTTTCTCAGGGAGAAACTGGTGATGGGAACAGACCCCTTTAAGCCTAATGGTTTTAGCACTTTCCAAGTACTCGGGCAGGAGTTCTAGGAATGCAGATGGCATATGGAGCACAGGGGCGGTGAGGAAGGCGCAGGAGAGGTGTCTGACTATACCCTCTCTGGGATCTAGAGAAGATTCTTGCTCCTTTGGGGGAGCTGGGGCTGGTGGGGGTTCAGTAGGACATGCAGGGCATTGCTGTAGGAGTGTTCCAGCCTCAGACTTCAGGCAACTGAACATGTTCCTTCCAAGACTCTCCTGGATTCTGGGAAGAGATTCTATCTTTCCATGTGGCTTAGTTACATCTGTGTCTCTATAGTAAATTGTCTCTTTGCTTCGTCTTGGAGTGCATATACTTCCAGAGCAATTTCACTGTATCCCATTTAGAAGAACAAACAAAACTGATATGCTTAAGTTTTTTAAAATGTAATCCAGGAACCGACTAAGGGGCTGATATAAGAATAAAAAAGGAAAAGAAATAGAATTGAATAGCATAAACCGAAATACATCACGTGACAATAAAATGTTTTATAAAAGTTCTATTCAAGAGACATACACACAAACATACACATTCATGTATATAGACATGATGTAAAATATATTTTACACCATGGGTCATGTTTAAAATAAAGTTTGAAGCCATACATTCCTCCATCTGGGTAGTGGAGAGGCCCTCATGGATATTTAAGATGAGAAAGTGAAAGAAGAAAAGTGAAAAAATCAAAAGTACTATGTTTCAGGGAAAGTGAAGAGTAGTTATGAGAAATTTACTCTCTAGTTACAGAATAAAATTTTCTGGGATGACAAGTCTGTAAAATATATAGGCACCTTTTTAAAATTAACAAAGTGTAGATATTCAATGTTAAAAGATACTGCAAAAGTACATAGTTACCTATATAAAATGCCAATATAAATGTGAGTTTTTTTTTAAATGATGAATTACCAGAAGACAAACTCATTTTATTTCCTCTAAGCTATCCTGGCATTACCTATTCTGAAAAAAGATTGGGGTCTCTCAATTCTTAAACCTCCTGAACTGACTAAAATATGTGACTAAATAATGGACTAAAATAGATTTTTTTAGAAGTATACATTAATTCTGCCTCTATCTTACTATTACTTTAATTATGTAGGGAGGGACATGGGGAAAAACCCAAAAATTCTGCAGTTTGCAACCAGGCTTTTTCCTAAAACCAGTTATTTAGTGCTTCTATATTCAGAATCCCACATGCACCATTTTTCAGGCTTGTCTGAGTCTCTCTTTGACTGCCTTCTTTGCTTAGAGTGTCTGTTTTCTGTCACAATTCATTAAGGTACTGCTAAAGTGACTTCTCAAAGCTATCTTGGGAAGGTGAAAGGAAATGCCACAGTCTACCACTAGGTGGCAGAGCAGACCCACAGGACAACCTCTTGTGCGCTGGCGCCAAAGGCAGCGGCTTCCTCCCAGCCAGAACTTAGCCTTGGTTCATTCCCGCAGTCCGAGGAGGCTAACGAGGAGGCTAAACTCGAGGTGTCTTTGAAGGGGCTCGAACTTTTCCCTACTTGCATAGTCAGAATCAAACTTAACTCTTGTTATTAATTTCAAGCTTCAAGGAGCGGCGATCTGCCCTAATACAGTACAGCTGCCCTGGTGGAGAACCAGATGTTCCAGATGTCAAATGGGGATAAAAATCTCAGTTAAGAAGGAAGAAGCTTGACCAATTGATGCATCATGTTGCCTCCCTTGGTTGTTGCCTTTCCTAGGATCCCTGCCCCCCCTCCCAATACGACAGCAAAATGAAGGCCTTGCTCTCCCCCTGCTTGTACAGAGCTGACCTCTGAAACCAGTCAAAATTGACTAATGATGATCTGTATTGGCATTCTCAAAACTTAATCCCTTTGTTATTAAAATTTCTAGAGAAGTGTAAGAAGTGAAAAATAGACATGTAGCAGTTCTTTTTAAATATTTATAAGGCTACTTTGCCCAGAGTGGCCAGCTGACTCGCTAAACTGCAGTTAATTCTCTTCTGAAGGAAACACAGGGGCAGTCTGTAGGTGCAAGCAGTTGTACTGCAAACCTCTATGGTCTAAGATTTATTGTTTTTTCAACATTCTGAACTACAAAAAATAATAAGTAATCCATTGTTATTTACTTTGAAAGCTGCTTTTGTAAGGGAGGATGCAAAAACGGTATATTTAACATGCTATTTGAGCTAATAGAATGGTAGAAATAGCTCCAATTTAAAAGTCTCCTAGTGAAAACAGTCACTTGAGCTGAATATTCCTAACATGTTAGTTTATGTTCTAAAAGGACAACTAGTGAAGAAAATTCTTTCAGACTTGCTAATTCTGTTTTATCACTGATTTATGTTAGACAAATTTTTTTTTCAAGGTCCGTATTTATCAGAGGATTTATTTTTGTACCTGTACATACTCATTAGTAAACGTATCTGCAAAGAATGTAGAAGTAATGTAGGTGTATGTATAAAAGAGCAACACTGCTGAAGAACACAGGTTCTGCCCTGTGGGCAACGGCCTGAGCACTCTGGTCCTGCCTCTATGAAATGGGTTTATCATACTTAAGAATTAGACAGAACACGTAGAAAGCACTCTACATGTGCTTTCTGGCTGGTTCATAGTAGTGAGATTAGGGGCCTCCCTGGTGGTGCAAGGGGTTAAGGGACAGCACTATGAAGCATCCGCAGCCACTGCAGCATGAGTTCAATCCCCGGCCAGGGAGGTGACCCACATGCACAGCAGACCTCTCCTGTCTCTCCTGTTGCTCCCCTCAGCAGTGTATTTTAGTAGATCTTCCTGCTCTGCTCCTGACTGTTTCTGGTGAATCCTCTCACCCCCACACCTCTGGCCTATGCCCCAGCTCTTGTATGCATAAATAAATAAATCTTTAAAAAATAAAAACAAAGGTGAGATTAATTTAAGAGTTTTTTTTTTTTTTATTTTCTTATGATTGCTTGATTTTCTAGAATGCCATTTCTCAAAGCTAGCCCAGGGTGACTTTGCCCCCAGGGGGCAACGTCCGCAGACATTTTTCTAGTCACAGTCTGGGGAGAATATGTTACTGGTGTCTAGTGGATAAAGGCCAAGAACTCTGATAAACCTCCTACCATACATGGGACCTTGCCATGCGACAAAGAATCATGTGGCCCAGGAGGTTAATAGTGCCGAGGCTGGGCAAATGACGTGGAAAGAGAGCCAGTAGTGCTTTAGAAAAATGTTATGGCATTCCACTTGCCAGAAAAATCTGGAAAACGTCTTGGCACTTCTTAACCTGGCAAGCTCTAAATCTCTTCAAGAATCAGCTCTCATTTAATTTCTCTGGAAACCACACTTTACCCTCCCCACAAGGATGAGTCTCATATTCATGAGTTTAACTCTTCACTTTCTACTTCAGATAGTCATTACTGTGAGAGTCCACTGCAGGCCTAGACGGGGAGAGAGTTCTTGTTCTCTGAGGACTCCCTGTGACAGCAAGTAAGCAAAATCATGCGACAGAAGGAACATCATGTGACTAATCAGCTAAGCTTGAGTAAGAGAGGAGATAGCAAAGGAAAGGATATTTCTGAGTCTCAAGGAGCAAGTCTCCAGGTTGCCAAGCAGTAAAGGGGAGCCCAGCATTCCAGACAGAGGGAACAGACTAGGCAAAGCTCACGCCTCAATTTTCCTGGTGCACTCATACTTCATACTCTGCCAGCATTTGGCAAGTCAGTTTGCTTCCTCAGTATACAACAGGCCCCTTGAGGGAAGGTTCCCTCTTTCCTGTACCATGTTTTCCTCTGAGCTGTAGTATAATTTCTTTCCCACTGTGTAACAATGTGACAGCCACCGAAAAGGGAGATTCCAGGTTCCCCACCCCACCCAAGGGAGGGTGGAGCTGAGCAGTGAGAAGCTGGAGAAGATAGGGAAAGGAAGGAGGGAGCTCAAGATAACTCTGAGGAGGTACATGGAGCAGAGAGACGTGTGAAGAAGATGCGTGTGCTTCTTGGTCTTGAACTTGTACCAGTGACTTGGGGACATGGAAGGAGACATGAAGAGACAGAGATATGGGTGAGAGACCTGTGGGGAGGCTGACAACGTCAGTCTTTGTCTTGATTTGGGTTTTGATTTTGCTCTTTTCCTTCTAGATTTGCCGGGCCCTTCTGCCCCTTTCCTTTGGGTCCACCAGGAGGTGCCTTAGTCTTGTGGCAGGCTTTTGGGCCTCAGGGGCCCTGCTTTAAGCCAACACTATTCGTCCGGGCATTTATCCATGGATAACTCCAGGTGTTTAAAATACAGCTAAAAAAGAATAAAATACAGTTAAAACTATTTTAACTATATTCCTCTTCTCTTCTCTTTATTGCACACCAATTGTATTAAAGTTATTTTCTATTGAAGGTCTTACAGACTATAGTAAGTTTTGTCCTGATGCAGTGGATGGCAGACTCATTTAGAGCATGCAGGTTTGGGGGCCCTGGGGTGCCCCTCACCCTGTCTGGTAAACAACAGTAGACCTAGAACTTGTGCCTCTACTCTGTCAGTAGTGAGAGAAATGAGAGAACTGATAACTGAAGGCCTCAGGGAGACAGAATTACATAAAGGTAACGACCACCAGGAGGTAGAAAGAGGTTGCATTTGATGAGTAGTGATTAAAGGGTGTGACAGCACCTCACCTGGACTCTGGGGTTCCTAAGGGAACCCCAGGGAAAGCTGAGAAAGTGCTCAAGGGTGCTCAAAACCACCTCAGAGACAGTGGCATTGGCTGGGACTGACCCACGAAGAGGAAGAATTCAGTGGAATCTATTTTGCAGATGGGAAGGAGGTACAGGTGAAAACAGATGAACTCCCCTCATAGCTGGGCCACTGGCATGGGACTGCTTCAGCCTCCTCCAAGGGGCAGGGGGACAAAGAGAGCGCTAACCACACCATTGCTTTAAGTATCAGTCTGCTCAAAACCTGCAAGCAGACCATCGATCTGAGACATACAGCAGAGGAGGAGGCGAGAGAGGGGGCAAGGCAGGGAGAGCACAAGCGACTGTGCTGATGGATCACAGGTGCTGTGGTGGACTACACTTGACAGGAGAAATCAAATACTCAACAAAATTGTAAGAAAATAAGTACAAAAAAAAATCTGTCTGCTAATGGAGCACAATATAAATACACAGGTTTCTGAGAAAACAAGTGTCATATAATATGAAAATTATTTTGTAATTGTTCTTTGCCTTCCCTGACTGCCTCCCACACTGAACACTTGTCACATACCCTGAAGGCACTGGGAGTCATTCGAGGTGACAGACAGCCTGATTTGGAGTCCCAGCTCACTGCTGAGGAACTGTGGGACCTCAGGCTTGTCTTTACTGCTCTGACTCCTCAGTGTCCACACCAGACAATGAGATAACAGATAAGGCATCTGACACATTTGCCATCACTCAATAGGGTTTTTTTTTTAAAGATTTATTTATTTATTTATGCATACAAGAACTGGGGTACAGGCCAGACATGTGGGGAGTGAGAGGATCCACCAGAGACAGAGTGGGGAGCAGAACAGGCAGACTGAAATACACTGCTGAGGGGAGCAGCGGTGAGGCAGAAGTCTGCTGTGCCACGTGGATCCCCTCTCTGGAGGCGGCAGGGATCGAACGCGTGCTGCAGTGGCTGCAGTTTGCTTCATAGTGCGTTGCTTAACCCACTGCGCCACCAGGGAGGCCCACTCAGTAGGTGTTTTATTAGTGGGAGTCACCCCCTCTTCTGCTTCATGCTCACACGCAGACCTGAGGTCCTTGAGATACGCAGTCAGATGACTTTGGGGAGATGACACTGCACTGACCGTCACCTATGTGACCCCCTGGTTGAGTATGTGAAATATCACTTGTTGTCCACATATATTTGTATTTTACTATTAGGTTGTAAATCTCTTGGGGGCAGTATCAAAACTTTTTCCCTTTTTTTGGGTGGGGGAGGTTCAAATCTGACTTGGAATTCCTATGATTAAAATAAAATGGCTTCCTAGTAGAGAACACATCTAAATGATTGATATTGATGGATTTGGTTTTGTTAATACTCTTCCTTTTTTTCTCATAAAAGCAAGGCAGGCAAGGCAAAAAGCCCAGTAACTGCAATTTTTCTCAACCACTTGAAAACAAACTTGAATTACGCTGAAGAAGAAATGCAGGATGGGGACGAGATAGGAGGCCAAGTGGAAAAACTCCACCAGCACCAGAAAACAAAACCAAGTTAGCAAGAAGACTGCAGGATGCTCAGCAAAGAACTTTCTACAAGGTGAAGAGATTACAAAGCATGTGGGAAGGACAGGGAGCTATGGAAATGAAAACACAACACTGCAACCTTATTTTGATTTCTATTGTCCTTTCAGGGACAAGCTTTCTAAGTTCTCTTTAAAATGATTTTGAAGACAAACATTATGATGACCTCGGGGCATCCCAGGTTTTGATCTTAGTTTCCTTTCCGACTGTTCCCGATAACGCGTCCTTCAGGGAGCTGGGCACTGTGCTGTGTGTCGCATGTATTACCTCATTTAATTTCCCCAATAACCACATGAGGTGAGGACGGTTAGACCTTCCACTTCAAGCATGAAGAAACTGGTACACTAAGTGGTTAAAAGACTTGTCCCAAACCACACGGCGAACTTTAAGATGCAGCTGATTCTGAGTCGATTCCTCACCTCTAGCCTAGTACCAGATTTATCATGAGCAAGCAAAATTTCCAAACAATACTGAGTGTATAAAGCAGAAATTCAGTCCTCTTGCCCCTGCTTCTCTCATTCCCTTGCCCGAGAGGGAACCACTGATAACAGTTTACATAGTGAGTAAATATTTGTGAAATGAATAGATATGTCTTTCCCAAATTTGCTCTTTTGGAAGAAGATTTCTATACGTGTATTTTAAAGCACTGACTGTGTCCAAGGTGCTGTCCTTTGTGTTTATATATATTAAGTCATTTAATCCTCACAACAATGCTGTGATGAAGCATTGTTTATGTACTGGCCGGAGGAGAAAAGAGGCACAGAGAGATGCAGTGACTGTGCCAGGGCCACACAGTCTCTAGGTTGCAGAGTTAAGGTCTGAACAGAGACAGTCAGACCCCAATATGTGCTTAGTTAGCCCCCTAGTTTGCCTTTTTCACATCGTAGACATCTTTCTTGTTCCATGCAAATAAATTGATGTCACAATGCTTTAAAAACCCAGAAATAAAAAGAGGGACTGTCCAGGATTCATTTTTTGGCACATCACGTCCTTGACATAAATAGAATGTTGAGGGCAGGAAAGTGCAAGAGACACTATGTTTGCTGAAGATTCTTTAAGTGAAATGTTGCAGAGCTCAGCATCGGTATGGCCAATACAAATCTAAGATTCTCCAAAAATAAAAGGGCTGGTTTCCAGACTCACACTGCCTTCCACTAGCTTTACTCTCATGTTAAAGACAAAGAGAAGTCCACGCTGCTCTTCCCAGTGTTCAAGGGAACTTGCCATCGTCTGTCGTCTGGCCCATAGGACAAAATAGTGTAGAAAATCAAATAAATGAATATGAAAGAACTTTGATCAAGTAGAAGGTAGAACAGGAGCTCAAACAACTTTTGAAATACTAGAAGCCAAGGGGATTTGTAGATTTTGATTAAAAAATAAAATGGATATTAAATTCTTTAAATTTGATAAACGAGCACACAAATAACTATTTTATCAAAAGTACTGCTATCTGTGAACATGAAACAATGAGAACAGAAAGTGTGAGAATCAAAATAAAGTAATAATAATCAAATGTATATTTTGGCACTGTGTGTATAATATTAGAAAACAATGATCCCTTGTTTTGAATTTCCTGACACCACATGGAAACTAAAGCTCGTATCACTTAATTCTGACTCCATGGCATTAAAAACAAAGAGGCAAAGAAATAAATGTTGAACCAGTCCAACACTGTGAATCCCTATTCCAAAACATGAGAGGAATATGAATGAAATAATTAAATACCAAAAAATGTGACACTGACAAAAGGAAAACATTTATTCTGGCAGAAAAGAAAAAAAAATCACGAGGTTTATGATTGCAAACAAACAGAAAGTAACTATAGGTTGAACGTTGAGGTTGGTGCCCCAAGTTATTTTTAGGAGACCCTGTTAAATTGTACTTTTGCTGAATGACACAGAACTCACTGCCCTAACCTCACCCTGGGATCTGGGCACGGTGGGGGTGACAGTGGTGTGTGTCGGGGGAGGGGAGGGGCATGTTTCCCTGATGAGCTCAAAGTATGTGTCTCTTACCTGCTTCTAAAGTCCCTGAGGACAAGGAGGGGGCCCATATGCATGTATAATCCAGCGAGTGAATGGTTTGGAGCCAGAGGCACTAGACTGCATTGTCTGGCGTGCCCGAGGTAGCTGGCAGATGGCTGCATCCTCGGAGCCTTGGGTTTCCTTTTCTGGGACAATCCATGTAAATTTCAGTGGTGAAGTTTTGACCTGAGTAACATAATTATTAATTGTATCTTACAGTTGATGACATGCATCGAAATCATAGAATTCATACCACAAGTGAGTGGCCATGCTTCTCTGAGGGAATTGTATCAGCAATTGCCAACTCCCAGACTCAAATGAATAAAAGGCTTTTGATGCCAGTGATTGAACATGGCACATCACATTGCCACTGGAGATGGCATTACATCTTGCACAGTGCTATGAATATTGCTAAATTGATGTATTTCAGCATATACTACATGACTCATGATCTAATGAATTCTATAATAACCAGCAATAGTCATCATCTGTTGAGTGCCTTCTATGTGTCAGTCTCTACTATATGTCATATTGCATATACTCTATTCCTTAGATCTTTGTAATAACTATGTAAAGTAGATATTCTCCATATTCTATGTTTGGGGAAACTAAGGCACAGAGGATTCAAGACCTTACCAAAGGGACTCTGGACTACTTAAGAACAGGGTTTATGGACCATATGTGTCCAACACTAAAATATTTGTTTAACTCATACTACAGTGGGGCCCACTTGCAGTTGGCAATAACCATGTGATTACCTCTGTGCTCCTACGTTGCTCGTTCCAGAAGCAACACATCTGACTCTTTATTTGTAAAAGATGATTCAGGGAATGGGTCATGGTTGAACCAGAGACTAAATAGGGTTAGCTCTTCTTGAATTTAAATTTATACTCTTGGATGCAAGCATTGCCTTTTTCATTTCTGCTTCTCTCATTATGCTTCATGTTCTCTGGTGGGACTATCATTTAGAATAGGTTAAATTCTGACACAGGCTTGGCTTATCCTAGTCCAGGACAGATAGCTGAACACCATCTCCAAGAGCCACTGATAAAAGTGAATGGATTGGTTGATAGTTACCAGTTGCCATGGAGATGGCGAAGTACTGGATTGCTCTCTATCACCAGCATAGTCTGGTTGAACCAATCTGCAACAGCCATTCACAGGGCAGTAGATGGTCCTCTGTGCCAGCACTACACGGTAGAAGAAACAAAACTATGATAACTACATTCTTTCTCTGACTCTACCAAACGAATGATGATGTAAACTAACTGTTCAAGGAAGTTGATTAACACACCACTTGGTTTCTCAGCAAAGGCATGCAATAGACAGCTTTATCCAGCCAATTTTTTTGTTGCTACTTTTATCGACATGTGAGTGCTGGTGTTAGAATGTATTTGTTTCTAGAGAAAAAGACCATAATGACCATCAACACCATCACCTCCACAAGAAACTATTTCAACTATAAAACCAGTAGGATAGAAAAGACTCTTTATAAAATTCCTATTTCAATATAGTCCCTTCAAGGGTAGAAACTGAAGTTTCTATAAGTCCACTGTCCCTCTTTAACAAAATTAATGCAAAATATGGGTATAAAATGCTACCACTCCTCTAGGGGGGCCCACGTAAGTGAGAGAACTTGAAGTTTTAGTTTTATTAGCTTCACAGTAAATTATTTTTATTCTAATAAAAATCAAGATGACCTGATTAAGATGTAGTTACTGAAAGTTTTTGAAGCTTTTAAGTTGTATATAACTTAACAGTAATTCAATATGTATATTCATGTAGAGGTAATGAAATTCTCCTTAAAACATCTCAACAAGCATGTGATAAAATATGAGGAAGGAAATTCAACCTGTCCAGGTATAATGTATTCTAAAGAATTAGGTTTCTTAAGGTTTAAATAGCTTTTAAAATTAAAGATTTATTTATTTATGCATACAAGCACCGGGGTACAGGCCAGAGGCATGGGGGGGGGGTGTGAGAGGATTCACCACAGACAGAGTGGGGAGCAGAACAGGCAGATCAACAGAAGTACACTGCTGAGGGGAGCAGCAGGCACAGCAGGAGAGGTCTGCTGCACCATGTGGGTCCTCCCCCTGGCTGGCAGCAGGGATCGAACTCGTGCTGCAGTGGCTGCGGTTTGCTTCATAGTGCGTTGCTTAACCCACTGCGCCACCAGGGAGGCCCTAGCTTTTAAAATTATTTCAGAACTTACAGCGTGAGTTCCCACTGCATGCCATCAAATCATCACATTCAAAGAAGGGAGAAATAAGGAAAAAAAGGTAGACAATTCCCGCTGCTAACAAGCTGGTGTTCATGCAGAGCTGGAAGTGGAGACCCATCTGTAACAGAGGGAACCTCAAGAAACTGTGGCTCACACAGCAGTCCTTTAATGAGGACAAATGGACAAATTAGGACATGTAAACATCCAATGGGGGGGTCTGATTTTTTTGAGTGATAAATGAAAACAAAGAGGAGGTTAGTTTGATAAAATCACATGTCAAAGAAACACTATGGGAATAGTATCTCCACATATGGACGACGTCGCTCCCCAGCAATGCCTACTGGGACCAGACTGGCATTCAGTCAGCATATGTATCAAATGACATTGTTTCCAGCAGCAGGCAGATGTCTACCGTGGTTTCTGAAGAGACGTTAGGTTCAGCCAACTTAAAATTCTTAATTAGAGAACTGGAAATGGAAATTAATGAATTTCTCCAATATGTTAGATTTGTAACTGTTGCAAGCACAAGCAGATACACGGGAATGGATAGAAATGCCTCCAAGTGTAGGCTCTATTTAAAGAAAACCTCTGACCAGATGTTATGCTATCCATGACCACTGAAGATAGAAGACATACAGAAGGATTAACTTCAAGCTGATTCCAGGAAATATTTAAATATGATATGATAATGAGACAGAAGAGCTGGCCTTGAGAAAATGTTTCCATGGGAACGTCTATTTTTTTCTTCTCTGTGATATTTTAAATTAGAATACATATCCATCAGGGTGGAAACCCTTAGTGCACATACCCGAAAGGAATATCATTGGTCTTCAAGCACATTTCCCTTCCTGTGGGGGATTCCTCCTCACTGGCCATCCTTACCTCAACATCTGTTTTGTGCTGCCTCCAATTGCAACTTAAGACTTTCCTCGCTCCTTTCACCAAGACGTGGGTGAAAAAGAAAATTAGGTTCAAGGTTTAGACTCTGCCTCAACAAACATCAAGACCGATTCTTCTCTGCCTTCTTAAAATTATCACTGTCATGTGACTTAAAGAGAAATCCAGGGGGAAGTTTATGTGGTACTAGTATCCTAACAGGACCCTGTGGGTGACTTAGAAGTAGCTACAAGATTGTTTACACATCGCGCTCAGAGCATTTAAACGAAAACTCCCATTAACAGGCTATTGCGAATCACAGAGGTTAGTATCCATTTGACAGACTAGAGAAGTAGAGCCACCTCAGTACAATTTTAACCTCAAGTAATAGGATCAGTTGCTATTTACCTTAGCGTCACCTTCCACTCTATTAAAATGGGCTTAATAAGGACTTTTAAGGGAAGAACCACTGCAGGTGACACATTTACAGATTAACGGCTTAGTGGGTTTGTACCTCATGGGCAGCTCTGAGCAGGTGTGCCCTGTACCTGATTCCAGCACCATGTGTTAGCTGGAGTGCTTTTGACACTGTTTGGTACTAAAGTGGTCACCAAATAAACGTATTTGCTGCTAAAAATATACTGAGAATTCTTGCCCAAAAAACATTTAGTAAAGTTTCTCTGAGGGTACAAGAAGTGATCCCAAATTAACTATCGACAAGATAAACAATTTAATTAGAAGATCATATACTCTATGACTAGTGGTTCTCAAAGTGTGGTCTCTTCCCAGTGTGCACCAACATCTAGTTACTTGCTAAACCTGCAAATTTTAGGACCAGGCTCCAGATCTTCTCTATCAGAAAATCTGCAGGTGGGAGGTGGGAATGGCAACTAGTGTTTTAACAAGCCTTCCAGTTATTTCTGATGTGTGTAAGTGTTGGAGAATGGAGAATTTGAGGACCATTGTCCTTAGATAATTGGCATATGTGTCTTCTATGTCATCTGTTTGCAGAATCCAACTACCCACAAATACTAGGCAGTGTGGGGTACTTTAGGAGTATCAATTATTTTCCACCGCTCTTAAAGGTATTGGTCTGTTACAATTTCTCTAATGATCTCTAGAAATTCTCTTTAGGCATTCTTCTTGGTTGCCTCTGCAACCCCAATTCTTATCAATCAGATCTGAACAGACAGTTATATGGTAAGCTCTTTTATAGTAAGAAGGAATCAAGACTGATAATGTGATCATGTCTTCATTTGCAGACATCTGTTGGTGGGGCCTGGGCATAATCTGTTCATTTTTTACCAATCACTGAACAAAGAAGTCACTGCTAGGTAGTTACTCAAAGAATAGGAAAGCCCTAATATGAAGAGATTTATGCACGCCCAGATTCATACAGCACAGCACCATTCAGTAGCCAAGATACAGAACCAACCTAAATGCTGCTTCCAGATGACTGGATAAAGGAACTGTGCATTTATACTCAATAGCTACCAGCTATTTAAAAAGATAAAACAGTGCTTTTTAGAACAAAATGAGTGGACGGAGAGGTGATTATGCTAAGTGAAATAAGCCAGAAAGTGAAAGGCAGTTCCTGGATGGTTTCCTTTGTGGAATATAAATAACTAAAGAAAACAAACTGGCAAAGCACAGCAAAAATAATTTTTAGACTCTGTGAAAGAAAGATAGGGGCTATCAGAGGGAATTTGGGGATAGAGAGGAGCATGGGTGACAGGAAAGGGCATTGGCATGGGAGCGCTGGTGGAGTGTGAAACATATACACATATTGAGGGGTGAAGATGTACCCCCAAATTATATGGTTGTGAATGATTGGAAAAATCAGTAAAAATATATCAAAAGAATTCAAGTTGTTTCCTTCCTAAGAATTCAACATCCTAAGATTTTGAGGCATTTTAACAAACTTCAAGGCATGCTTTTTGAACTCAAGGAGTTATAGTGCAGCTGAAGAGAAGGAAATGATCAGAAATAGTAAGGTTATAAGAGGCTTCTGTTTCTCTTTCCTTCCATAATGCCTAATTAGAAAGACCTTCAGTAAACAGCTACTCAGTGACTACCTAGGAAGGTTAACATAAAAAAGTTACTAGCTCACACAACAGCTGGACACACAGTCAAGCAAGTAAAACCAGAGTAAATAAAATAAAGAAGGAATTTCAAGATGCACATGGTAGCTGTTTTTCTTATCTTTCACCATCCATTTATGCGCTCTCAAAAAGCTTCAATAATGAAACTAAGAAGCACGTACAGCAATCTTCACATGCAGAGTATTAGTTTCTTGTGACTGTCATAACAAATCACACAACTCAGGAAAACTTAAAACAACAGAAATTTATTCTTTCACAGAACTAGTGGCTGGGCATCCAAAATCAAGATGCTGCATGGCTGCATTTGTCCAAAGGTTCTTGAGGCGGATCCTTTCCACTCTTCCTGCAGCTTCTACTGGACGCAGGCATTCTTTGGCTTGTGGCCATATAACTTTACTCTCTGTATCCAAAGTCGCAGTACCTCTTATCTGTTATCTTCTCTCTTTGTCTCTTACAAGGACATCTGTCATTGGATTTAGGGCATGCATGAATAATCCAGGATGGTCTTTTATCTCAAGCACCTCCCTCAATCACAGTTATAAAGAGCCTTCTCTAGCTAAGACATTTTCAGGTTCAGATTGATTAGAGCTAGACCTATCTTTTGGGGGCTATAGTTAGTACAACACAAGACAGGTAAGTTTATCTCTCCTCTAGCGAGCCAAACTTTAATCAAACAAGGGCTGATGTCTGTGAGTGTCTGTTAATGGTGTTCTCTTGTCATATGGTAATATATTTCCTTTGGCATTCTAGCTTTGACAGGGTATTTTTTTTTTTTTTTTGTAGGAGGCAAGGAAAATTTGTAAAAGGAGAGAAGCACTTTCCAATAATACTTAAAAAAAGACCAAAAGATTAGAGGTAGAGGTAAATGTAGATACAGAGGTAGGAAGTTAAGTGGCAAAGAAAGCAGATGCAGCAGGTAGAAGATGGAATTCATTCTCAGCTCCTTTACTTACATTTCAGTTTCTTTAATTCATGTGTTCAAGTAGTAACCTTTGAGTGTGTATGTATTTGTTAAAAGTATTGATTGAACGCCAGCTCAGAGCTAGACTGTGTGGGTCAAACCCACAAACTAGTTTTGTAACTTTGGGCAAGTTGACACCTCTATGCCTTGGTTTCTCATCTGTGAAACACGGGAGTAATGAATGCTGGATGCGGACTGTAAGGAGCACTAAATAAATTAACATAACACTTAGAATGGGCACATAGGCAATAGGCTATGTTTGCTAAATAAATAAGTGCTCCAGGTTTAATGTTTGTGGGGTGAACAAGACAAACCAAAGGCTGCATTCTGGTAGAGAAGAGCTTTTAAAAACAGAATGAACAGAATCATGGTGCCACAAAGGAAATAAGATCTGAGCTGGAGTTAAAGGATGCATAAATTGGGGAGGGGGGAGGATTATTTTAGAAAATTCAGGGAGGATTTTTCTCTAATGACATGTCATTTAACTTGAGAACAAAAGCATAAAAAAGACATGCAAAAAAGTGGGTAGAGGAGCATTATGGGCAGAGACATGATTTTTTTCTTTTATATTTATGTATCTTTATGTCACTTTCATTTTTAACAATGTTTGCTTTCTTTTCTCAGGTGTCGTTCCCACAGAGTTTCCATCACCGATTCACTGGTACCCCATCACCGCAGTCCCATGTGACCTTTCCTCCCTTTTTCCGATCCCTCTCCTTTCTTCTCCCCTGCAAGATGTCTCTGGTTTAAGGTTGTCTGTTTATTTATTTTGTTTTCTATTGTTATTGTTTTTTCCTTGATGCCTTATTTGGTTCCCCTATATCCCTCCTATAAGTGAAACTAGCTGATATTTTTCTTTTTTCTTCTGATTTATTTCACTGAGCATAAGTCCATCTTGCTCCATCCATGTTGCTGTGAATGGTATGAGTTTATCTTTTTTGATTGCTGAATAGTGTTCCATTGTGTATATGTACCACATCTTCTTGATCCAGTCATCTGTTTTTGGGCATTTGGGTTGTTTCCATGTTTTACATATTATAAATAGTGCTGCAATAAACATAATGATATAAGTATTCTTTTGTATCAGTGTTTTTGTGTCCTTTGGGTAGATTCCTAGGAATGGAATTGCTAGATCATATGGTAGCTCCATTTTTAGTAGTCTGAGGAACTTCCATACAGCTTTCCATAGTGGCTGGACCGGTTTGCATTCCCACCAGCAGTGCAGTAGAGTTCCTTTTCACCACATCCTCACCAACATTTGTTATTAGTTTTTTGATATGTGCCATTCTTACTAATGTAAGGTGGCAATTCATTGTAGTGGTAATTTGCATTTCCCTGATTATGAGGGTCGTTGAACATTTTTTCATATTCCTGTTGGCCATTTGCATTTCTCTTTGGAAAAGAGTCTTAAGTTCTGCCCATTTCTAGACTGGATTGTTTACTTTGTTTCTGTTGTATAGTGTGTCAGTAGTGTGTCTCTTTGTTTGGCTAATGCAGAGACATGTTGTTTTATACTTTATAGCAGTAATTCAAAAAAGGGGGGCACTTATTCTATTGAGTGATAGTTAAATGTTGTTTCACAGAACCTAGACTATGGAGGTGAAAATAGGCAGAAATTTCTCCTGAGCCACAAAGAAAGCATCACATGTACACTGCCTAAGCTACTACGACAAGATGATGCTCAATCTTGAGAATCTTTTTTATACAAAAAGGAACCTCAGAGCTGTGGAGTCTCTGAAATAGTATTCACACCCATTGGTAAATTTTAATTCACCACAGGTTTATCGAATACGTCCAAAGAGGGTGCAGTGTGTGTTTGAAGAGGGTCGGTAGGTACCTTACTAGCTAGCAGCCCATTACCTGTGAAGCAGCATGAGGGTACCTGGCTTCAGAGTAGCAGAGATATTTGATATTAAAAAATATACTTACAGTTTATAATTTAGTATAGGTTAGACTTTCCTTTAGATTTGGCTCCTCATGCCAGTTACCAATGGAGCCACTCAATTTTTCCTAAAACTGTGCATGGAAAGTGCATGAAAAATGATTGAAAGACTTGAGACAAGGTACTGAATCTCTCTCCACTTTAGTTTCCTTGGAGGCTAGGTGATGGTAACTCCTACTTCCTGTAAAATGTGAACATTTAATCTCTGTTGGGAATAAATGAATTGATACATGCACTTTGAACAGTGTCTGGCATCTAGCAAGAACCCCAAAAGTGTTAGTTGATTATAATTATTACTAGTATCACAGGAAATCTCTTACTCCCAAGCAAAGTAAAAACTACCACCACACGCTAGAGCAGGTCTGTGCTAATTAGCATATGCTTTGGGGCCAGTAGTTTTGCCCCTGTGGCCTTCAGTTTACTCCTGGGTATAAGGAGGACAATGGAGGTAATGAGTTGTTCTCCAGCTGTAACTGTAGAACTCTTTTTCTAAACTCCTCAGTGCTTCTGTCACTCTAGGTCTTCACTAATGGCTCAGCTCTTCTGCCTTGCAGGGAAAGAGCCATAAAAAGGTTTTCTTCCATTGGTGAAACTCGAGCTCAAACAACTTACTTTAAATAGTTATTCAAAGGGCATATAGGAAGCAGATGGTTGAGTGTGAGTTCCAAGTCAGTGGCTGGGGAAAGAGCTCTAGAAAATTAAGGTAAAATCTGGAGATGTGGATTTGCCTGTTTGATTTTAGGGTAGAGGAAACTTGGGGACAAAGCCGCTGAAGGCAGGGTGAGGCAACTGATTTACCCTAATGTTAAGGCAGGCAGGTGGTCCTGTGGAGGGAGCCCCAGGTGATCTGCACTCTAGTTTTACTCTTTCCCTATTTCTTCCATTTTCCTCCCTTTCCCTTTCTTTTCCCCTCTCCTGCTTCCCTGCTTACCTCATTAGGCCAGTTGTTGGCAGTTAACTACCATCTCAGCCAGGGTGCTTTTACTTAGCACTGTCCTGCTGCCTTATTACTAAATAGCTTACCCTTTGCTTCCTCAGCTGAAAAACCAGGATGGTTGCTGTTTCGAGCTTAGAGGAGTATTACACAAATTAATAGCAACAAGCAGGTATTTGAAATTACCCATTGTGTTTTCAAGGCTCTAAGAAACTGATAGGTCTCCTGTTGTCATATGGGGGAGATTTTTCTTCAAGCAGAGTTGACCAGACAGGAACCTATGTGTGAGCCTGGAGAGATGAGTGGCTGACTGACTTTGCTTCAGTCTAGCAAGTTCTCCTCTAGGGAGGCTAAGGGGGAGAGGATGAAGGGGGCCCTTTTCTTTCCTGTCACGCTCTTGATTGCTGCCACAGACATCTGCATGGCCAGCCTGTGACCCTGCGCCTGGACCAGTCAGCTCATCCCAGAGTTCGATTTTCAATTCTGATGATTCATGGCTTCCTTGGCAGGGGGATTTTCAGACTGAAAATGGGAAACCTGACAGATTTAAGGATGCCTTCCTAAACATAAGTGATACAAAGTTGGTATCTGAGGTAACACTTGCATGTAAACCCCAAATTGATAAAACCTGGAAAGCGAAGCCCAGTTGGCGCTCCCAGCACTATTCAGCTGTGGCGTTTAAACCTCCTCAGGGTGGCTCAGCCGCACCAGCACCACTTAGAGAGCTTGCAGAAAATACATATTTTTGGGCCTCAAGCCAGGCCTGCTGAATAGAAGGCTCTGAGGGTGACATGGAGTAAACAGCGGTGAGTTAGCCAGCCCTCAGGTGACGCCAAGGCACACTCAAGTTTGAGAACTGCTGTTTTAAAGGAGGCTGGACTCATTCTCTCTGCTGTATCTCTGTTCACTACTCTTGCTGGGGAAACCAGTTGTAAGACGAAGGACACAGGCTTATTATGGATTCAGGTAAACGAATAAGGAATCTTGAAGACTTAGAGAGATGTGACTGCCTTTAATGCTGAAGCAAGGAGCTGGCCACACAGGCATACCAGCAGGCAGGGAGGCAGGCAGCCTCCGAGCCACTGCCCCTTGTCCTCCGGTGATCTTACCCATCATCTCCTGCTCTCTCTCGGTTTCTCTTCTCTCTTGCCATGGTCTCCCACCTGGGCATCTGCACTTATACGTGTGCCCCGTGCTCACACTTTTCAGCCGCAGGTGTCCATGTGTGCCCTGTGCCACAGTCCCAAGTGCTTTTTGCACCAACACGGTATCACGTGTGGGCAACGAAACCTGGGAGGCAAGGAGCAGCCACAGCGACTAGCAGCAGGAGGTGGGAGAAAGCCTGAATTACACCATGTTCCCTACACTTTCGACCTGGAGAGAGCCCTGCTTCACCTTTCACAGACACCTGGTGAGGCCCAGGAGGCTGCTGCCAGAGTCCCCTCTGCTGCTCGGGCTGGGTGGGGCGTCCCTGCTGACAAGACACAGAGTACACATCCGCCGGTGGCAGTGAGGAAGCCAACTGCATTTAAAGTCTGTCTGAATCTTCTGAGGGCAGAAGCCTGGTCTTAATCATCTCCTTTCCCTAATGTCTGACAGGCTCTCTGGTACAGAGGCTGGATGGATGGTCGTGGGATTCCAGGGAGAAAGGCAGTCGGGAGACTTTATTTTTTAAGTCTAACAATTAAAAAACACTGAGAAAGCAATCATGTCAAATTTTCTATTGAAAAAAAAAATAATCCGAAATTTTCCCTCATGAGCAGAAACCCGACCAGTCATTGGACCCCTGGATTTGAATTCTCACAAAACAGTACGGCCTTGGGCAATTCAGTTCACCTCTAGCTGCCTCCATCTGTTTGTCTGTAAAGCGGAGAGATTACCTTTCTGCAGCAGTTTTGAAAGTCAGAAATATTGTACTACGGTATTGTAGGGTTAGAGAAATCAGGTCTTTCCACCCTCCCACCACTGTGATGATGGACACCTGCGGTGCTGCGAGCATTCCAGGGTGGGCATGCGCAAGTGGGCGCACCTGAGTTGGACACGGGCTTAAATGGGAGGTGTCATGAGGCCCGACAAGACCGAACAACAGGATGGACCAACAGAACAAAGAGCAGCAGTGAAAGCGAGAGCAGCAGAGAGGGTGAGATGCATCGGGGGCTGGGAGGCCTGCCAGTCCCCCGGCCCCCATGCCTGCCATGTATCTGATGCCACCTCTGATGTAGATACTAATAAAAGCATGAAAAGCCACCGAGGGCTCCAAGACTCTTCTCCTTCCTTGACTCGTCTGCCCAGAACCATCCCGAACCTGCCACCCCTTCCTGCCGCTACAAGTATCCACAGGCAACCAGTGTTACTATTTACCAGTTACAATTTATTTACTCTGCAGTGAAAACAATCTATTTTATTCCTTAAAAAAAATGAGTAGAGGTTCTCTAAGGCCCTCAACTTTCTATAGGATTTTAAAGAAAAATGCTTTCATGTTTTAAAATAAAAATCTTTCAATTAGATTCTGAAGGAATGATTATGCTAGAATCTGTACCTGGAATCTAAATTACCCATGAGTGCCTTTTATAAATGAAAACTGCAAGCAAACACAACGGTTGTGTGTGTATATTTGTGTTTTTGTGAGCAGATGGGATACAGAGGGGCCAATTTTAACATACACTTGCTTCATTTTCTATAAGCCCCTTCTAATGCAGCTACTTCCCAGGCATTTTGAAACCAAAGACCCATCCGCTCTGGGCTCGGTGCTCGGCCCTGCTGTGGTCAGTGCAAGCCAGAGCAGGGGGTAGGCATTTCACTGCCCCTACTAGTGGCCTCACTGGGGCTCAAGGCTGCTGGCAGAAGCCAGTAGTGATGGTGGAATGCAGTGGTTCCCCTACCGCACTGCCCCAGGGCATGGGACTTCTGATTCAGGGCTGCAGGGAGGAGCATGGGGCCCCATGGGGTTAGCTCCAGCTGTGGTTCCTCACCCTGCAGGCAGGAGAGAGGTCCATGGGTTTGGAGCCTGGATCGTGGAACGTGGACTGATCAAGTGCGAACTATGAGCTGACCGGTAAATGGTCCAATCAGACTGGTAGGTGGCGGGCCCTGGGAGAGGAGATAAGGCAGGGTGGATGCCCCCGGGAACAGGACTTTCTCTGGCTTGGACACTCGCACACTCTATGGAGCACTCAGACTCCTGTGCTCACTTGAATTCCCTTGGGATGCTCTGGACTGGATACTTTCTCATTCAACTTGGATACTCTTAGATGCATCCAGCAGCTGACTTCCCAAGGAAGAAGAGAAGCTGAAAGGCTTTGCAGAGAATCTGAAGAACTTTGCAGAGGCCAGGGCTGCTGCCTCCCTCCAGCCTGCCTCTGACAACCCATAAAGGAGCATCAGGTGTTGAGTCTGATGTCTCCAAGAGCTGTTTGGTGTTGGTTGTGGGCCAGAAACTCACAAAGAGCTGTAATGCAAGTGACCAGCACTACTGGCCAGCTGCCCTGTACTGTTGATGGGGGTAGGGTCAGAGAAAACTATCAGGTTTTTCCACCCTCCTGCCATTGGTATGATGGACACCTGCAGTGCTGTGCGCATGCCTAGGTGGGCATGTGCAAGTGGGCGCACCTGGGTTTGGACACGGGCATATAAGGGAGGCATCAGCAGCAGTGGAATGGGTCACCAGCAGAATGAGAGAGAGAGAAGCAGAAGCAGCAAAGCAGCTGAGAGGGTGAGATGCGCTGGGTGAGATGCCCTCCCCACCCCCCCGGCACCCCTGCCTGCCATGGACCTGGTCACCTCTGAAAATAAAAGCATAAGAGCCACTGAGGGTTCCAGGGCTCTTCCTGTACCCTGTCTGCTAGAATCATTCAGAACTTGCACGTGCTGCCTTCCTGAAGCTACAGTGGGTAACAGGCACTCTGTGTCTGAGAGCCAGTGGCATCACCTCTGGGTGCTGCTACCTCTGTTGCTGCCTGGTCCAGCATCTGGTGCTTTCCACCCCGACCTTCAGACTGTGGCTGCAGCATCATGTTAGTGGCCCCACCTGTGAGTCCCTGGGAAAGTTGGACCCTGGCCCACAGCTTGCCGGCCGCTAGGTGCAGGGCCTCACTGATGGACAGTGCCATCTTGGATGACCAACTTTGTTTAGGAGTTTTGGACACTGTGGACATGAGTGGGGTGAGATAGCCTGCTACCTGCGGCCTGAGAAACTTTGTTTTCCCTGTTTGTTAAGTAAAGTCCACCACTGTTCCCTGAGACTGGGGGGTCTTGCAATTGTGTGTGCAGGTGAAGAACTCACAGGGACTCGTCCTTCACCAGCACTGCCCTTGGATGGCTATAGCACCCACACCTTAACAGCCCTGTTTCAATTTTGCATTTGCTCTTCTTATTGAAGATCTCAACTGTGACTCCTAGAAAGTGAAAGCAAAATGACATTTCTGTCTTCACGAAAGTTGTTCAATAAACAAATGAAATCCAGCAAATATACTTGGTTAGTGAAACCCTTTGGTGGTGCTGCAAGTTACACTGAGTAAGGGTCACCAGTGAGTGCTGTATTAACACTCTGGAACTGATTGTGGACTTAACCAATTTTTAAAAAAAGTGTCATATACCCCAAATGTAGACTAAGCTCAATAAAAATCCCTTTGCCCCCCTGGTTTCTGCTATTTAATCCCACTCGACTGGCCCATATGGCTGGCCAGGGAGATGTAACCAGACCACCATGGCGGTTTTCTCTCTTCCAGGGATGTCAGTTTGGGACTGTATGGAAGTCAGTGATCCGTGAAGGCCAGTCTGACACGCATGAAGATGTGTGCTCAGTCTGTGGGCGTCATCGTCGGCCCATCATTTATCCACAGAGATGCCACAGTCGGTGTGCACAGGGACTGTGGCACAGAAGAAGACAGCCCTCTCCGGTCCTAATGGCGTCCCAGGCCCCAGCAAAGGTCCTACATAAACATGTCCCTTTTTCTGGCCTCTGGTTCCCTGCAATATCTCGCCATCCTATTACCAATTCCCCTTTGCTTATACTGCCTCCAGCTGCTTTCTGAAGCTGATAACCAAGTGAGCAATAAGTAATGTTGTACCAATGAGAAATACACACAGAAATTTTAACATTTAAAAATCACATCAAGCTTAAGGATTGATCTGACTATCTCTAATAGTTAAGTTATGCAGTGAAGCTGGTTATTCAAATCATTTCTGTCTAATGAACTAATACTTCTAACACCCAATGGAGAGCTTTTTGAATAACTACTCTTAGATTTTGAATAATAAATAGAACTAGAGTTATTCAGCATGTCATCAGGAGGAAAGGTATGAAAACCTTTGATGCCCCTTACACTTAGCTCTATAATTTAAAGATTCAGATGTTGTCAAGTACTGGAGATGCTATTTCTTTCTCCAACAACATGGTATAAAATCACATTCAAGGGCAAGGGTGTGAGGAAGAGGTCACGGTGGCAATAAACACTCTGATTTGGGGATGGAGGAAGCAGTTAAATGTAAGTTTCTGTTCTTTAATTCATTTGATATTTTCTTGGAAGAAATGAGAGGAGAAATCATAACAAATGTTATGGAGAAAAATATTAAGGTTCAGTTAATTTTGACCAGTTGTCACTCATTTTCCCCACTATGCAAAATCAAGTACCAAGATAAGAAGATCACAGATTTGAGGCAGAACGAACATAAAACAACAACAGCCACACGATGTTGTCTTAAGTTAGAGCCCTTTACATCATTAGTTTTGATATAAAATACCTTTCAGTTAGGCTTCAATTGTTATATGATCCCATTAATCAGGGGTTGACTGGGGACCAAATCTGGAAAGTCACTTTATTCTGTAAGGACTGTGAGCTGAAAATGGTTTTTGCATTTTTAAGTGGTTCTAGATAAAATAAAAGTCACATTTGTGGGGCTCTTCCTGGTGGTGCAAGGCACAGCACTATGTGGCTATCTGCAGCCACTGCAACACGAGTTCAATCCCTGGTCAGGAAGGGGACCCACATGGCCCAGCAGACCTCTTCTGTCTTGTCTGCTGCTCCCCTCAGCAGTGTATTTGAATAGATTTGCCTGTTCTGCTCCCCACTCTGTCGTTGGTGAATATTCTCACCAGCACCCTCTCCCTACCCCATACCTCTGGCCTACACCCTAGTTCTTGCATGCATAAATTAATAAATCTTTTTTTAAAAAATCACATTTGCAGTCTATGGAAAGTTTTGCAATTCAATCTTCGAGGTCTAAAATAAAGTTTAGTGAACACAGCAAGGCCGTTGGTTTATGTGCTGTCTATGGTTGCTTTCACACTACAGCAGTTTCTGAATAGCTGTGACCAAGATTGTATGACAGCAAAATCTAAAATATTTATTCTCTGGCCCTTTACAGACGCAAGGTTTGGGACCCCTGTTGTAAAAGCAAGGTTAACCTTCTTTGTAACATATCTCTCAAGTCTCTGGGTCCTGAAGGGCAGAGACTGGGGGTCTGTATTTATGTTCTAAATGAACATATATAAGTGGGCAGATAGAGAAATCTATACAATGAGTTCAAAATACCAAGGTATCTTAGGTAGGCCACGTGACCTGAACCTCATTTGCCTTCTCTATAAAGTGGGGATAACGCTTGCCTTGTTGGGTTACTTATGAGGCTACAAGAATACAGGGGCACATTTATTCACTAGATAAACGACTGTCCTTACATATTAAGAACTCAGTGAATGCTTCAGAGTGTGAGTCTGAGTGTTCTGGGCAGGACAGGGGGGCAGAATATTAGTTGACATGTAAAGAACCAATTCCTAGATCAAGAGGGAAGGCCAGGCTATGGAGGTGCTTGGCACATGCAGAGGAAAAGGCAAGGGGGAAGGCTGGACTGGAAGGGGCACAGGGAATCATTACTGTCAATAAAAATGAAAAGTAGAAAAACAGCCACCTGTGCAGGGCCCATTTTCAGAATTTTGGCTCTTTTCTCAAAATATCAGGTCTGCCAAAGATTTTTCAACAGAAGTGATAAGTACATGGTAGAGCTTAGAAAGTTTCTTTTCCCATTATCTTGGACTTTCACTTTAGCTTCTTTACAGTTCTAGCTTTGAAGACCCCGGATGTGTTGGGGTCACATGTCTTGATGGCCAAGTCTTGATTTTAAAACTATTTGGGGCAGCTCTCCTGCCTGCCTTTGATTATGCTGTCCCTCTCTTTTTCTTTCTCCCTTTCCTAATGAACTCCTTTTAATGTGTAAACAAGCAAAGAAACAAACTATCTGGGGGAGTCCTGTGAAGAAGTGCTTTCTGAACAATTCCAGTAGGGGGGTCATTTCAAAGGTACTTTCTGGAGATTATAATCCCGTGGCCCTGGATTCTGAATGATGCCTACAAAGGGAACATATCAACTGGAGGGTTGGTCTGTAAAACTTTCAAGCTGAACAAGAGAAAACTTTGACTAACACACTGTTTTGTGCAGGTGGCTTTATGCTCCGAGGGATTCTGAGCCTGCTGATTTTTGAGGTCTGTTCATGACATCTATCCCAGCATGTACATGACTTGAAAAAATATACCCACAACGCTAAAAATATTCCACAGTCTAGCCTGACGGCAGGCTGTCGGAATGCTATATTCTGATTTTTATACTTCCTGTTGATATTTGGACATTTTCACAAGTATAATGTTTACCTTTTTTTGGTTGTTTTTTCTTTATAAAAAAGTAGATTATGTGGACTCAGGCTTAAAGTGGGTGCCTCAGGAAAAGGTGCTGGAGGCTGCCATTTCCCAGCTGTTCTGGATAAATCGTTTAGCCCCAGTTGCTCATCTGTGAAGCTGACTTTGGGCTCGGGCCTCCATCACACATAGGTGGTGGAGCATCTTGGGGAACAGTCTCACTCTAGCTCCTCCCCATCCTGGTCCAGTCATGCGCTGATGTCTGCTGGTGCCACTGGTGCCGGGTCTTGTCACAGTGTCCAAGAGAGTTGGAGGTGGTCACCAACTCAGTCTCCACCAACACGTGGTTCCTCAACTAATTTTATAGACGTGAAAACTGTGCCTTTTAGGGTTTCAGTCTGGAACTGAAAAGTGGCAAAATGACAATGATTTGGATCTTCTGAGTCACAGAAAATGTATTCTGACCATGCTGAAGCTTTCTAAGCACTCAGGTCTTTCTATGACCAGGCTGCCCTACATCACAAGCACCAGAAGTCCCCAAAGAGACCAGGGTCTAGGATGGCAAGAAGGTGTGGCCACCTACTGAGTTATCAGTACAACTAAGGACAAATCGTTTCTTTTGTTTGTTTCTATTTTTAAATTTAATCAACAGAATTGTTCAAATTAATAATCAAGAATCAAAGAGTCTGCATATTAATATGGACTTAAGAACTTTTTCATTTTTGGACCCAGTAAAATTTTCAGCGTACCTCTCATCTTTGGCAGTATTTGGGAATGCTGCATTCTACTTTACTATTCTTGGTTAAGGCATGTCAGTGCAGTGTAAGTCAATTAGCCACAAGCATTTCAGAATTCCTTTTAGCTTATGGACCTGCAAGTGTCTAGACAAAATATGGCTGCAGGAACACATTACAAATCAACAAACAAGACAAAGCAAAGGATAGAAACAGAGCACTAATCACTTCTGGCACAGGTTTACCGCAGCACTTCCATTCATACAGTACATAAAATGTAGAATATAACCTCATAAACTTGTCTGTGGTGCATCCCAATATCCTTCACTCTTGTAACTCAAGACATCCTCTTTCTACATACTATTATGTGCTTAAATAAATACCATTATAAAACTAACTTTCCACTGGATCATCTTCTCTCCCCAGAAGTTTAGAGTGACTTCACAATTCTAACAGCATATACCCCATTAGGTACATATGTCAAAGGGGGGACACTCCTGGGGTGGGTCAGACAGGACACCTTAGATCAGAAAGGCGGCACATTCACTGTGAGTATGGGAAATGCAAGAAAGAAAGCACAAAAAATCACCTCTGTAACTTGTTACTTTTCTCCCCTGCTCACTTGTGAAACTGGCTTTCAGGTTTGCCTTAGGTGAAAAGTAACGAATGCCATTTAAATCAAAATGAGGATAAACACCCAGTACTGTGATCGCTCACCTATTTAATGCACCAGTGAGAATGTATGAAAAGCAAGCTCTCTTAAAAGCAGTTCTGCTCTCAACAGATTTAACATTAAGGTGGCTAACAAGCTCGAAAGCTATCCTAGAAGCAGAACAGCAGAGTGAACGCCCATCTAGAGGACAGAGAAGGTGCCTTTTCCTTCCTAGAACACCAGGTGAGAATTTTGAAAAAAATATCCAAAGAACAAACAAATGGTAAAAGCAGCTCACAAAACTCTGAAAGTGCTCATCTGAGATTCAGTCATTTCATCAGCTGATCCATTTTATGTTTGAATTGTTCGTCTGTCTAATGCCCCCAGGAAGGGCTGGTGTCAAATGTCTGGCACATTGCTGACACTCAACAAACAATATTAATCCTTATCATATGACCTAATTGAAGGTCTGCACAGGAAACTAACAGACAAGGTTTCATCTGTCCTCCCTGCCCAGATGGAGTAATTCAACTTATCTGGACATGTGTAATGTACCTGTGAAATAGATGGCCCTCAGTTGGTCACTTCTTCCTTTTAATTTCTGTGGGAACAAACAGGTGACTGCAGAGTGATGTGATTCCATTTCCTTCTGTCTGCGCTGCACTTAAATGCCCATTCCTTCCCTCTTTAGATACTAAACTTCCGTGTACAATGAAACTGTTGTTTACGCATTTAGGTACTTCCCAAGGGCACCTCGATATCTGTAGACTTAAAATCCTTCTCAGCTTCACATGCCAAGGAATAATTCATGACCAAGAACACCAGATCAGCTCCCCAAATGTCAGTGGAAACAGTAAGTTCAAAATGACCTGCTCCGAACAGAAAACAGTGTACCCGAAACTAAAAACTAATGAGCTGAAAGTGATTCCAAGCACCAGTTCCCTTCACAGACACCCCCACATTTCACTCCGTCCCAGCAGCCTAACCTCTGGCATCTAATATTATCAGATAACTAAAGTCCTATCAGTGAATATTTACCAAATACCTATGTAGAATAAGGCATCAAATGAAATTTAGACACCATCTGCCCCACAGGAATAAAAATTTGGGCAAATGAACACCTGTGTTTTCACATGAAAAGACAGCACCTAACACATACTGTAATGGGTACAAATGCAGGGTTCTGGGGTTACAGGGAGGAAAGAATCCTTGGGGGTACACTTGTGTCTGGGATGTGCTCCCACTGGATTGTTTGGTCTGTGACTCCAGAGTGAGCCTGGTCCCGGGGGCTTTGCCTGTGGTTGATCCTGCAGCTCAGGGGGAGACCACTTAAAGGCTCACTGCCTCTGTGGAAGCTGCAGGCCTAGGGTCATGTGTATTCAGTGTCCAGGAATGATCATATTCCAGGCTTACACGATTGTTTTGATGCATAATCTTTTCAGATGGAGAGGTTGGAGCCAAAAGCAGGAAAGAATTGTCAGCTTCCCAGTGCTTGAATAAGCACTGGTCTGACTTGCCTCCCACCCTCCACAGTGTTAACACTGAGGCCTAACAATAACAACTTCATCTTCCTTGGTGCTGAAGCTTCTAGTCTGTACCATTCTGCCTCATACCTGGCTGATGGTCTTTACGTCTGACATTCTGTGGCTCCTTTCAGTGCACGCTGCTGGTGTCCTGCACGGACTCACTTGGGCAAACACACCTCCCCTTCCCAACTGCCTTGTACTGAGCATAGCTGCTCCCCTGGGTTCTTGCCTTGGGGTGGGGACTCTGGGGAACAGCCTGACTGCAGAGCTCTCCTGAGATCAGACTCCTGAGCCATACTCAAACCTGAGAGCACCCATCACGACCACGGTGATGCCCCCTCAAGTCTACTTCCAGGAAGCTAGACCTAAGGTTTAGAAAGTGATTTATGAGAGGCTTTGTTTGCAGTGTTTCTTTTGCTACATCTATTTCAGTTTTCATTTAAGGTTGAGAGGAGCGAGCGAGCGAGCGAGCAAGCGAAAGAGAGAGAGAGAGAGAGAGAGAGACAGAGAGACAGACAGACAGACAGACAGACAGACACGGGGAGAGAGAGGAGCTCAGGAGTAGGAGGGGAATGAAGGGGAGGGAGGGAGGGGAGCGAGAAGGGAGCACCTCCATGTGGTCCCTGGGTGGCAGTCCAGCTACAGCTCTTAAATAAGTACCTGTAATATTCAGCGACATGACCAATGGTACTTCATCCTGGGTACCCGGATGCAGCATTATCACTCAGCTCAGGGGCGGCCACTTACAGCAGTGTGCTGCAGAGTTTCCTTAATGGTCTCAGAAAGACCAAAGCTGTCATCGGTCACTTTCTCACACAGTCGTACTTTCCTGAAACTCCTTCAGAGGTCTGTGTCGTGTGCTTCTTGACTGCGTGTGGCAGACCAGAATGGGAAAGGTAAGCAAGTGTTTGGAGCAGGAGTGGCGTGGGCACGTCATCTGCGGGCTTCTGCTCCTTCCTCATTCTCCTCCCTGGCTCACCCATGTGTGACTCGATTGATACAGGACAGATGCCAACAGGCTCCTCCAAAATGCATTGAAAAGACACTGGTTTCCAAGAGAAATCTGGCACTCTGTCACTTCCCGAGCCTGCGGACATTGCCAGTTCATTGTCCACCTAAGGCTACTTCTGGAGGGGAAAGGGAAGACAAAATAGGAGGCAGTATGTTGTCTGGCCCAGGGCACACAGCTGTAGACAGGAGAATACCCTGCACTGGTCTGGTGGGCTCTGATGTTCTATCACCACAAAACACATTCCTGCAAGTGACGCTCAACATCCCTTAGAAAATGCCCCACTCCTAGTGGCACATTCTTATCTCTGTCTATCTGATTCAAATATGCAGAAGTCCATCCCATGCCCATCCATTTTGCATGTACAACCTTTGCTGTCCTCAGCACAATCTTCATTTAAAAACAGCCCTCTCTAGGGTGGGTGCCAGGAAGAAGCTTGTATTATACTTATTTATTTTCCAACTTGACTTCGATATGAATAATGTCCCTCCATATTTTGGGGTGTCTCATTGAAGTTTTGAGTTTGAGCTCTGGTCTAGAAAAGATCTCTGTGCAAACATCGCTGCTCTCTGGCTGGCAGGGAGGGGGAAGCAGGAGACAGCTCAAGGCCTCAGCAAAAGGCTCTTGTCAGATATTGGGTCTGAGTGTGATTCTATCACACCAGCTAAGTGACCGCTAGTAAAACAATTCTCATGGATATGTACCCATTCTTCCAATGTAAATTGGGGATAGTGGTGCCTTTTTTTTTTATACCATGATTATTGAGATCCAGTAGCATAATGTATGCAAAAATTCCAAGCAAAGTTTTATTAATCTCAGATGCATAATAATAAATATTTGTTATTCAGTAGATGACTTTTTAAAGTCAGGCTAATATTTATTAATTATGTTATACCCAATCAGGTGAATATTTAAATAAACAGATTCTGTAACCTAACACCCACCTTAATGTAAAAGGTTAGGAACAGTTAACTGTCAATATTTTTTTCACAAGCTTTTCATTTAGAATTAGATAGTTGAAAATAAATTAGAACAATGTTGTGATTTCCCTCTAAAGTGTCTCTTAATTTCAAGGGAATATATGCTAAGACTTACAGAGCCAAATGGAAAGAAAGTTCCATGAACGTGGGTTGTACTTTAGGTAACGCAGAGCTTACAAGTTCCTTATTTTGCTTTCTGCTTGATGAAGCAGTGTGAGAATCTTAGTCACATTTATTTTCACAACTTGTTACTAAATAATAGGCCATTTAGAGAGATCAAATTAATATTTATCAAAACTCTAAACAAAATTATTTGCCTATATATTCAAACACACTCTACCTGAATTCCACTGTGAAATTTCAATTCTCATATATATATGTACATATGTATATAGATATGCATATACCCACAAATATATATTTTTTGTTCTACCACTCTTTGGGACTCAACTATGAGAAAACAGTAAAAATAACACTGTCATTGAAATAGCAATTTCCAGATCTAGTCCCCACTACGTTAATTATTATGATAAACCTGTACTTGTAAATGTTTTTCCTTGATTTAATCTGTAAAAGAAGTCAAAGGAAGACAGCTGTCCAAGAAGTTATGTTGCAGGGGTGTTTCAATTTTCTGACACAGCTCCTTTTTTTCATAGCCTAGATTTCTCACAGAAGAGAGAAATAAACCAGCATAAAAACTGTGTTTTCTCTAAGTCTGCATAATTATTGAGAGATTTAGCAACTTCCTCTTATATTTCCATATCAGATAACAATCACAAAATAAGGGGAGGATTCCACAGATTTCAGAAAGCTTTGCAGTTGCTTCCTTGATTTTTGTAGCCTTCTTTCAAACAAGGCACCTCTAAACCGAGAGACTGGGGCCTGAGGAGTGTCATTTCATTCCCTCTTAAAACCACAGAAGGCTGATTTACTAGCTGTTTTCCTTTTTATCTCTTCCCTGATCTGGGTTCTACAGATAGGCTATCAAAAAACGAGCATTTTTCAGAGAATTTAATTTCCTTATCTGCACAATTGGCCATCTCTCCCAAACCCATTCATTTCTTTCTACGGATAACATCTATTCATTTTTTAAAATTATTTGATCAGCTTAATCATTTACTAAAGTTACTTTAACTAAGGTCTAAAATAAGAACGCAAAATGATATGTCAGATCGGTATCTATGAAATTTTCAGGGAAATTTCCAAAGGCCTGTAGGAATGTGCTTTCATCGGTTGGGAGTTCAGGCAGGTGTTTTGTGGAAAGAAGACTAACAAATTACTCAGCATCTTCTCTCCTGGTGTCTTCCCCTACTCCATCACAAGGGCGATTACAAGGTTTGGAGCCTACCTCTCCAGCCTCAGCTTGGACCTATCTCTGCATCATCATTCACTGTCATACCACAATTGTCTTTTCAGCCTATGACACTGGTCCTTTATTTTCTCTAGAGTCTGCTCATACTGTTTCTTCTGCCTGGAAAGTTTTTTCTGATCATTCCCGCTAACTTGATACGCGGTTATCTTCAGATCTCAACTCCTTCATCGTGTCCTCTGAAAACCTTTCCTCATCTCCATCTGCGTTAATGTCCCATCACTTTCAAAGACATTTCTTTGATTGTGATTTTATGTTTGTGTGGTTTTGAAGTAATGATTTTCTTTACAAGCTCCAAAGCTTTGTTTTTCACACATCAAATCCCTAACAGAGGATCTGACTCAAGATAAATTCAATAACTGATAAACTGAATTTTATTCAGACATTAATAGTAGAAAGAAAATCAACCTCCTAAATTTTAGTCATAATTCCCCCACTGAGTGACTTGTAAGATATTGGGGCTACACTTTTTGCTCTTTAATATTCTTATCATTTAAAAATGAGTAGTAATGACAACAGTGTCTAAAAGATATTATAAGAACAAAAAATAGATACGATTGTAACAGCTAGGGATTAAAGGATGCAAAATACTTCAAATTTCTTTCATAAAATGTACTAATGGTGTATTTGATGCTAAGAGCTTGAGTTGCACAGACTAAGTTTTCATTTGTACTCTATCGATAGCTATATGTGTACTTAGGAATAATTAATGAATAAGCATATTTATATTAATTTATAGCATTAAAAGGATTGCATAATTTTGTTACTGAGCTTGTTATTAAAGCAGAAATGTAGGTGTTCAGACATTTTGATAAAATGTTTTTATGCAATATTTCATAGTTTACTGTGTCTCATCAACATTATTATGATTCCATAAATGATATAACAGACTTTCATTTATGGTAAGTGAATTGTCCAGGGTCACAGAACTAGCAAATAAAGAACTGATATTTGAACAGAGACACTCTTATTTGAGTTCATTAGTCAACTCCACCTCCCTGAGCTATAGCCACCATCTGCCAATCCCTTAGCCAGCTTTCTTCTCATTGTGGCTGCTTACAAGTCAGGGAATGTGGATTTTCTTTCCAACTGCTGAGTGTCAGGTTACTTGGGTTACAGACCTCAGCTTTTGCATTGTGTGAACCTGGGTTTTAGAGGTTACCCTTAAAGCGCTTTTAATGTCCACTTCAGGTCAGGGTGATTTTGATCAGATACTATCCATAGCAGTGATACAAGCACAACCGTTGCTGCCACTATAATGTATTGAGTGCCTAATCTGTTCCAGATGCGGTCTTGGGTCCCTTTTATTCATTATATATAGTTTTTACAACAAATAACTATTTTACAGATAAAAAAATGGACTTGCCCAAGGATAACCTGCTTAGTGCTAGAAGTAAGGATCAAACCAAGTCTATCCGAGTCTAATTTTTTCCCAGTCTTGCTTTTTTGACTGATACAAGAGGATCTAAGTACAGAAGAGAAAGAGTGATCAGAGACGAGGTGTGTATCTGCTTGATACATACTGTTATGGTCACATCATCCCTCAAGGTCAGAATCTTTTCTAATTAGTTAGTAGCCAAGCCAAGTGTGGGTAAATACTTTTATACTAACTTAGTTGGGAACTTGCTTTCTCATGCACTGGCAATTTTCGAGAAATAAGGTGATAGTAACTTGTTGAAATGTCCCAGCTAATGGCAAAACTTCTATGTCCAACTACTGGAAATGGGCTAAATGTTACTGAAATCAATGAGTCATATGAAAATACTAAAGAAAGAATAAAATAATTCTGGTCTCACTCTCACAATTATGATTGGTTATGAGAAATAAAGTGCAGATTTTCCTGAAAACTGTTTAAGGGAGTGGCGAATTTGAGGTTCATCAATGGATCTTGATTGGCTAAAACAGTCAGTGTCACCAGACCAATGCTACACTTTCAGTGGCTGCTCTTCTTACCATCCTCTCTTCCCTTCCTTTCTCTGGACTGGGGTAAGAGAAGGAGAAGGGGAGGAATTCACCTGAAGACTATTAGGACAAGATGATATCATTCTCTCAATAAGGTTTCACAGGTCATAGCTTTAAAATCCTGACTCCGTACTATGTCCCTTCCTCCCTTTTATGCTCCATAGTATAGTCAAATATCACTTAACAATAGAGATTTGTTTTGGAAATGCATCATTAAAAGATTTCATCATTGTGCAAACATAAAGTGTAATATACAATCTCAATAGTACAGCCTACTATACACCTACATTCTCTACCAATGGATGGTAGAGTCTGTTGGTGCTACTGTTGAATATGCAGTCCATCAGTGATAAAATGTTAATGAATGCATGTCTGTATTCACCACAATATGATGAACTATGTATTTATTTGCTTTACTGTTTGTCTTTCACCCTGGTAATGTAAGCTCCAAAAGGAAGGCCCTCCCCTTTTTTTTTTTTTGTAAATCACTATTACAAAGTTCTTAGAATAACACCTGGTATATGATAAGCACACTATTTGTTTGTTGATTCAATGAACAAATGAACATAAAAAACAGTAAGATTTTTTTCAGGTTTATGCATAAACAATCATCTTAAAAGCACTTCTGTTCTACCTTAAGAACAAAGTCCTCATTGTTAACCAAAAGAAATAAAGTGGCTGTCCTCCCTCTGGTGTATTCTGGTGAGATGGAAAGTCAGGAGAATCAACTTTGGTATCTTCCAGATAGTCAATCATAGATGTTAATCAATGGTGTACTAAGAAAAAGGAAGTGTGTTGCTTTCCATGTTTGTTTTCTCTTCTAACTTACATTTATTATTTGCAAAGTACAGTCCTAAATACTTTACAAATGATAATACTATATCTACTTTGAGAGCTAATATGCAGTATACATATATATTAAGTACATAGGACTACATGTGTATTTAGTACAATGTCTGACATGTAGCACACACTAAATATTACCTATAATTACTCAATCAATCCTTGTTAAAAATGGAATAAAGCCAACAAACATGAAGAGATGTTCAATCTCATTCATTATTAGGAAAAGAATAGACAAAACAATAAGAAGATATTATTTCATCGGCATTAGATTTTCCACAATAAAAAAAAGAAAAAGAAAATTAATGCTTTGCCAGCAATGTGACAGAATCAGAAACTTCATAAACTGTCGGTAGGCATGTAAAATGTGCAACCACTTCAGAAAACACTTTGCTCTTCAAAAGGTTAGACACAGAGTTACCATGTGATTCAGCAATGTCTCTTCTAAGTACATACCAAAAAGAAATGAAAACAGTTTTCTACACAGTGTATTTTTAAAATCATAGTCAGAAGGCAAAACCAACCCCCATGTGCATTATAAACGAATGAATAAGAAAATGTGGCCTGTCCATACAACAGATTAAAAATAGTAAAGTACTGATAGATAGTAGATTGTGGCTGAACCTAAAAAACATTTAATTAAATGAAAGGAGACACAAAAAGTCACATATTGCATATTTCCAATTAAATGAAATATTCAGAATAAATCCATCCATAGAGAGAGGAAGCAGATTGGTGATTGCCATGGGGTGGTTATAGGGGTGATGACATGTGACTGCTTAAGGTCCACAAGGTGTTGAAATAATGGATGCTAGACTGTGGTAGTAGTTACTAAGTGTGTTAAATGTTACAGAAATGTATACTTTAAAGTAGCCAGTGGTTAATTTTATTTTATGTAAATTTTACCTCAATTATGAATAAAAACCAAGTTGTATGAAGCCATTATGATTATTATCTCCTTTTTTCTTTATAAATGAAAATACTTATGCATGGGAAACTTAAGTAACTTGCTGCAGGTTTCATAGGTGGAATGTTCAAAATAGGAAGAATTAAAATAGGAAACTAGGCCGTCAGATTTCAGAATATATGCTGAAATAACTACATACTAATGCTTGTTGATTTCCTTCTTTTATTCTTGATATTCAAGTTACAAGAGCTAAGAGCCAACACTAAGGGGGAAGTCTGGAGAAGGAAAGGGAAGAGTCAGTCTATACTTAGAGTAAACGCATTCATGTCTATGATTAAACAACATTTGGCTGTACACGGTTGTGAAATCACAAGGATGCAAGTGTGACTTGTAGCACACTTGTAAGTTCATGAGAGTTCTTGAAACCTGATCAAGGAATTTAACTGCTGATGCTTTTTTTGCTATGTAATAAAATGCCCATGAATTATATACATTAATAAAATGCCATTGTATTATAAAATGCAATATGAAGTAAATTAACTTGAATTCACATTGCTCTCTGGTAACCAAGAAGGAGTTATAATGAGCACAATATGCACAACATAAGCCTCATCTGGTATACCGAGATATAGGCATTTTTCTAAAGGCTGTGCCATTTTAATTTATATCTTTTAACTGCTTCTTATTTTGAGGAATCGAAGTGTATAATGTAAAAAGCAAGTTCAGATCATGTCATAACACCTAAGATTTCAGATAGGTAGCAATAGTGGTAAAAAATGATTAAAGGCTTAGGGATAATTGAACAGACCCTTTGTCAGCTGATAAATTATTTTAATCTTGGTGTTCGATTGAACTGCAAAGTGTGACTGTGCTTTCATCCATTATGCTTATCCAGCTGCCTTCCAGGTTTCTTTGTGGACCTAGACAATGTCCACATAAAGCACTTTGAGTGATAGTCTAAATTACTCAAAGAGAGCCCTTTGGCTTTGCCAAATAATAAGAATAATTTTTAAATGACATAAATAAAAATAAATGATACAAACTAAATTCAACTACCAAACGCCTATGTTGTACCTTAAAATATTTTGGAGTTAACAAGATAAATTTTAGAAAGGTTTCATTTTTTAATCTTCATTTTAAATATATACAGATGTATTTACACACGCATACATAAGTTATTGGGTTACCTTATATATTTCATCCTTGAAAGCAATAAACCTCCTTTGTTCATCTTTAGGGAACAGACTAATATTTTGCTTATATGTTGGAGTGTCATTATAAATTAACTTGGGAAAGGTGTCTTAGTTTTCATATAAGAGAGTCTGGCGCCACATGAAAATGTCAAAAACATTTTTATTTTGGCCTTTTCCCTATGGAGTGTGGAAACATTACCATGTCTCTGATATTTTTTTCTTTAGCAACTGATCTTTATTTATTTAGCAACTCATTGTATGCTCAAAACTTGCCACTCATTCATTTCTACTCTTAGGCTTCTACCAGATTTCAAGCTCCATAAACAGCCTCTAACAAACAAAATCATCTAAGTTTTAAAGACACTCGAATGCTACTTGCCTTCAGGAAGTTTTCTTCAGCCAAGTTTCTGCCACAAAAAATTCTAATTTAGTGACTCACTCTTAATGATGTGCTATAGAGATTATTCTTAGCTGAGGATCTGGTCAAAATTTTTAAGGTGAGTCTTAGCTATTTTTTTAAAAAATGAAATCTCACTTATATCAAGTTGACTTTTCCAAGAACCCTTCACCTGTTCTAGCTGGTGGTGTTCCATGTCTTCTCTCCCTCCACTCTGTTTCTTCTGTTCTTTTATCTTTCATAAATACTTATCAAGTGCCATCTATATGTCAGATACTATGTTACATTCTTTGCCAATGATCCTTGCCTTTCAAAATTTGTAATATTCTATGACTGTCGATTATCTTGCTAGTAGTGATGTCATAATCACTTGCAGAGTTAGGAACATCTTGGGTTAAGAATTAAGAACTCTACTGACTCCTTGATGCATAAATAAATCAGTGTAGTACAAAGGAAGAGACCAAGGACAGGATACAGAGTTAAGAAAATCAGCACTACACTCAAGGGACTATTGGTTTAAGTCAAAAAGAAAAGGGGGAAAGTTGGATTTTTGCAGATGCAGGAACAACTAGACTGAATTTTTTATCAACTGCAATGATCCCTTCTTGGAAACTTTATAAAAAGCACAAAAGCAGACTAGTTCCTTTGATATGCTTGCTGAAAAACTTAAGAGAACACATACTAATGACTGCAACTGACTCTGAAGTGCATCGCATACATTTGAGGGGTGGCTGGAGAGAGTGTCAAGTGTATGATACAGCAAGCAGAGCACAATACTAGTTATTGGCCATCAGATGTGGGCTTAGGGATTCATTGTAAGATTTTTTCTTTTCAATATGCTTGAAAATTTTATAATCAATGTTGGTTAAAAAAAAACTTAAAAAGACTATTTTCTTATTTTACCCACTGCTCAATCTAGAAGTAGATACATTTATCTGTCAATGACTATAAAATAACAATGAGTTCATGTGTTGGTATGTACATGCATTGTGAATCTGAGAAAAAGTTGATTTGTTAGTAGAACTCACCAAGCTTGACTAGCTTTATAGGATGCATCGCTGTATCAAACTAATATACATCACCCTCTTTGTAGTCTGCCTTGTCAGTGTATCACGAAGGAAATTTTTTTTTCTGATGCGAGAGTGTTCTGGAAACAGTAATTCATCTGAAGCTTAACTTAAAATATTTGATGTAAAAGTGAGTCGTATAGTTTCTTAATGGATTCCATAAGGAAGCTGTTAATCAAAAATGGCTCATTTCAAACCCAAAAACTCCTATATAATTACTGACTCAAATGCTAAGGTATGTTTTGGGAATGTGTGATGGTTCATGATCATTACTTTGGCCATTACAAAGCCATTATTGGAAGACAAGGATTTATGCAGGGGACACTTATCTTTTATGATCAAGTAGGCATTACTAAAGTACCTGCTAGCAAGGCAGAATATGCTGGAGAGTGTATGAAACACTTAATGCATTCTGGATCAATAAAACATATTTCAATTTGCAAAGTCAAAAGTGAAGGGCATTACCAGAAACAACTGCATAATAAGGCTGTTAAATCTTTGCAGACTTTATGAATGAAGTGACATCTGATACACAGTGAAAGAAGTACCTGACAAAAACTAGGAAATGGCTTTTACTATTGAATTTGAGCAATGCAATTTGTAAAATGGAGCAATTAACTTTAAAATGCTTTCCACTTGTCTGAATTCTTTTGAATCATTCAGTATTAAGCTTTAAAAATGAAGGAAACATGCTAAAGCTTAAAGCACTATCTTCATATTTCCACACAGGAAATTATTTCTGAAATCTTTAATAGCCATAGTAATTTAGAATGACCAGATTATATTTGGAATTTGGAATTGTATTTCTTTCTTGCAAATAATATGGCAGAGAATCCATGTTTCATGCTGGATAAGACTCCTTAAGCATGAAAGACAAGGAAACTGACCGTCTGGAAAGGCGCATGACCTATCCTTTTTCAGTATGAACTCAAGTGGCCTATAAGTCATTCCTCCGTGAATCACCTATGGAATAAATAGAGCCCATCAAAATTGAGTATTTTGGTATTTGCCTTTTGCTTTTTAAAATGTGCCCACTAAAAGAGCTAAAAAGGTAATTCTCCAAAGAGGAAATGCAAATGGCCAACAGGCATATTAAAAAAATGCTCAACTTCTCTTGTCATCAGAAATGTATATCAAAACCACTCTGAGACCACCTCACACCAGTGAGAATGGCATATATCAAAAAAAGTAGCAACAACAAATGCTGGCGAGGTTGTGGAGAAAAAGGAACTCTCTTACACTGCTGGTGGGAATGCATGCTGGTCTAACCATTTGGAAAGCAGTATGGCGGTTCCTCAATCTACTAAGAATGGAACTTCCATATGATCCAGCAATCCCACTCCTAGGAATATACCCAAAAGACACAAAAAC
>JAGFMF010011741.1:223466-243904 GCA_019455555.1 Galemys pyrenaicus | reverse complement strand
GGAGGGAAGAGGGAAAGGGTGGAGGGCAGACGGGAGCATGGGGGACTGAGGTGATGGTGCACTGGTGTTACGGTGATGGGGAATACATGGGGATACAATCGATGTCAAATATATGTAAATTAAAAAAAATTTATATTAAAAAAAATGTGCCCACTAGAAGCTTTGAACATTGGGCAAAGAACAAATGTAATCTTAAATGGACTCCATATAGCTGGGTAAATTCTCACATTACAGGGACAGATCCTCCATTGTAGATGGTTTTCTTGTTAGAGTAATATCAATAATATCAAAGATGATTCTGAATCCATGAATGAAATCCTGGATGAACCCCAATCCCTGATCCTTTTTACAGAACCTGACCCCATCTCTATGCTGAAGAGATCTCAGACACTAAGGACTATAAACTCTCAGCATGTCACGAACCTGAATTCTTGAATGAGAGGGTTGCTGGGAATAGGGGCAGAGTTAAAAGCCATGCTTGGACATGTGTGCGCTTGCACTCTTGTTTTTCTGGCTTTCATTTGTACTCTGGTACTACTAAGAGGACTTGGGGGAGACATGTGGAGATGAGGCATGTAGAGACACACTTGGAAAAGGTACTTGGAAGAGACATTTTTGGGTGAGAGCTACATGGTGAGGCTGCTCCTGGTCCTTGGCAGAGACAATGGTAGCCATTATCTTCACTTCATGTTGGATTATGTGGCACATTTTGAACTTTAGTCTCTCTTTCTGTCCCACATCTCTGGGACCTGCCTAATCTCTTTCTTGTGGCTCCTTACCAAAAGGTATCTTAGACTTGTGGCAAGCTTTTAGGCCTCAGCAACCAAGCCTGTTGGGTAATGGGCCACAAAAGGATGGGTCATTTTATGAGTTTTACTGGGAATATCTGTTCTTATCTTCTCTCTGTGCCCACTAATTCTATTTTAAAATATTTAAAAATATTTCACACCAAGAGTACGTTTCCTTTGCCTCTGTGTACACAGATAGCCAAATCCCTTTTAGGGCAGACATCCATTTAGAGTTTGGGGGTCCTTGGGTGCCTCATGGTCATGCACGAACACTGTAATGCCACAGTAATATCAAAAATTGCCTAATAAAACACTGAAAGACTTTAACAAAAGCATCTTCAAATGAAATTACTATTCCTTTAGCTTTATTAAATTTGGACACATTGGTTATGATAAGGACCTTTTCAGATGTTGTCAAGAAAAAAGATTTATACTTAGAATAAAATGTGGTCTTGAGGTAGCCAGGAAATAATTCATCTAGTTCTTCATAAGACAGCTCAGTTTACACACCTGCATATATTTCAAATGATCAATTAAGTGGGCCTTAGGGGCCGATTCTGTATTCAGAGCTACAGTGAAATACAAGAGAAGTATGCAGTTTGGCCTTTCAGGAACTTGCTATCTGCTTGGAAACAATTAGTGAACGACAGACGAAATATAAAGGAGCATGAGCACAGCATAGATTATGGAAACTTAATGTTGAGACACGAAAAAAGTATACAGAGTTGTACTTAACATCTAATAGTTATCAAGGCATTACTGACCTTTTAAAGTCAGATCTCTACAGCACAGGAGGTGCAGAAAGAGATCCAATTGAACCAATCACATTTAATGTATTTACTAGATATCTTACATAGCAATTGAATTTTCATGTTTCCCTTTTGAGAAATATCTCATTTCAACATTGTATATGATTCAGAGGCACAGACTCATACATCCTTCAATGCATGTCACTACACCACACCCACCACCACAGCTAATATTAAAACAAAAAGACGACAGGCATCAAATGGAGTCATTTATGTTAAGTAACATGTCACCAAACCAAGACTTAATTACAGCTACATCCCTCTAAACCAGTCAATCAGGGATTACCTGATGAGTACTAGTTAGGTACTCTATCTGACAGACCTGTCATTTCCTAAAGGAAAGTGACTTTACCATAAACCAACCTGCTTCTTGCCTAGTGTAACTTTGTTCTTGCTCTCTCCTGGGTTTTAAAAGTCTGATTTTGTATAAGTCCTCAGAGCTCCTTTCTTTCCACTAGATTAGATGCTGACTGATTTGAGTCAATTTTTGTTCAAATAAATTCTTAAAATTTTTAAAATGATCCAGTTTACCTTTTAAGCCTACTTCAGTATGTTCACGATACACAGCTGACTCTCATGCAATGTCAGTCCTATGTTTCTTCTGATAATCACATGCAAATCTGATAACCTTGTAAAATGATGTCTAAAGTAGCACATTATGACCTGAAGTAACTTCAATTATAAAATCTATTGAAATATATCCTAGAATAAGAATTTACTCATTCATTGATTATATTAAAAAATAAAGTAGCGAAAAACCCCTCACAATATGATTTAAAATGGGCAGAGGGCACTGTTAGGGGGCTGTAAAAATCTGCAACCCCAAAATATGTCTTTGGTAAAAAGTTAATTTCATGGGAGGGGGCTCCTGTACAGATGGGTACAGTAGCCTTTGAAAAAAAAAATTCTCTATGAAGGCTTCTCAGGTACTATACTAGGAAGGTCTAATCTCCTTATTACTTTTCAATGGATAAGGCAGGTCTTAAATCTGTATTCCTTTGCTTGCTGCCTTCCTTGCTAAATTCCCTAATGATCTTTCCCTATCTTCCCCACAATCTTCATTGTCTTAACTAAGATAGTTAAAACACTGTCTGAGGACTTGGGGTGAGTTCCTCACATTAGGCTTCTTCCATGTATATAAGAGGCAACCATGTTATTATTAAGCTTACTTTTAACATTTTTTCTTTTCAATTTGTCTGAATAAAGAAGATGTAGTGTGTGTGCATGTGTATATATACACACATTATATATATACACATTATATACATATATACATATATGTGTGTATATATAATGAAATATTATTATGAAAAAAATTTTAAAAAGATTTGTTTATGTATACAAGAGCTAGGGTACAGGCCAGAGTTGTGGTAGGTGAGAGAATTCACCAGAGACAGAGTGGGGAGCAGAACAGGTAGATTGACTGAAATACACTGCTGAGGGGAGCAGTGGGTGAGGCAGGAGAGGTCTGCTGTACCATGTGGGTCCCCTTCCTGGCCGGGGATCGAACTCACACTGCTGTTCCACAGATGCTTCACAGTGCCGCGCTCTGTGCCACTAGGGAGGCCCTATTATGAAAATTTTTTTAAAAAGAAGGAAATCTTGCCATTTTTAACAACATGGATGGACCTTGAGGATATTATGATAAGTGAAATAAGTCAGTTATCAAATGACAATATGGCACAATTTTACTTATATGTGCAATCAAAAAAATAAAATCTTCCAAATTCATATACACAGAGAATAGGCTGGTGGTTGTCAGAGGTGGGGCAGAGGCGTGATATGGGTGAAATGAGTGAAGAGAGTCAAAAGGTAGATGCTTCCAGTTATAAAGTAAGTAAACTTTACTTACTACAGTAAGTAAAATTTACTTTATATGGGGATGTAATATATAGGATTAGCCTATAGTTCACAATATTATATTGTATATTTAGAAGTTGCTAGGACAGTAAAAGTTCTCATCACAAGATGAATTTGAAACTATATATGTTACATTTGGTGATGGATGTTAACTAGACTTACTGTGATGATCATTTTGCAATATATACAAATACTGAATCATCTTATATATCTGAAACTAGTAAATGTTACATGTCAATTATATGTCATTTTAAAGTCTTCAAAATTTAAATACATAAAAAAATAAGTTAACTCCTCTCTTCCATCTTTTCCTTATCTTGTCTATGTCTATTGGTTCACAAAACTGTAAATTTAGCAGCCTAAAAGCATACAATTTATTCATTAAAAATCATCTTGACAGTATTGTACTTCAATAGGTCTATTTATGACTCAAATGTTTAAAATTTCCCTTTATCACAGCCTACTAATATTTGAAATAAATCTCTCAAGATATGTATATCTATATACAGGAGTAGATCTATGCATACATGCATATATATATCTTTATCTATATACTGCTCATTTTATTTTAGACCTTTCCCCTAAAATATCATTATTTTCAGAAGTATATGAATATATTCTCAGTTCACCTTCTAAATCATTTCAAAACTTTATTTTGTTTTCCATAAATCAGTTAAATGCTTTCTATTTTATTCATTTTATGATTTAGAAAACAGCAATATAGATTGAACTTAGGAACTTTCAAAACCAACACACTGAATGAAAGTCTCAGAATATAAAGAAAAATAATTTGTTTTTATTTCCTACCCTTTCCAATAGTTTTCTTCATTGTAATTTAACCCTACTGATTTTCTCTTCTTTGAACTGTGTTCTGGGAGTTATGTCACTCGTGTTGCTAGTAGTCCCTTTTCATTTTATATCCTTTCTTCTCTCTGTACTTTCATGGGTAAAACATGGTAACATATGGGGTGGCGCTTTTTTGCACTCAGTCATGTGTAGGTCACTGGGAAGTACTATGAGGGCAGTGATGTTTCTTTCCTTCAGCATTACAGCCCCAGCTCTGAGAACAGCATTTGACACACAGCAGAGTGCAACAAATACCTGACGAACGAATGACTTAAGCAAGTGAATGTTTTAAGTAAATATTGAATGATACCATTTTCAGAGGGGCCTTAGAGCCAAATAATATCCTAAGGTACGTACATTGTTTCTGATAGACTCTTTAATAGTCTCTTAATGTATGTTGCTTATTGTATCCAACATTCTTATGTAAATAAAAAATTCTAGAGAATTATGAATGTACCTTAACAGTTCTCCTTTTCCTTCCTCCCCTTCCTCTTTCCCTCCTTCCTTCCTGATTTTACATCATGTCTCATACACTGAATAAAATATCACAGGTTGCTACTTGCCCTTGCCCAGTGCCAAAAAGCTACTATAAGGAGGGCTCCCTGGTGGCACAAGGGGTTAAGTCACAGCACTATGAAGCTATTGGGGTCACTGCAGCACAAGTTTGATCCCGGGCCAGGGAGCTGAACCACACGGCACAGGAGGCCTCTTTTGTCTCGCCCACTGCTCCCCTCAGTAGTGTATTTCAGTAGATCTGCCTGCTCTACCCCCACTCTGTCTGGTGACTCCTTTCACACCCTACACCTCTGGCCTACACCCCAGCTCTTGTATGCATAAATAAATAAATCTGAAAAAATATTTTTTTACATAAGTAAAATCCTTAAAATTCTTGAAAACAGAAAGCAACATATTTCTTAACTTTACCATTAAGATTGCTTGAAAAAAATCAGATCAGATTCTTTCACTTTGTTTTTAAAATCTTCCTCTCAAGAGTTCTAGTGCTTCATAATATGGAAAGGATAAAGACAAAAAAAGATCACTTTCAAGATTAAGATTTTTGGTCTTGGGGGTGATATCATTTTTTTCATCATTCTGTCGTCTTCATTTAATTTAATCTAGTTTGATAACTATTGATTTTTTAAATCAAACTTTGCATAAAAGAGAGAAGAACATACAAGTGAATCAGACAAAATAACGTGTTGTCTAGACAGAGATATACACACTGACTTTTATACAAGTAAACAGAGGAGGAATAAAGAATATTACCTTTTTCTTCCCTATAAATAAAAAAATCCTATAGGAAAGCTATTTTTCTATAATTTTGAAACTTAGAACTATTTAAAGGAAAAGTACTGTATTTATTTTAACAACAAAAAGAGCTATTTCCTATATTTGGACAGAAACTTTATTTTCCAAGCTACCAATACTTTGTAGATACTGAAATTTAAATAAAGTTAAAAAATAAAGTTTAAATTTGTTCTAATAAAGCATAATAAAAATAACAAAAATTTTCCAATTCTTTAATGTTTAAAATCACATCCCAAATATTTCTTGGTTCACAGAGGGGATATTGAAATTTAAAAACATAAATAAAATTTCATAGGTTGATACAAACAGTATGAGAGATTAGTTTTTAGTCATAAATGATATTACTATATCAATATATTAAGTAAAACAGTTTCTTAACTGTTTTTGGAGAACTGGAGTAGAAAATGAACAAAGTTGCAAACTTCAAGGAGTATGAAGAAAACTGTGAAAGTAAAGCAATACATTTACCAGAACACTAAAAAAGAGGAATTAAAAATAGTCTAAAACCAACTGCACAACAGAATATATTAATTTCTTCTAAGTGTGATTAAGAGAAAACTAAGAATATTATTGGGTGATGTTTGTCAATACATACATGCACCCAAATTGCTTGTGTTGGGTGAATTTTCTGTAGAAATAATACCAAGTATAAATTTTTTTCCATTTTCATTTGTTAAAAATATCTTGAACCATGTTTTCTTTATTCATTTATTCTTTTTTCCAATTTTATTGATGTTAACACTATAAGTTGCAGGTGTATAACAAGATGTGACTAACATATATGTAAAATAATCATCACAGTGTGTGTTTAGTCAATATCCATCATCTCATATGAATACCAAAAAAAAAAAAAAAGAAGAAAAGAATGTTTTTTCTCTCTTGTAATAAGAAATATTAGAATTTACTTTCCTAAAAGCTTTCAAATGCACCAAACAGTAGTACTGGTGTTTCCTTTAAAATATTTTATATCATCAAAGTATTCATTGAATCATTTTGGATGTGAAAATTTGATAAAATTTGCACAAGAGGAGCAATTTCGATTTATGAATGAGTTTTTTATTTAAATATTCTTTTCTGAAGAATTTACTCGCATCGTGGATCTAAATGCCAAGTCAGAGCACTGGAGCTAGTGTCTGCTAATTATGACTTCATGTTCTTTGTTATAAATGAAAAAGTCCTTCCCAGGAAGGACATAATATTCCTGGTATCTGAAATTGTGTTCATAGAATGTCACTGAAGATTTGAAAAATACGCCTGTTGTTATACTTGCATAATCACTTTTAAAGGGACTTGAGAAGTTTCCAGAGGTGGGAACAGGCTCAACATTACAATGACTAAATTAAGCTCACATTACAGTGAAGGTCAGGGCCAATTCAGAGCTTGTTCAGATTTGTCAGACTGCCCTCATTTTCCCCATTTCACTTTTAAGAAACAAATATCGTTTTAAAATTAAGCCTTTTTCAAAGTATCCTAGCATAATTCCTTGATTGGTAGTGGTTAAACTTCCTTCAACAGACTCAGTGTAAATAAGGAAAGGAGTCGAGTGGAACTGGGTTTGAGCTGGTATCTTATGTTTCTGCTAACATGTAAGAGAGATAGGGAAGAGAATCTTAATTGTCACGACTCAAACTTCACCAAAGTTCACTACTAAACACCACCTGGGGATTTTGTTAAAATATGGACTCTGCTCTTCTGGGTCTGGGATAGGACTTGAGATCTGTCAGTTCTAGCAAGTTCCTGGGTGAGGCTGATACTGTTGATCACTATGAGAAGTCAATGGTTATGAAATGACTAAGAATGCCATTTGGGAGAAAACCTTTCATTTCATAATTAATTTTATATACACTTATCCTGAGAGGTAAGGAAACCACACCTTTCCTGTGCTGGCTTTAAGGAAGAACACAGTCAATAGGGAAGCAGATGGTAGCGACACTTTCTATAAATTAAGTTCTAGGCTACTGCTGAGAGCAACACATGCTTCTACCATATATCTATATTACGACAGTCCTGGGTCCCTAAGAAGGTGCCAAATTTTGCTATTTATTTCACATTAGGGCTGTCTGTGCATGTTTAATATGCTTCAGGAAGCATTTTTTTTTTTTTAAATTAAACAAGGTTAAAATAAGAATTGGATTTTGAAAGACCTAAATGTCATTTGTTGGGCAATTACATTATTTGCAATAGCTTCTTCTCAACAAGGCTTAAGCCTGCCTTTCTATAGTTTTTACCTGCTATATACTGCCACATAATATTGGAAGACAAGCTAAAAAACCACTTTTTTTATATTTGCACCAATAAGATAGAAATTACATGGTGCCTGAACGAAGAATATGGGAATTATTTTTTCTTCAAATACCCATGTTTTTTCCGTGTGATACAAATTCCACCTAAAATAGCTAATTATAACTTAATGAAGAATTAAAATCAATAGATTGCTTTGATTTTTAAAAAAATTCTGAGATAAAAAATTTAAATTCTTAGGTAACAGTTACTCTAAAGGAACAAAATTTCTTCTTCATTCAGGTCATTTCATGTATTCATGAAAAGTAATAACAGTGAGATTTCCTTGTCAATGTTACTTTTCCTAAACCAGAGTGACCTTAATTATTTATACTCACTTTTTATAGACTTCAGTATACCCTTTGGGATATATGATCTGAATTTTAGGGCTTGTAAGAGATACAAAAATTTCATGTGTCATGGATGCCATAGTCTGGAACACAGATATTTTATTTTGCTTCTGCTTGATATAAATATATGGACTGGCTGAGTCATTTTTTTCTTTCATATTCAGTGGGTACCATTTTATACTTATCAATGAGAACATTCAGCACACAATGTTGTTAGAAGCTGGCATATCCCACAATTAGAAATCTACTCTCCAAAGATGGCTAGTTATAATACATTACCCAGTAAATGGTTGCAAAGTTTTGAAATGACTACTTAATTCTTAAGTATTTCCCTAGGATGTTAAGCATATTATATCAAAAGGCTTTGCCAGGTCTAAAAAAGGGAACATATACTTGAATGAGCTAAGATAGCAGTTATGCCAATTACTAATATTAACAGGAACAGCTAATGTTAATTGGGAACTTACTAAGAGCTTTCCTTATATTAATTCTCTTGTTTATTGGAAAAACTCTATGAAGCATATTCTATTATTATCCCATTTTATAAGAGATTAATCTGCCGAGTTACACAGTTAGCAAACAGAAGGTGTGTCTTTGATCAAATCAAGATCAACCCACTTGAAAAAAATCTGTGTTTTAACCATTACTTTAGAATATGGGATGTGTCACATATTTTAAAAGGGCCTCTTTTTATTTTGCTGTATGGTTAATATTTACATTTTACTTCTATAAAACTTATTATTTCATGTAACAATTTTTCCCTTTATGCAGTCAGAATTTTAGGTTTGTTTTACGACACTCCTCAGGCGTGCACTGCACCTATAATAGGAAATGTCTGTAGATGGAAGAATGTAGCTGTTGGTCTTATCTTTGTGCTGCAGTGATACTTGAATCATCACCAGTAATAAAGACTCCTGGGACAGTGAAGTAAATATGCAAAATCAGAATGGTATTCAGCGTCTTCCTCCATTGATGTGTTGGCTTTGCTAAAAACAGCTCAGATTTTGCCTGAATTGTAAACTAAGCAAATATGACAAGAGGATACATAGGGAACAGATGTTGATTTTTAAAAGACCACTTATCCATCATCACTTTTTTATATAATCAGCTGAAACTAGCATTCAATCCCTTTTCTTAAAATTGCTTAAAGTTTATCCATCAGGACTAAGCCTCTCAAAGAATTCCATGGTGAAAATGGAATAATTTATTTTGAAAACTCTATACTGTAATGATGGTTGGGTGAAATTATTTGTAGATGATCAAATTATTTTTATTTTTATAAGACCAAGAATATTTAGAATTATATTCTTATGTGCTATGGAAAGATGACATGTTTATATCATAGTTAATGAGTCAAGGTACATCCTACCCATTCTTGGTAATAAGCAACAAGCATGTGTTACTTTGTTAAACACCCATATGGGAAATTGAGATTCCCTTGAAGTATGGATTCAAACATTAATAGGCCAAGTACTTTGATATTGATGGATAGTCTCTTTCCAAGTTGAAGAAATACAGCATAGAGGTTCAGGAACTAAGACTAAAACCCTGTACCTGCTGCTTCCTAGATGCGGACTTTAGAAACTGTGCCTCAGTTTCCATTTGAAAACTGGACATTAAATATGAGGATAAATTGACATAAAATACAGTATATAGACTACTCAACACAATACTAGGAGTCCATGAATTATAACAATTTTTTATAATTGGAGAATCATTGACATCATATAAAATCAAGTGCAGCATCAGCATGTTTGGAAACAATTGACAAATAAAGCATATTTTAGTTTGCTGTGGGTTTCAACCTACCAGAATAAATGACTGAACCAACAAGAATAATTTTGAGAACAACATTTTTTCCACAGTAATTAGAAATACCAGGGAAGTTTGACCTCAATTCCTCCTTCTCCACTTTCTGCTTTAAAACATGTGGGTAGTGATTTATTCTTTAGCTGAATTAGAGTTAATTTATTATTGGATGATATGAAACATTTTCGAATTTGGACAATGTCTCCCGTACCATGCTTGGATGGATATATCCATTATAATTAAGCAAATTTATGCAAAAAAGTCTTAACAAAATGATATTTTTAATGAGGGTGAAGACTATATTGAGGAGTGGTTATCATTTATGTATTTCAGATAATGAGATCAGCTTTTTGTTATCATAAATTCATACAGTCATTTTTCAATTATTTATTTTTTTCTTATATAGCTTAACCCCACATATTTTTTCCTCTTTTTAAAAATTTTTGGCTAGGAGTACAGGAAATTTACACTAGTGAAAAAATTAAGGCCATTGTAAATAATTCTTGAATGTATCTCCATCAAATATAAATACTATGTTATATAGTACTGATCTCTTTTAGTGATTTCTGAGGCATGGCACAGAATCTTAAACCCTAAATCTACCACGTCTTCCTTTCTCTCTTAAATAAACAGACCCTCTACTTTTAGCTGTGCACTTGACTATCTAAGTAAAAGATTGCATTTTCTATCTCCTGGCAGTCAGGACTAAGTCTTGGCTAATGATTAGTAAAAGCAAATGTTGACTGTACTTCCAGAAAGTCTCCCTAAAAGAGAGATGGCTTACAACCTCCACTCTTTTTTGAAATACAGATGTGGAGGGGTAGAACTGCAGCAGCCATCTTGAATTAGAGTGACTAGGATCAAGTTCTACTGTGGACAGAGAAGAACACCAGAAAGAGACTTAGTACCTTATCACCATGGAGACATGACAGCCTTGGCCTACTTCTAAACGTCCTTTACCAGTAAAGAAAAGAATCATTATATCTGAAGCTTACTATTGAGTCTTACTCCTGAAGTTGAACTTAACCAATACAAAGGCATTTTATTTAGAGTACTTATCCAAAGAGATGTTCTATACAAATGGGATTTCTTTCAAGAATTACTATAAGCCATTTATCTTTTCTGGAATTTCAGCACTCATATGAACATAACAACATAATAAAAACTCAGAGACTCCTGTAATTAAAAAAAAAAACGACTTCATTAACTCATGACTTCCCAAACTTATATGGAATAACACCTATTATTAATATTGTGTTTCCATAAAGTGCAGTTTGGGAAATGTTGACCTATGTCACTGTCCTCTGAATTAGCATTTGTCATGAATTGTCCCTAGCACCCAGTCTTTCATTCACTTGTTTGGGGAGACCTATTTCTAGGCTTTTTCTCTGATCTTGGCAAAACTGGTACTACTGGAGTATTTTTCATTGTCTTATCCATTGATGCATCAGACTGAGATCCCTTCTGTGATATGCAGGCTATTAGTTTAACTGAATTTAGATGACATCTGCTGGATTTTTCTTGAGTTTATATCAAAAAGTTACTAGCTATCAACTAAGAGCAATAGTTTTTCCTTTATGTCTAGATAAATGTTTAAGACTTAAATAGCCAGTAACCAGAGTGGTCCCCAAATGTATTTTGTTCTAGACCTTTCAAGAGAAAAGTATTTTCTATAAGTTAACTTAAAAATGACACCAACACTAGTACCTCTGTCAGAAAGGAAATTTACAAAGAAACAAAGTACAGATTTATTATATCAACCAGAGCCCTGGCCTGGAAAATGTCTATTAAATCACAGCTTTTTAGAAAAAGTTCTAAGATTAACTTTAAAAATCACTGAACCCAAAATAAATGTATCAAGATACCCTTTCTTCTCTAACAGCTAAAGTTTTATTAGTGTGCATCTAAAAATTTTTCCATCTATTCCTCTATTGACAGACAACTTTCTACCAAATCCTTACTTTGTAAAATCAATACAAATTTAAGGTCCATTTCCATAAAGGAAACACTTAAAAGTGATTTTCTTTTGGGAAAGCAAAAATTAAGTAAGGTTGAAAAGAATAAGCAAGAGCTTAATTGCAGAAGAAATTTGACAAATAATCTCTCCTAGATTTAAATTATCTATAATGATATATAAATGTCCATACTTGAAGTATCTTTTAGGCTGTGTGTCTACAGATCATGTCAGAAACTATAATCTGGTATTTAACACCTAAACTTTGAATGTTCTTTAGATTGGTTGAAAGTGTTTCTTCTTTAAATGTCTTTTTAAAATTTGCTTCTAAGGATTTTATCACCTACTATGGGTAAAACCCACAAGATAAAGTGACAAGTAGTTGTTCTTTTGAGTTCAAAAATAGGAGAAATTACATTTACTTGGGAGGACTGAGGGGGAGAACAATAAAACCAAGTCTTCTCTATCCCTAGTTGCTCTTTCTAAAAGTATCCATTGTTAATCACTTCCTATGTTAACTTCCAGAAAAAAATAATGTGTCTTTATGCAAAACTGTCTCAAAAATAAATTATGCCTTACTCATTTAGTGAACTCCACAAACTTAAAAAGTATTTTTAAAGGTGGTATAAATGGTGTAATTTAAGATTTGGGCAGATCACACAGGGAGTGAAGCAGTTAAGTAAGGTAAGACAACAAGGCAGGAGGAACCTTCTGGAAACACGACAGTGCTTACCTGTGGATTCAGGTCTAGCAGTGCCAGATTAACCTTTTCAAGAAAAGCATGTAAATATCTGGATTTAAAAAGTACCGGCAACTAATTATTTAAAAAGTAGTAAAAACAACACCCGGAAAAATAAGCAGAATAAAAATATCAGCAGAAAACTAAGACAACAAAACAAGCCTGTGGATTCAGGGACTGTCACTTTGCTACATTTTATTTCCTCACTCAAGGCCCCACTGTGGAAGCATTGCCAACAGCTTTCCAATATCTCCTCCTTAATTGGCTGGTTCAGAGGCATTATGTGTAGATTTTTCCTGTTACTAAGTGGAGCTAAGGAAAAACTCACTGTGAACTGATTATAATAGCTTACTTCCGTTCTTATGTGACCTCCATTTTAAAATAGCATATCCTTTCAAGTCAAATTAAGTTCCACCTGAATCTGGAAGCTGTAAAATAATTTTAAGTGACCTTCTATAAGCACTTTCTCTTTGTTTGCAATGCATCCCCTCTACAACTTTTTCTAGCCATTTCCTTCCCTACTCCACCCATAGATTTCCCAAATGGGTAACAGTGTCTTAGTTTAAAACGTTCGTCTTAAACTCAAATGCATGGGGGTGGCTATCTGCTCTGCTACTTATTCCTTCAAGTAACCCAGGACAAACTACTCTCTTTGCATGTCAATATTCTTATTGGTAAATGGGTTTGGTGATAGCAGAATCTACTTATGGGAAGGACTAAATGGAGTAATCACAGTTTGCCCTATCCTTAATAGTAAACATCAGCAAGGACTACTTATTTCAACATTATATGGCTCTAATGTTCAGGGAATTCTCCTGGAATCTGAGTTAAAATGTTATCTACTGCCCCTCATGCTACTTTTTAGGGCCTAAGGACTGGTTTCATCTTAAATGTAATCTCATAGTGAGCAGGTTCTGGCTTGATCCATGTGGAGAGTGGATTTACCATCACCTCCTTCATTCCAGATACTGCCATTTCTTTTCCTACAATCTGAGATCATCATATCTGCCATAAGAAAAGAATAGGTGCATCAAACTGACTCACAGTGAGCTCACTGTTCATCAAATCTCTAAACTTTGATTTTTTATATCCTAGAATTTCATATTAATTCCTACTGTGACTCAGTTAAAAAAAGTATGTATGTGTATGTATATATGTATTATATTTGCAGAAAAAGTTGACAAATAATCTCTCCTAGTTTTAAATTATCCATCTGTTTAGAGTGAAATTGGAACTGGTACCTTTATGTCCTGGTTTTTAAAAATTGACTTGTTCCTCCCTGTTTTGGAAGGAGAGGGAGGAAAATGGCACTTCTATGTGCATAAAATTTTTCATCTGGTGAAAATGTAGAAATGCTAATGGTACTTGGTGAATCTAAATTTTATTGATAACTAAATCTTCTGTTGTATTTTCCCCTCTGCCTATATAAGACCACTGTTGAATTATTCATGCCCTCAGCTAATCTGCTATATCAAGTGATAAGGCCTCAAAAGAATTCAAGAGAAATCAAAATCCAACAGACTTTATAATCTATTAGAGTAGGTAAGAAATATCTGTAAGAAACTATAACATGAGTCAGCATGGGGCCCTGGGGCCTACAAAAGCACTGCTATAAAATGATTAAAGGAGGTGAATATCACATTCTAAATTTGTTCTAGATTTTGAAGGTTGGACAGAAGTTTGGTAAATGACGTAAGGAGTATGATAATGAGTTTACAGGCAGCGAGATTAATACAAGCAAAGCCAGCAAGTTCCCAAAGTGTGGTCTTTGTTTTGGGGACCATCATTAATATTATCTGGTGAAGGTGCTCAAATCAGACCACCCCAAGGTTCTCAGGGTTGGAGTCCTCAGGAAACTCTGCTCTGGCATTGCAGATTACTGTGAGCTGAAAACAATGAAGACCCTGGAGGTTGAGGAGAAGCTCTTGCCCTGATGCCTAATTGAAGAAAGTGTAACTGCTCCTTCTACTGGCTCAGAAGAATGCAAATTGGGAGGTACCATGTAGGTGTGGGTTTATCAGGGAACACAGCCTGTCTGAGAAACACATCTTTCCTTCTCGTTATGCCCTCATTTTCATTGGGAGCCTCCCTCTTCTCTCTTCAGTGCTTTGCATCCCCTAATTTCATCCCTTAGTTTAGGACTTAAACTCCTTTCTTTTTAACTGAAAGTGGAGTCCAAAAATCATTAAAGCTCCCCTGTGTGCATGTTATTAAATTATTTTGCCTTTGTTAACTGGAATGATGTGTTTTGATTACTTCATTAGCCCTAAGATGAACCAAGGGTGATTTCTCTGTAACCTGACACTGGGAATGGGTAAAAAGGCCAAAAAGGTAAAAAAGGTAAAAAAAAAATGGGTAAAAAGGCCAAAAGTCAACAAGAGCAACATGGGACAAGAAAGCACATAAAGTATTTTGTCCTTATTCAATGAGTGGTTGGATCAGATCCACTGAAGTTTGTAGGGGAGAGGTATGAAATGGTCATCGCAAAACTCAGGTCACTTGAAAGATGATCAAAATGTTGGTGGGTCTTGAGGCAGGAAGACCATTTAGGAATTTGGTGATGTAGTCTAGGTAAAGAAGCATGAAGATCTGGGTCCTGGATGGAGTCACAAATATGGAAACCTAAGAGTTTTTGAGATAAGGTAGTTTTTCAAATTTGCTATCCTTTATGTTCAAAGTATCATTTTCTGTACATATGTGTGTGTACTTATGTGTGTGTGTGTTTGGGTGACCTAAGTGTTTATCTAACTTTGCATAATCTAATGTGGATTCCTGATATCTCGAAGTGCTCAAAACCTGGGGCAAAAAAATGATGGAGGAATATACTTACTTAATGTATTATCACCCTTGTCTTTCCACCCACTCCTCCCCACCTCTTCTTCCCTTTCCTCTGTCATCCCTCCCCATTCATCAAGAAGGAAGAAAAAGAATATAGGATTGAAAGGTAAAATATTATAATTCTATATATTTCACACAATAATGATTAAGACTTGGAGATAATATAGGACATGGATTCAAATTCTAGCTTGGTTATAAATTGTGTGACCTTAAATATCTTTCAAGTGCTCAGAATCTCATTATAAAACCAGGATTAGCCCATTTAAATATCCCCTTGAGGGGCTTTTCAAGTTACATAGGCCTGTTTTTGATACAGGTGTCACCCTCCTGACCAGCAGCTAAGAATCCCTTGGGATAAATGAACTCCAAGGTTCCTTCTGGATGTAAAGCTTTAATATTTTATAATTGAATTTCACACAATTTCTCTCCAAGTTACTTTGTCATTCTACTGTTTACTTCCAGTTTTCAGCCACTAAAGATATATACAACTTCTGGGGCTTTGGAGGGTATCCTTTGGGGCCATCTATACATCAGAGAGGGAAATAGCAAGACAGTTATGCTAATACCTGAAAACTATTACTCAAGAGTCACACACTACTTGTGGAAAATGAGGTAAGCCTGGTTAGTTTGCTCCTAGGGCAGGACTGAAGTATGGCCTTCTGACTCCTGGAATTCGTTTTCTGTCTTAATTGTCAAAGGATTTAGGGTCACAAATTCCCTGCTTTTTAGGTTTTTAATCAGATGATTATTGTGATGAAAAAATCTGAATCATGAGGGCCTACTGGAAAGTAGCAAGTCAGCCAGAGTTCTACTCTTTATCTCCCTCCTTTAGAGACAGATGGAAGTTTATATATGTGCACACAAAAATTTTTTCACTGGATAAAGAAATTTTGCAGTGAATCTCAACAGGTCATCAGAAATGAACATAATTCTGTTTTACCAAAATGCAACATCAGATTCAGACATGCTTCACCAAATCCCACATTTCTTCTAAACTCATCTCCAAAGCATTGTAGCTCAAGGCTCATATTGAAAATTCTAGCAAATTGTTCCCCAAGTGCCAATATCTAACACATAGTACACTGGTGTTATTTAAGGGGAGGGTGATAACATGAAACACTTCAGAGTTAAGTGTGCAGAGCTTTATCACATCTGAAGTTATTTTTCACTTTTAAGAATGGGTGAAGGGGGGCTATATATTCTCACTTAATCTTTGCTCATTACTAAAGAAGTCTCTTCAGGTCAGTTTTAAAGCAGACAGGCAGTGTGCCTTGAAGTACAATGTAGGCGGAATGCCTCTGAGCAATGTGCTTTGGGAGCTGGGTCTTTGTAATAGCCTGTAATTATGATGCTTTCTCAGAGTTTGCTGCTGCCCACACGTGCACCGTTAATCAAGGGACAATCACTTCATATGCCAGGGTGAAAGTAATGAATATTAATCACACATCTAAAAATATGGAACAAACAGCACGGTGTTCAATTTCCGAATAACATACTACAAATGGCAATCATCTTGGGAAATTCTTAAGGGAAAACACCATAGTTACTCTTCTTATTCTGACAGACAACATTTGAGCTTTCGGAGAAATATACAAATGTAAACATGAAATTTCTTTTGTCCTAAATGTTTTTGTTTGCTTTGGCTTTTCAAATCAGATCATTTAAGCCTTTTCTCTATCCCAGACTAATAGTCTAGACCTGGGTCAGTGACCACTCTAAATCTCACTTTCTGCCATAGATTAATCGAGTCTACATCTTGTCTTCCTCAGGCCAATAAGTGGTGTTTGACACTAACTGCCATCTTGGTTGTAGAACTGCAATGTCTTCATCTATTACCTCTCATTTCCCGCCAGGTATTAGTTTATGAGGAGTTAATGGAATTCCAAAACAAGATTACTTCCTTGGGCCTGGTTAAGAATAGGAACCTACTATTGTGTGAAGTGTCTCAGGGATCTTTTTTGGTCAGTGATGGGCTGTTGAATGAGATGTGGGCACAGAGATCAATCAAGTGCATGGGGTGACATTTTTAATTTAACACTGTCCTCAGGTAATTGTTTTCTTAATATCTTTAATTTTAATTTTCTTGATTCTTCTCTGAATATATAAAAAAGAACATCTAGCTGACTTTCTCAGAAGTCAGTTCATAGAAAATATTTTCAACTTTCTTCAATCTATTATGTTTTACAAAAAGGACCCAATGGATTTTGCAGGGCTCATGGTTAACAGGACAATAAGAACTATGTGTCAGGGATCCTTCTATATAACAGGAAATTCCCTGGGTCCGCAGGGAGAAGGTTCTGGTATTCATGTTGTTACTAATTAGCTATGTGACCAGAAGAGAAAAATCACCAAACTTCCTTTATTGTGGTTCTCTTCATTTGTGTGTTTATTCTGAGCTAAAACTTCATAGGCTTGTGGTAAAGTACAAATGTGATCAACTATATACAAAAGGAGCTGGCAGTTTTAAAGAGTTTACAGATGTTAAGAGGAGCAGTGAAAGAAGGAATGTGTTTACCACGAGTCCTGTATGCCAATTTCAGCCAACAGGATACCTATATATTGTAGTGTTATCCAAAACTGCATGTAAGCAGATGGTGTTTGTGGTGTAGCTTCGAATCTTCAACTACAAGCATATGTCTCTGATGAAATCACTCCTTTCTGCCCAAACGCTTCCATAGGTTCTCACAATCTAGAATCAAGTTGAAGCTTTTGCTTACTATCTTTTGACTCTAACTTACTCTTCCAACCTTATGTCCCCTACTTCCATTTATAGACCCCATTTATTAGTCAAAATAAATTGCATCCCATTCATCAAATATTCCCTGAATTTCCTACCTTCCTGTTTATCCACCACTTAGAATATTCTTTCCCTTATTTCTATATGTTGGTCTGTAGGGTTCAGTCCAAACATCATTTCCTTCAAGATCTTTAACTACTAAATTCTAAAGTAGTCTCTCTCTTCTTTTAAATTCCACAGAGATTTTACTTTTGTCACTTTACATTTTTTCCTTTTTGTATCGCTATCTATGAAATCAATTTCTTCCCATAATACCTAATTGCTTGGCCCAATGCATCATGCCGAACAGAAAGTCAACAGAAAAGTATGGACTGAGAGATAGCATTCAGTGGAAACAGAAAAGAGATTAAAAGTAGACCCCAACTCTAACTATCTTAATGAAGTTGTGGATTTGTGATAAAAAAGCAAACTTGGTCATCTAGAAAATTCTGAAGGAGAAATGTCTAGCAATTATTTATGTAATCATGTAGTTTATTACTTAAGTGCAAAGATAATTTGCAGGATTTCAAAGTCACCACTATCATACAATTAATACTGTTTCACCTTAAGCTCTGTGGAGACTAAAATTTAGATAAAATAATGTAGTCATTAAATTTCTGGAATTAATTGATTGCAAATGTGCAGTTTTCTAAGGCAGGGCTGAGAGGGAAGCAGGGTGATCCTCTCTCCAGGGTGTCCCTCTCAGCTTAAAACTAATTGGTAATGTTAGGCACAGGAAGACAGGAGACAAGAGGTTGAGTTGGATGACTCCTAAAGCTTCATTCTTAATTTTGTAATTCTCGACCCCTGAATTTTTTTTTTTTTGTCTTTCTTGAACTATCATCAAGGATGCGTCAGATGTATCATGTTATTTTCCTTGAACAGACTCTTCAAAGGGCAAGTGTGGAAGTGAGAGGAATGTACAATGACAATGTAAAAGCTGTGCTTCATACACTGGCAGATACGACAGGTCTTCCATTCATGTTTAGCCAGAATTTCAGTGGGTGATTCAGGAAATACAAGGCAAAAGCGTTCAATTCCTCCCCCATACAACCCTATTTAGTATGCATTTGTGATGTTGACAGTGTGCTCCAGAGACTGCCATCTTACACTTTAAGAAATTCTGCCTTTATTGCTAATCCCTGCACACATCGAGAGTGTGCCAAGAGTCCTCTGAGTCTATTCTCAGGTGGAAAGAAGCTCTGAAGATTGAGGTTGGGCACTGGTGGGCAGGAATTTGAATCTCATCTTTCTAGCAGAGCAGAATGTTAAGGACAGAATCTGGTCCTGCGGCAACCCCTTAGCCAAGAAGAACCCCGGGATAGGAACACTAGACTCACAGGTTCCTTGTATTTTTATCAACTGAAATATATTTCTATCTGCCTGTTTAAAAAAAGAGATAGCAAGATTTGATAGGGCTTCATTCAACAAACACTGTGCCAGGCTCATGTGCTCTGCCGGGCAACAGAATGAAGAAAAATACACTTCCCTCTAAAGCCACACTCTCTTTTGGGCTGAGGATAGGACTATGTTTTTGAAATAGCTGAGAGAGACAGGACTAAAACAATTTGCATTTCCTGATTTTTTAAAGAGTTTTTCTTTCTCACATGTAGGTTTGCTGGATGAGGACCGGGTCGGCCAAACTTCATCAATATGAAGCTAACATTCCCTGTGGTTGAAACAAGAGGCCAAGCCAGGTGACCTGCTGGAGCTGAGCCCTCTCCATCCATGAAATGCCATGCATGCCTGCGCACACGAGACAGAGTTCCTTCCTTTTTATTAACGTATCTTCATCAATTCAAAAGATGACTTCCCCTAAATAACCATCTGAACACATTCTCTCTGCATTGAATATATTTTTGTGTGTGTGTACATGTCCTTTTGCACTGAGTTCATGGACTGTGCATGGGATTATTTAATGGACATTTAGACAGACTTTTAAACAAGTATGTGTGAAATACACTGATTCAAAAGAATACCTTCACCCCTATGTTTATAGCAGTACTCTTTACAATAGGTAAGACCTGGAAACAACCTAAATGCCCAAAAACAGATGAGTGGATCGGGAAGCTGTGGTACAT
>JAGFMF010011741.1:176817-223416 GCA_019455555.1 Galemys pyrenaicus | reverse complement strand
GAGGTGATGGTGCACTGGTGAGATGGTGATGGGGAATACATGGGGATTACAATTAATGGCAAGTATATGTAAATTTTAAAATAGTTTAATAAAAAAAAAGAAAGAACACATACAAAAAAAAATAAAGAAGTATGTGTGGATTGCCAGGGACATTGGTGGAGCACATAATCCAAATGGAAGAGAAAGAAGACCAGTTTATCCTTCTTTCTAGTTTGCTCTTCCTACCTAGTTTCAAGCTTTGTCCCTGGGATTGGAAATGAGTTGGCGAGGATGTGTAGAAAAAGGAACTCTACTACACTGCTGGTGAGAATGCAAACTGGTCCAAGCACTATAGAAAGCAGCGTGGTTCCTCAAACTACTGAAAATGGAACTCCCATATGATCCGGCAATCCCACTCCTAGGAATATACCCAAAGGACACAAAAACACTGATTCAAAAGAATACCTGCACCCCCATATTTATTGCAGCACTATTTACAATAGGTAAGACCTGGAAACAACTTAAATGCCCCAAAATAAATGATTGGATCAAGACGATGTTGTACATATATGTGATGGAATACTATTCAGTAATCAAAAATATAAACTAGAGTCATTTGTAGAAACATGATGGGAGCTAGAAGGAATTATGCTCAGCAAAATAAGTCAGGCAAAGGAAAAGGAAAAAAAATACTGGATGGTTTCACTTCTAGGAGGAATATAAGGGAACCAAATAAGGGACCAAGGAAAAGAATAATAACAATAATAAAAAAAAAACCACAACAAAAACAAAAAGACACTTTGTATGTGTGTGGGGGAAGGAATGGAATGAGGGCAGAAAGAACACAAGGGACTGAGGTGATGGTGAAATGGTGGGAAATCCATGGGAACACAATTGAAGTCAAATATATATAAATAAAGAAAAAATAAATTAAAAAATGAAGAATAAAAAACAAAAACAAAAAAAGGAATACAATCCTACTCAGCAATCCAGTGCATACACAGAGTGCCCCCTCCCAAGAATACATTTTACGTGATAACACTTCTCACTTCGGAGGTTCTGCTCTAAAAAATAAAAATACTCTTCATAATCTACTGAGTTGACTTGATGACTTGAAACCTGAAAATTATTGTTTGAAACTCTAAGGACTTTGAGGCCAGAAACACCTTTTATTCATATCTGTATCTTACAGGGCTTTCACACATAGAAGCAAATGTCAAGAAACGTTACAAAGAAATTTCTTTCCAATACAAAGAATAAACTCTTGGACAGCACTGTTCAAACAATATTTTGGTTCTCCCTACTGAGTACTGGCAGCACAGAGAACTTAGCAGCACAGGCCAGGTACCTGGAAGGACCATAGAAATCTATGAGATTATTACCATAACATTTTCATTAAAGGAGGGACTAAGGAAAGGAGAAAAGAAAAAGGAAGAAAGGCAGAGCTTGTTCCACTCATCTTCAAATGGTAGGTATGTGAACGATCTGGAACAGAGAAAGGCTAAAGGTCTGTTAAGTCTCCTGCTGGTCAGCTCGAGCTCTGTGTGATTTATATTTGATCACTGATAGACAAAATATTTCTAAAAGGGAAATATGTTAAGTTAAAGTGGCAACTGAAAGTAAAACAGTATTTCTTTGATTCCCAGTCCTACCATCTGAATCTTCAGCAGATTTGTCTTCTAATGACTCCAAGTAATGAAAATGAGCTTAACTGGCTGGGAACCAAGGTTTGCCCATTTCTTCATTTGCTTTTCCTATAGCATTGACTTTAAAAACACAACCCTGTGCATGTATTAAACTTTGGCCTACATAGACTTTTTTTTTAAAGAAACTTTTCCCCATTGAAATGCATTCAAGAGATACTCAATGAGTGTCTTTGAGAACTTGTCTGTAGTCAGGCATAGAGCTAGATTTCGTGGGGGCAGAAAGGTAAGACAAATGTGAACGTGTCTCAGTTCACTTGGTGGGGACAGCCATGGACACATTAAGTTTTGCTTCCATATTTCAAGGGTTGTACCATACATAGGTCTTAGCAAAGGGCTGTAGAGCTACAGAAAGAGAGCCACTCTTTTACCTCGATTCAGGGTCAGAGTCCAAAGGGGGAACTCACAGAGGAGAACTTCAATCAGAGCTTTGAAGACTGAGGTGTGGTTACTCAAAGTAAAAGGGAAAAGAGCATTCAGGTTAGTGAGGACAAGATGAAGATGGGAACACGAGGGACTGAGGTGATGGTGCACTGGTGAGATGGTGATGGGGAACACATGGGGATTACAATTGATGGCAAGTATATGTAAATTTAAAAAAAAATTTATATTAATAAAAAAAAGAAAAAAAAAAGGAGTAAAGGTTTCTGGTGCAAGAAGAGCAGGAGTAAATTGATGTCAAGTTGAGAAGAAACTTGAGTGTCATGAAATGGAGTTGGGAACTTACTGGCATTTAAACGTGTACCACTTTGTTTATTTTCTAATTGTTGAGTGTGTGCAAAGCTTGTCTTCCCCAGTGTCATGATGTGGAATTATATAGCTAGAGGGGAACTCAGGTTATTTATCCCTAAACCACTAATTTTATACATGAAGAAACAGAAGTATAAGTCGTTTGGTTAAAAGGGTCTTTTCCCAGGGATTGGAGAAAATTCAGCCTATTTGCATATAGATAGAAAGCAATCTTCCTGCTGCTGTTGTATTGACTGGCTCTTACTCAAAAAGAAAAACAGCTCACTGTTTATTTAAATTGAATAGGAAGGAAGTGCAGGGAGCAGGTGGGTGTACCCAATGATAATCTCACTATTCAGGACACAGAGGAATTTGGTGTGAAGGTAGCTTTGACTTGGACACCTTCCCAGGGAACTGAACTATTGAAGTACCAGAAGAACTTTGTAATGCGGTAGTTTCACACTGAAAGTAATCACCAGCAACTGTCTCTGCATTCTAATAGGGCAATATTTTTGCAGTCAGTTAAGAACAGTATATGCAGGAGGTCATCCCTTCCTCAGGGATTTATAACACAATTGTCCTCAATTAGTGGACAGGAATTTCTTTGTTGGTAACAATTAGTTTTGGGGTATGGGCCAAATCCCACGAATATCCTAAGTCTGAGTGTCAGCCTCCTTCAAAGTTTCTTGTTTCGACCCCTGTGGGGAAGCAGTGTGAAGATCACATAGATGTGATCCGGAAAATCTTCTGAGAAGTCACCATCTGGAGGAACTGGAGAGACCCCTCCTTTCATTTGGCTCTTTGCTTCTGGTGACTTAGCTTCTGATTTCCATGGGTGTCAAACTCCTGGTTTGAGGGCTCTATCTTGAGTCCAGGTCATACTCTTTCCAATAAAAGGACATGGGCTTGGGGGTTCGCAGGGGCGGTCAAGAAGCCTGCTGAGAAATATCTCATCCAGAAGAGAGACCAAATCGAGGGCATCAGCTAGATCCATGGGCAAAGTCTCTCTTCACAGGGGCATGACCAATCATTTAACTCGAGTCCAGGCTCAGCCCAACCCTACGATAGAGGAAGGGGACCCATATCAGATCAACACAAAAGCAGAGTTTCACGAACCCTCTGGGAGGACTGAGTTACAATTAATAAATGTTGGCGAGGTTGCAGTGAAAACGAACTCTCATCCACTGTGGTGGGACTGCAGGCTGGTACAACAACTGTGGAAATCAGCACTGAGATGTCTCAAGAAAATAAAAATAGAAAATTCGACTTGACCCAGCAAAACTGCTACTGGATGTCTATCCAAATAACATGAAATATGTAACACTTACGTACACACCAGTACTGTTCACAATTGGCAAATCATGGAACCAACCCAAGTATCCTTCAACAGATGAATGACTGGAGAAATTGTAGTGCATACATTCATTGGAATATTACATTGCTGTGAAGAAAACTGATGGTATTTGGCACAGAATGGATGAAACTTGAAGTGATTATGTTGAATGAAATCAACCCAAAAGTGAAAGATAATGGATGGTTTCACTCATCTGTGGAATGTAAAAACAATTACATGCCAGTAATAGAAGAAATAAAAATTTGAACTCAGCAAAAACGAGAAGATAATGGTTATCACAAGGAATAGCGATAGGGTAGAGGAGAGAGTACACAGAGGCAGATGGGGTATGGGCATGGGTGGTTTGGTGGAGGCAATTAAAAAAAATCTAGCTTTAAAACTGGTATTTGAGTGATTTTAGGTGGAATTTAGTTGGCATAGTTGAGTAATACAGTTTAGTAATCTGCTTAAACCTGTTCAGTGTAGGTAATACATACTTAGGAAGGAAACTTGAGCATGAAAAGAAAAAAAAGAGTTGAAAAAACACAGAGATTAAATGATTTGCTGCTCAGTGGAACTTTGAAGTCAACCTGGTACCCCCACTTGTGGTCCATGCTCCCACCTGTTAGCTGCTTTGAGCTCTCTCAAAGCAGAGACATATTATGCTAAAGTAAATAATGCCAAGTTGTACAGCCTTACTATTTTTTAAATGTGCTGTTAAGGTACAAAGCCCACTTTAAAAAATAATCCCAAACACAAAGACAAATTTGAAATTCTTGTCATGAAATGAATAGGGGAATTTTCCACCTCCTCATGCAACTGGTACTGAATGTTCTGAAATTGGGACTGAGGATACACCCAAGAGAAAATACAGTCATTTCAGGGAGTGAGAGGCTGCGGTGGTCATGAGCTGGGATTGCTCAGACACACTGGCTGTCTTCACTGCCTACACCAGCAGTCTTTAAGCCACTTTCAATCGAATCTGTTCCACAGAAACATGTCATTGCTGAATTTTGGGGGCATCACATCAAATTTCACATCTGCTGCTTACATTACACACCATTTAATTGAGGCTGAAGAGCGAAAAATGTAATGTATTTCCCAGCACTTTCCATATATTATCTATTTCAATCATTACAAACTTGAAGTACGTATTTTAATCTCGATTTGATAGCTGTAAGACTAGAAATACAGAAAGAACCTCCTCAAATACATGGAGTCAATAAATCAACAGAACAGGATTAACTGGGTTCTTTCTGGTTTTAAAATCCATGGTGCTTCAAAAGCTGTATTTTATACACAGTCCATCTTAAGTCATAGTTCCAGGGCATGGTTATCATTTTACCTTGAGGGGGTTTCCTTGGTGGCACAGGGATTAAAATCTCAGTGCTACCAAGCTATTGCCTGTGGCCAAATTCCATCCCTGGCCAGGGAGCTGACCCACGTAGTGCAGCAGACCTCTCCTGTTTCATCTGCTGCTCCCTCAGCAGTGTATTTCAGTCAATCTGCCTGTTCTGCTCCCCACTCTGTCTCTGGTGAATCTTCTCAGTCACCCCTCCCACGCCACCTCTGGCCTACCTTCTAGATCTTGTAGGAATTAAAAAAAAAATTCCTTGAAAGAGGAACAGATATATTTAATAAACGTTTTCACATTCTTTGAAAGTAGACGTGGGTATGGTATTTTGAGTAGGGAAAAAGAGTAGTAATTATAAGGAACTCCCAACAGTGTGTCCCAGTGTCAGGCAATGCTCCAAACGCTTACTAAATATGAATTCATCTGATCCCTGTGAGGGTCCTGTGAGGCATGAATGTTATCTCCATTCTGGAGATGAGTGAACTAACACAGGGACCTTAAATAACTTGCCCAAGACCACACTGCTAGTTAGTGGCAGTGAAAATCAGGCTTGAAATCAGGTGATTGGGCTTTAACCATTCTGTACTGCTTCCTTTCTCAGGATATAAACAATGTGAGTCAGAGGGTCCTTAGCAAGGCTGGTAGGAGGAGAAACACCAAAGGTGGATATACTAAAATTTACCTGAGAATTAATGCTTTTTAAATACAAAAAGAAGAATATAGGAATAGGTAGCAGGTTTTTAAATTCCAAATTTTCTGGAACAATTCTTGACTTCAATGGAAAGTAAGCTAAAGAAATCATTGAACACCCTATCCAATTAGTCAAGGCCTTCTCATTTGACTGTACCAAGTGGTCTTTGAGCAAGCTGTAGTTAGAGAAGAGAGCCCGAGGCTCTTAGTGGTAGTAATTTTCCTGACTTTATATTAGATAAACTGTGGCTCAGAGAGGTCAAAATTCCTACTATTGGAATTAGGCTTAGTACTGTTAGTTCTACACATACCTACAATTAAATAAATAGCCCAGTTCTCCATACAGATCCGTTTACTTCACAAAGACACTGACATAAGCTAAAGCTAAGCAAAAACCAACAAAACAACTGAAAACAAAAAGAATATTTCAAGAAACAAGTTTCAGTATATCTGTTGTGTCAAGTCACACTGGTATCTGCTACCATATCACTAACCCATCAGCAGATCCCTTTGGCTTAATCTCAAATATCCACAATCCTAGGTGAAGTCATCATCCTCTCATGCAGTAGTTTCCTGAATTGATCTCCTTCTTCCATCCTGGGTCTCCTGTCATCTACTACACACGCAGCTGCCAGAGTAGCATTTTAAACCATAAATCATATCACTCCTCAATATAAAATCTCTAGTATCTCTCCATTCACTCAGAGCAAAATCCAAATCTGGGTTACTGCTGTCAACTACCTTCTTGAATTTTTTTCATACCATCTTCCCCTGACCCACTAATCTTGGCCATACAATCTCTACGCTGTTCCTGGAATACACAAAACATCCTCTCACTTCAGGACCTTTGTACCTCCTGTCCTCTATTTCTTGAACTGATTTCTTCCTAGAGAGCACCACTGCACCAGTGAATTCTTTTTGAAAAATATCATTGTATCACAGTCTATCTCTGACTGTACTAGGTAAGCCACCATTTTTGTGATATTTCTTCTGTACCCAATTTCCAGCATGGGAATTGTGCAATAACATTGTGTGTGCGTGAGTGTGTATTTCCTAATAGGAATATATGCTCCAGAAGAGCAGGGGCTTTGTTTAATTCACTACTGCATCCCATTTATACTCAACAGTGCCTGGAATATGATAGGTGTATTTAATGAAGAATGAATAATATTTGATCATAGCAGTGGATCTAAAACACAAAGAGAAAAATGAAATTATCTCCCATATATTGTGGGGAAAAAAGTAAAGAACTATGAGGTATACTATTTAATGACTTTTAAATTCAAAACACATTAACATTAGCCTAACATTACTTAGGTAATGTTAGTCTTTGTGATTTGCTTTCTGCATACAGTGTATGAACAGCTAAGATTTTACTGTTAAGTAGAAACTATATTGCTTTTCTTAGTGTATTAAATTTGTACTTTCAAAAGATTTCTAGTTTTCTATGTGTTTTTTTTTTAATGGTTAGTAGTTTTACCCTTTCACTTAACAAAAATAAAATAAGAAGTAGATAATATTTATTGGATATGCTGTTTCCAAGCAATGGCTTAAACTTTTTATTTGCTGTCAATTCAATTAGTCCTTAAAATAACCTGAGGTAGGAACTACTACTACCTCCAATTTGGCAATAAGGAAATCTCAAGATACAGAGTTAAAAATTCTTAAACAAGGTCACACAGTAAATGAGCAATGAAGCCAGGGTACAGATACCAATTTGCAACTCTTCTATTCACCTACCCACTTTTTAATTTGTCCAACACTTTTTGTGTAGATACAACATGACAGGTATGCAGGTAATTTCCAAGGAGGCGACATGAAGTGTAAGCCCCACTTTCATGGGAAAGAGGAGTGGGACAGATGCTGGTCTATCCGAGGGAAGAGGGAAGGCGGGCAGGCCTCACTGGGCAGGAAGTCCTCTTCCTGTTCCTACTAAGCATCAGGAGTGATCCAGGCTCTCCCTCTTGGTTCCTAATAGTCTTCTATCGAACCCAGGAAGGAAAGGGACTATTTCAGTGAGAAGTTGCCTACCCTTAATGTATGGTTCTGTGGGTGGCCTTGAATTGTAACTTTGCAGTGTGCCATTCTTCCTGCACTTCATCCAGGTTTTTCTTGACATCTGAAGAGGCAGTGTCTCTAGGGAGTATATTTTTGTATTTCTCCATATGCTGCTTTTTGTCTCCTCACATATACTGCCAGTAAAACTTGTGAGTTCCACCACAGGCTAGTTCTGCAATTTGTGATTAGTGTTGGTCTGGAAAGCGATATGTGATTATCATTTCTTTTAATTCTTGTCTTTCCCTCTTTTGTAGAAAGGATATTTTAATGTATTTCCCCTCAGTATATTGATGCACTTCTCCTCATCTTGTTTAGCCCATATTTCTCATATTTCTCACAGGTTTATTTTATTCATGGCTGTTCTTAACTTCCACTTTGATCAAAACTCTATTTAATAAAGTGTCCTACTTCTATGTTTATCTCAAAGCTTTTCTATTGATTACCTGTTTCCTTTTTTTCATTTTTCCAATCCTGTGGATTAAAGAAGTTTTGTTTTTTTGCTTATTTGGCTCTTTGCCACAGTCTTCTTAAAATATTGACTACATTGACCTTGATTTAATTAGACTATGACTATCACATAGCACTGAAACCAGAGGAAGGTCAGAGATGCTTTGTTGTTGAAGAAGTTACTCTCTCTGTCTCTCTCATCCCCTCCCACCGCAAGCCATATTCAAGTATGTCTATTGAGCAGATCTCTTTATCTTACATTTCCATTGTGGAGAAAACATAACAAATGACAACCACTATGACCAGACATCAAAAGGCAGTGTTCTTCTAACTCTTAACTAACAACTGAAAGGGGTGGGAGAATGAGGACAAGTAATTTTTATAAACCTATTTTTAAAGTGTGATGAAATACATAATATAAAGTTTACCACTTGAACCAACTTTAGGTTTATAGTTCAGTGGCCTTAAATACATTCACACAGTTGGGTGACCATGACTATTATCCGTCCTAGGAACTATTTTCATCTTGAGAAACTAAGTTCTATACCTTTTAAATAGAAACTACCCATCCCTTCCTCCACAAAATCCTGGAGACCACTATTTTACTTCTGCTCTATGAGTTTGAGAACTCTGGATACCTCATGTAAGTGGAATCATACAATATTTGTGATGTCTTGATTGACTTATTTCACTCAGTGTAATGTCATGGAGGTTTATTGATCTTGCATCATGTGTCAGAATTTTCTTCTTTTTCAAGACTGGATTTTCAGCCTTGAAATAATATTTCACTGTATGTATATACAACATCCAGTTCAACCATTCAGATGTCAATAGATGCTTAGGTTACCTCTTGTTATTGTGACTGTGCTATTATGAGCTTGGATGTACAGATATCTCTTCTCTTCAGAGAACATAAAAGGTTCACAGCCACAGAATAACATAAATTCTTGGTGAACATCTGCAGTTGTACCCAACTGTCAAGTACATCATGGGAAGTATGGAACTCAGGTGGGCAATGCATAGAAGTGGAAATTGTTGAGTGGCACGTTCAAGGTAGCAGAAAATAAGATTTGAAAACAGAGAGAGGGAGGGACTTGGTGTATTAGTATTGTGCACAGAATACTCACAAAAGTTGAGAAATGAGTGATGTGGGGTGTGGAGTGATGATGGTGTGTCCGTAGGCTAGAACATACAGTGCTGGCCAGAACAAATGAGGAGAATGCTAGGCAATGTATATAAAATATGAAGAACACGATTTTAATGTTTTTTTTTTTTTTTTTTTACTCAAAGAAATCATGACAATGAAAAAACTGTGAGCTTCTCAGAACTAAAGGAGCACCAATTGAACTGCAGGCCCCATGAGGGCAGGCCCAGCTTGCCATTGTAGCCAAGAGCCCATCAGAGTGTATGCACAGGAGGTGTCTAGTAAATAGCTGTCAAACACATGAAAGAATGAACAGACTGCAAAGGATGATTGCCACTGATGAAGATGGGCCAAAAAAGAAAGTTGAAGGAATTAGGGCTGACAGCAGAGCTGTTTGGATCTGAAAAACGTTAAGAAGGAACAATCTGTGAGACAAAATGCTAGAACTCTTTGTTTAGTACTTCGTTTATAACTATTGTCAACACCGAAATGTGTTAATTCATCCAAAGTTACTCTAACTTTTTATAATGGTTGGTCTTCTTTTTATAAGTGAGGGGCATTTTTACAGGTGTTCATTTCTTTCCCTGTCCTAGATATGTGCTATATCACTTTGGCTCACTTATACTCAGTATTTTCATTTTAAGATACTCATAATCCCAAGGGAAACAGAAACACAAATATGACCCTAATTAATGGATATGCTAATTTTGTTTTCTTAGTTTAGTCTATCTTTCCAGAGAAAAAGAAACAATATAGTCATTCATTATCTTTTGTTTATCCACAAACAACAGAGGTTTTAATTTTGTTTTTTTAGATAAGTCTATCTTTATCTCTTCCAGGGAAACAATATATTCATTAATTATCTTCTGTTTATCTACAAACACTAGAAGTGTCAATATTTTCCCCCTAACTTTGTGATGACATGCCAGCAATGAGTGGAATTCTACTGGCATCGTACAAATATTGAACACTGGCATCTGATAGCTTTATGCACTAGTCAGGGAAGGACACAGGCTTTGCACTTATGTGTTGGAAACACCTCGGCTGAAGGCGTGGAGTCTCCTTGTGTATTCTTGGGTCCTAATGGAAGACGACAAACATATTTCCTGACTATTGTCAGATAAATGTCCCATATACAGCATTGGTGATAAAATTACATTTTTAAAAAAAAAAATTCTAGATTCAGGATATAGAACAAATGGATACGTTTTAGAGTAGAGAACACAGATAGTTAATAAGCATGGGATGAGACACTGGAGAGAAGTGGGGTCTCGTCCACATAGGCGGGGTCCTCACCTGCACCCTGGGCTTCTGTGCCTGGGTAGCCTGTGGCAAGCCCAGCCCAAGGTAAACGTCTCAGGCAGCTCTCAACAGTTGTTATTTAGGAGCTGTTTCCTTTCAGTGTTTGTGAAAGGCTGGCATCTGGTCTAACACCACCCTTAGACGCACAGTTCCTGTTTCCTTCACCGCATGTCATTCTTTCACTCTCATCTGATATTCTATTTGCTTGCAAGTTTTCTTTTCAATGCCCTCTGGAAAACTAACTCTACCCCAAGTTTGTCATTTTTCTTTAAATACATCACGAAAGGGTATTCTGCGTTCTTGAGTTGGTCACTCATTTGTGCTTCCTATTGGAAACAGCACACAGAAATCACTTATTTATAAGAAAACATTTTATCAGTATTATGAATTTATAGCTATTTTCTGAATTATTCCTTAAAGATGACCCTGATGCATTCATAAGTTATGTAATCAGGAGTATCTCGAACAATCACTTTTAATATATTCTTTCAATGATACTGACATGAGGCCAAGGCATGGGAGCAGGGAGAAAGGCAGACTGAGCCACATGCTGGGTGGGCTGTCCACACCAGGACTAGCAAAAGCTGGCTCTGCAATGGCAGCACAGCAGTCGTCTTCCTGCAGCAAAATGGGACATTTATCATCAGCAGCTAGTTGGTTTTCTTCAGCGTGTTGGACACCATCCTGTTTAAAGGCATAAATCCTGACCATTGTGCCTGGAGGCCTCTGCTAGCTCTTATTCCTTAAGGCTTGGCTTTTACATGCCCAGTGGGGTGTGACTGTGTTTCTGACTCCAAGTCTCACTTTCCTCAGGGATAGCCTCTTTACTGCCGCCCTCATCAAGTTTTCTTGACAATTAGGTAAGAAGATGAAAGGGATCGTTCTTTGAAAACTATAAACTGCTGAACAAATGCTAGAGATAGTTAGGTTTGTACAATGACAACGGTGTCACTTCAGCTAAATCTGTAGTAAACTTTCCTCCATAGGTTTGTAATATTTCAACCTCAATCTCTCCCAAGTACTTGACTGAACAATTCTTTCTGATGTTAGCTTGCTCCCTCGCTCGCTCCCTCCCCCCACCCCCTGCCATTTTTATTGGAGGATGAGAGTTCTCATCTATTTCTGTGACTTTTGAACTATGGGAAATCTACAACTGCTGGGTTTGGTTTGGTTCTTCTTGCATGTCTTTTTCTGTTTCTTCTTCACTTTATTTTCCTGTATCATTGCTATTCTGAGTAGTTAATGTTATTTAGGTAATGAGGCAAGCATGGCAAATTTCTTAAGTTTCTCAGGGCACAACTACATGAAAAACCCTTTTCCATGTCTCAGTCATAGCACTGGTATTAGTTTCCATAACACAAGTTTAACTTCGACTGCCTTATATGGAGTCAGATAATAGGGTTCCCAATGCCCACTAATGTTATGATCATTTATTTAAATCTAGTGTCTGGGAGTCTGGCACAAAAATCATCTTTCTGGATTGATAATGAAAAGCAGGGCCTGGGTTCAGCCTTAAATCTGTGTCAGTTATTTTCCTAGTGGCCAAGATTATCTGAAGAAGTGTTGATTGATTTTCTGGAAAAGAGTGGTTCTGCAGCGTGCTTACATTTCATGCTGGATCAATCATCATTACTGTATCCTGTGTCCCCACACCCGAGATGAGCCCTGGTTAAACCAATGCACTCTCTTTAGAAAGGGCAAAGCTTCCTTCCAGAGACTTGTACTTCATTTAATTACCTTTGTGCTAGTTCTCTATCATGGTTTAGAAACACAAATATAAGTTACAAGAAGCCCTTTAGGAATGCCAACATTGTAGCTAAGTTATATGTATCATTTGTTGATTATAAAGGAGCAAGGGTCATGGATATTTAATTGTGTTGGTTGTGGTGTCATAAATTTGAAGGATATTAAAATTTAGTGGAGTAGACGTCTATCCCGAAGTACTTCTGCTAAAGCTTCTCTTTCTATTACCTTCTGAATTTCAAAGTGCAGTTTTAGAAAATTGTATTTTGATTCTGGTATTTAAAAACTCTGCTCCAGCTAAATTTCAACTTCAGTGAAGTACTTGCAAATTTATCTCTTTTTTATTCCATATGGAATTGAGTGTTGGTGTGCATGTCAGGGATAACTGCTCATTCCATGGTCTGGGAGCCTGGCACAGACAGGGCCAACCACCACTCCCCCAACCCCCCACCTCTCTGTCCTGTCTTCACTGACTCCCAAGGCACCTGTCACTTGGTTCCTATTTCCCACTCTCCACTGGGTATAGTGCATGTCCTCTATTAAGACTAGAGAGTGGGCGTAATCAGTATGTGAACCAGAGGCTCTCTAAGAATATCCTGATGACTGATGTGACCAGAAAGTCACTTAAAGATCAGCAATGACATCAGAGTCAAAGAAGCAGAGGGACCCCCTTAATTCTTTTCTAGGAAGTAACTCTGAATCTGCTCCACATATCAAGGCAGGTTAACTGAGGCAGAGGAATCTAAATGCCATGGTTCTTTCAGAGCAAGCAAAGATCACAGACCTTAACAGAGTATCATGGAAACAGTTGTCTGACTTCTGCCTGTATGATGGAAACACCATTAAATGAATAAGGTACCCTGAATTTTACAAAAACAAATGTATCACAGATGCTTTTTTCTCAATTGGTGTGACCACTTATCTGTGTGTTTACCTATCTACGGCATCTTAAGATGGTGATAAGTCCATGTAATTCAGGATATGACTTTTCTAAATAGTTTGTCCTCTGTTGACCATATAAGAGAATGTATGAGGAGAGAAAAGACCAAGTCTCACTCACTGCCCCATTGTGTGCATCTCTAATGAACAACATACACACCCAGCCATAGCTGTTTTTTAAAGTAGCATTACTGAAATTACTGGCCCTTGAACAACTCGGGTTTGAATTGTGTGCCCACACAGATGCAGATTTTCTTGCAGACAACTTAATATGTCAGTAAATACAGTTGAGTTCTGGTAGTGCATTTTCTCTTCTTTATCATTTTCCTAGTATTTTCTTTTCTCTAATTTATGTAAGAATACAGCGATAGTATAAAACACATAACACTTAAGATCAGTGTGAATCGACTATGACCATTAAGGCTTCTGATCAACCACAGGCTATGAGTAGTTAAGTTTTGGGTCAGTTGCTATTTTAAGTTAAGTTTTTGTGGTTGTTGCTATTTATTTTTTAACTTTCTTACATTGTTGTTTATTTTTTGTACAATATTTAATTTCTCCCACCCTGGTGTAGTTCCAGTCCCCACAGTTCTCCCATCACAACAGCACTCATGAATGAGGGGTCCCTGTAGTCCCTTGTGCTCTTTCCTCCCCTGTTTTGACCTCTCTTCCTTCCCCTCTCCTGCTGCAAGCTTCAGGTCTATTATTCAGGTGAAATATTCAGGTTTGCCTACAAGTTTTGTCTTTTTCCTGGTCCTTTGTTCAGTTTCCCTATATTTTACTCATAAGTGAAATCATCCTATATTTTTCTCCTTCCTTTTACTTACTTTGCTGAGCATAACCCCTTCCAGCTCCATCCACTTTGTTGCAAATGGCATGAGTTTATCTTCTTTGACCTCAGAGTATATACATAAGTTTTTGACTGCATGGGTTGGCAGCCCTAACATTTGAGTTGGTTCAAGGGTACTTGGTTATTTCAGAAATGCAGAACAGCAAGCCCACAATATTAGACCAATATGGTACCTACCCATTTACTGAGGTTTAGAATTACTGGCTTTTGAGGGTCTGGGGATTTGCAAACGGATTTTCTAAGCATCCTGAAGGTCTCAGTGTGCTAACACAAGGTTTGGTCTCATCCTCACCCCCGCTGCCTGGTGAACACATGTACAGACAGCCCCTTAAGCTATGTCTGGTAGGCGACATAACTTAAGGAGCTATGTTACCGACTTAAGAGGTAGGTTATGTTATGTCTTGTAGGTGAGGTCAGTGAAGGAAGCTGTGAGCAGGGAGGTGACTGGGGAGGGAGGGGAGCAGCAAATCCTAGATCAGTCAGAGATCTTCTACGAAAACCAGAAGATGAGTGGCAGAAGAAACTGCTCTTAAACACCGCTAGCCTGCTCTGTAGTTCAAGCCTCACTGTAGACAACACATTCACACAATGTGGCATTTTCACTTAGCAGGCCTGCCCATGTCCACACTCACGGTAACAGAGCTTTGCTGATATTTTACCACATAAGTTTCTTCAATGAAGATTCCAACACAGCAAATACTTCCTAACGCCATTTTGTCACTAATCTTGACTTTTGTTTTTCCTCCAGGCTTTTATAAATGCATCAACTTTGAGCAACTTTCCCTGTTTAAATGTGTGTGCAGCTTTTTTTTTTTAAAGATTTTATTTATTTATGCATACCAGAGCTGGGGTACAGGCCAGAGTCCAGGGCGGTGAAAGGATTCACCAGAGACAGAGTGGGGAGCAGAACAGGTAGACTGACTGAAATACACTGCTGAGGGGAGCAGCGGGCGAGGCAGAAGAGGTCTGCTGTGCCATGTGGGTCAGCTCCCTGGCTGGGGATCTGACTCATGCTGCAATTGTTGTGGAAGCCCCACAGTGTGGTGCTCAACCCCTGGAGCCACCAGGAAGACCCATGTATATAGCTTTAACTATGTTCTAAACACTGCCAGGAAAGGACAGAAAATTGAGGTCAGATGCTGGCTGAACTAAGAAAGGGTGGTGGACACAAGACATCTGCTACTCACCTCTCTTGGAGGGGGCAACAAATCATAAATCAATCTCTTGAAATACTAGAAACTTCAAAGTGTGTAAAGGGTTGCTCCAGCCCATTCCTGCACATAAGATGAAAACGCCCACCTGTACCTGTGGGTTTGTGTTCATCATTCTCATTCATTTAGGGTGATGCTGACTGGATACTATGCAGGCTGGGGTGCAAGGAGAGTGAAATGGAGTCCCCACAGGAGTACAGACACTCAGTCCGGCTGCAGGTGCCACTCAGACAGGGAGCTGAGGGGATGACTCATGGGATGTGACAGGCACGTCACCAGGACACTGGCCAGGTTGTGTGTAGGACTCAGACAATGGGCTGCCTTTGAGGCAAGACTCCACGGACAGAGTGACACAGGCATTAGATTTAAAGACTGGAAGCCGAGGTGTTGATGGGGGTGAGAAGGTCAGAGGAAAGGAAGAGCAAGAGTGAATATCATACGTTGTGTACCCTACTGAATGAACTCTGATGAAAGTCTTGCCACGGAGCCCTAACCACCAAGAGACGATTCGGAGATGGGGGCTTTGGAGGAGGCAAATAAGGTTAAATGACTGCAGGATCGATGCCCTAATCAAAACAGGAAAGGATATCAGCGAACTCTGCAGGCATATACAGAGGAAAATCACGTCGGAACATGGGAGGGAGCAGCCGTTTGCAAACCAGTAAGAGAGATTTCCTTAGAAATAATCTCTGCCGGCACTGAGATCTTGAACTTCTGTCCTCCAAAACTGGGAGATAATTAAGTCTATTGTTTAAGCCAACCAGTCTGTGCTGCTGTGTTATTTGGCCACTGAGGGATAGGGCTCCCCGAGATGGCCAAAACAGGCCTTTTGAAACACCTTGGCATATGGAGAATTTTGAGGTGAGGTCAAGGAGTCCCTGGGGCTTCAAGAGCAACTACTGCCATTACCTTAGTTACCTACCTACAATGAAGATTACGGAGATGACAAAGATCTAGGGTTTTCTCCAGAAATAACCTTTCTATTGGAGAAAATATGTATCTGGCAGGCAAATATCTAGTTACAGAGCATCTGGTTTTTGTCACTGTCTTCTCTTCTTGAAGCCCCAGGTACACTACCCTTTTCCTAGCTCCGAACATACACCCTTGCCTTGTCCCATTTATTCCAGAATTTGCAAATGTGTAGATTCATCACAAGTATGTCATTACATTTGTTCCTTTTCTCCTATTAATCAGTCTGCTGTTGATCTGAGTGCATGGCCAGCTGCAGAATAAAGCCAGAGGAGTGTGTATATGGGGGGTACATCCTCATCACCCCTATACCACTCAGGTGAATGGAGACAGTGTGCTAAATGCCATGTGTACTCTTAACTCATTTAATTCTCACAACTTCTATGTGTAAAAAGTTTATTATCTCCAGCTTATACATTTAGAAACAGGTTCAGAGAAAGAAAGCTGTTTCTCCAAAGTTGCGTGGCTAATTGGAGACTGCCGACATAAACGAAGTGCTCCTTTATTGACTGAATCACACATTCCTGAATTTGGACAGGGGAGACAGGGGAATCTCTTTATGATATAAAGATCTGAGTTTAGAGATCCCTGCAAGTGTGTGGGGGCTGGGGAAGGGGAGGGTATTGGACTTGTTAGTGAGAGGATGGGGATTTTGCCTCTGTGTGTGTGTGTGTGTGTTTGCACGCGCACACGTGCCAGCTGAGAAGAATAGGAGACTGGAGCTGCTGAGGGAAAGGAAAGCAGAAGCAGCCAAAGGCAGTGCCCTCAATCGTCCAGAGGAGACAGTCACAGGCCTTTGAGAGTACAGGAAGTCTTAGGACCCAGGGGAGTTCTGACCCATAACTATGGCTCTCAGTGGGGCTGTGTCCTGTCTCAAAGATTTGGGTAGTGCTGGACATGGGACTCATTAAACTGACCAAGAAATGCCAGAAAGGAACAGTAAGCAGAGCTTTTGGCTCATCTATCCTCAGTCGGTGCTAATACCTCTAGTTTATACATAAAGGAAATGAGGCAGAAAGGCTGAATGGCTTTGTTCAGGTGACCCAGTCAGTCAAAGGGGCACGTTGGCTGGATGGTCTTTCTCTGCTGCTAACCACTAGATTATACCTCTTGGTGACTCCTGAAAAACCCACCTCACTCTATTTCTTAGAATATGTCAAGGGCAGGCAGGCATGACAAGCAAAGTTTCGAGCTTAGTCTTAGAAGGACTGAGGCAATCCTTTCTTACTCCATCTGTATCTCAGCTTGCCTTGTTTTAAACATGGTCATTCAATATAGATCTTACTTATAGACTCTCTGTGGGGATTCGTGCAGGAATGCTTAGAAGTTATTAATAAAGCACCTCAGGAAAACAGGATTATGCGGATTAAAAAAAAAAAGAGCAGCATGGCTGGAGTGGCAAAGCAAGACTGTATTAGGCAAGGCCATCTCTTTGAAGCAAGACAAACACATTCTCTCAGCCTGAATCAGCCTCACAGGAATGGGCAGCAGCAAACATCAATCACACTGAGGCACCACCTTCTCTGCATTCTAGATGCTTCGCTGTAGCCCTGTGGCTCTGTCAGCTACAAGACCATCTACATGGTGCAACTAATGGGTGTATCCTCTGGATCTATGACAGCAAGTTGGCATGGAAGACAGGTTTGTTTTCTGGAATGAAAAGTAACAAAAGAGGAAGAAAGAGTGAGAGAGAGAGAGAGATATGAAATACACTCATGTGTGCTGAACCACAATGACCTACTATCCAATTTGCCATTGAGATAAAAGTGCCACATTGATTTTGCTGAAATGTTGTCACTACACATGAATTATCTGGACAAGAGCCTCTTAAGAGTGCAATTTAAACATACGTAAAAAACAGACCAAAATATGGTCTTAGATCCAGGCAGCACGTGTGCCCCAAGATCAAATACAGATGTCAAGATGAAAATGTCTTCCTCCTCCTCCTCCCAAAGTCAGTTTACCTCTGTTCAATGTTCAATAACATCATTCTGCTTTCCATTTGATTTGATATGATTGCTGCTAAGTCAAGCTAGATCTACCTTGCTAAATATTCTGGCAAGTTCTTTATACTTGGGTCTGTGAGTATACCTCCCTTTACTTATCAAAGTAGGTATTTTTACTGTTTTTGTTCTTTGTGTGCAAGAAGTAAGCTTTCAGGATGATTGTACTAAGTTCTGGGTTTTAATTACTCCATGCAGATTTAATTACTCCAAATGAAGGTTTAGATTCATGCACAGTTTATGGAATTAAAGGGAACGGCAGAAGGATTCCTCCAACATTTTAGACAAACTTCTTCATTTTACAAATAAAGAAGCCTAATTTAAAATGTAAGAAAAGAAACTCCACAAAACAAAGAGTTGGGGGTTAGTCACAGTCTGAATTGGGTGACCCGAGGGTGGGTTCACTCAGGACTCGGCAGAACAGAGGGAAGTACAGATAAATCAGCATAGCTACTTTCAGTTTTGTTTTTGAATCCTTCTCAACTGTCTTTGATTGGCAAACTGTATTTTATTTCCACCTTCTGATAACATGATAAAGTGCTAAAGAGCATAAAAGAGCTCTGTGGGGAGTTTGCTAGAGGGAAAAGGAAGAAAAGCAAATGGTAAAGTAACTGAAAAAGAAAAAAAAAACAAAAAAAACCCAAAAAACTAAAAAACCAGGAGGAACCGAAATCCTGTTCCCTTCTCTGTGGCTGATGTAAGTCACTCTCAGAAACCCCTTGCTGGGCTGGAACACAATGTATCACCTATAGGGCTTTTATGAGTTGCCTTTTGGGGACCATCTTTCTCACCAGCTCAGTGGCTAATTAACGTGCCTCATTTTTCAGATAACTGAATCAGCATTAAAAGTGATCTCGCTGGCATCCCTACCACCGAAGGTGCCAGCAGGTACACGTGGCAGTTAGCGCAGATAGAAAGAACACAGGTGCAGACCCTCCTGGATGGAGGCGAGGGAGGGAAAGGAAATTTTGGGTGTCTTGAAATGCACATTATTCATTTCTAGACCCAGGCAGCTTTGAGGTGACTCAGGACAATTTCGTGTGTATGTGACTAAGTGGAAAAGCAGCCAAGACTATAAAGCTGAGAAAGCCGAGTTAGAAATACATCAAACAAACTCTATGGTGTTCTTCAAAATTGGACTTGGTGTCCTTTGAGCAAGTCCTATATAAAGCAGGTGAAATTTATGACTTGGGGGTGGAACGGGGAAAGAGTAAGAGAAAAAAGAGGGGGGGTGGGGGGAGAGAGAGAGAGAGAGAGAGAGAGAGAGAGAGAGAGAGAGAGAGAGAGAGAGAGAGAGAGAGAGGNGGGGGGGGGGGGGGGGAGAGAGAGAGAGAGAGAGAGAGAGAGAGAGAGAGAGAGAGAGAGAGAGAGAGAGAGAGAGAGAGGAGCTCACACTCTAAACTTCTCACTTTAATCATTTTACCTCTAGTCCAGGAATACCTAAAATGATCATAATTCTTCATTTAAATTTGGACTTAAATAGCAAAAACTCTTCCACAATAGTCAGTCTCCCTTTTGAAATTGCTTTATCAGATTTTTTTAAAAAGTAAGTTAATAAATTGCACAGGGTTGCTGTGAAACTGGGTGTTAATCAACAAAAAAGGCTTCACCACTAGGAGGCAGTCTACAACTAGAGGTTTCACGTTGCTTTTGCTGTATTAGAGGAATTTCTCAATGCGTTCCCCATCACTTGAAACAAAATTGGGGAGTAGGAGATGAGTATTTGCTGTAGCAGTTGAGAAAGATGAATACTTTTTTCGATTAGTTCGTGAAAAAAGTTTTCATCAAACAAGTGTTTGAAATGCTGATTAGTTCAAATTAGTTTTTGTCTTTTTTTTTTAAACTGTAGACTTTAAACCATTACTATCCTGAAATATACAGTAAACATATGACCAAGAGAATATAGTGTGCTTCCTATAGTAAACTGATGTTTTCTAAATAGGAAATTTGGTGGGATTAGCTTGTCTGCAAACACTAGTAACTGGAGCAGTAAGGGAAAGACTTGGAGAGCAGACTCCAACTTTGCCACTTCCCATCAGTAGCTGACACTTATAATGACCCTGTAGTCTCATGTGTACCATAAAATGTTTCTTATATCTAGGTTGCTGAGTTAGAAATTATTATATATTTGGCATAGTTCCAGTACACTCAACTGGTGGTGGTGCTACAGTTATTTTTTATTTACATGAAGGACTTACGGTTTGTTCCTTATGATCATACTGGTTAAAAAGAGACACCTTTTGCACTTGTAGAAAGATGTGACTTTTGCCAGGTAACAGGGCCGTTCTCAAACAAGGTCATATGAAGTGGAATCTTTGAAAAGAAACCATCTTGGATGGTACTCCTGTGTTATACTTATTCAGAAGCCCTGGAATTTCCTTGTCCTTCTCTGTCATTTTAACTAGCCCCTTGAATTAGCCTATGCAATAAGTAGGGCTGTCTCATCATCATTGAATACTGCCATTGCTCAAGTGGTATTGGGTATACCACTTAGCTCACTCTGAATCCTAGAGAAAAAAATGATCAAGTTAATATTTTTTGTGAAATATTCCTTCATGAAATGCTTAACAATAGAGCTTCTGGGAAGTTCTACCACCTTATAAGTAGACACATAGATGTTTACAGGAATATTCTCTGCTGAGTAGGGGAGGTTCAAAGAACATATCAAAGGGAATTCCCCCAAATTCCACCATCAGTTCTGGGGTATCTCAATGAGACCCAGGCAATGTTGCTCAGTAACTTTCAACACTATGGTACTGGCAGTTTCATCATATAAGCAGACTAGGAACATTTTTCCTCTAAGAGAAGAAATGGCTCCCACCAGATACTAGATGATAGCAAGAGTCTCCAAGGGACAGACATCCTTCCCCAGGATGGTGGCAACCAGCCAGTTCATGCATGATTGAAATGAAATCAAGCTTTGCTCCTAGTGTTGGGAGGAGGATCTGTGTTGCTGAGTTGGTAGCTATGGTTTCAGGCTCAAACACGAAATCGAGGTGTACTCTATATAAAGTAGATGTCCAAAGGTCTAAAAATGGGCTAAAAAATACAGAATTACACAGCTATGACTACAAAGAGATATAAGAATGATCTAGAAGAATGATCTAAAAGTTTTCTTAGTGTTAGCCACAAATCTCAAACAGTATTTAGGGGAGACTTCTTAATGTAAAAAGACTTAATTGGGGACCCCACTGTGGTTTCTGTACTAACTGTATCTTACACATTCTTATTTCTCGTAACTAACTTTGTTAGTCTGCTAGGGTAGTGAACACGGCTTTTCGTTTTGAATTCCACCTAACACATATAAGGTTCTTGATATATTTTGTCAAATACACGAATGTGGATGAAAAAGCGTTCTGTGCCTTGAACTTCATTTCTTGTTGCCCACTTGCAAAATCCACCCTTTGGTGACTGAATAGTTTTTCTGTCTATTCATTTTGGTTGCCTCATGTGTGACACTTTTTACTGCAATTAACTCTGTTTCTCTTGTCTTTAAATGGCTTGAAAGCATCCTTAAATTGTGCTTCAAAAATATGGACTATTTCCTCCTCCCCCTAGAAAGTTCCCCTGGGGTGACTTTGCCATCAGGCCACCATATAAAGTACGCAAAGCATGAATCAACATGCAGGTCTCATTCTGGTGTATCCTTCCCTAACTTTTAAAGGTTAGGAAGCCAATGGAACTAGCAGATGCTAGACAGAGACTCTGCTTTATGTGTCCTCATTCTATTTTGGAAAACTGTACTAGTGAAAACAAGGTATCAAAAATGTCAGTTGTGTCAAAGGAGGCTGAGAATAGCTTTGTTTGGCTGGAGCAAAGGAGGTGACAAGAGATCAGGGGAAGACAGGAGAAAATCTGTGGTTAGGGAAGAGCCAAGCTGCAGCAGCCAGAGTGAGGAGGCGGCTGAGGCTAATGTGAAGGGTTTTAGGAAACAGCGAGAAGCTTTCAGCTCCGGAGTGACAAGATCAAAGTAGCTGGCAAGGAAGATAATTTTCTCAGTGGGCTTGGACAGCCAGAATGGGAGACGGTAGATCTTGTGGTCAGCACGCTATGTGGTGTCAATTGAGCTGCCACATCGTGAGTGCTAAAATAAATCTAATCACCGACTACCTGGGTAGCACAAAAGGCAGAGACTCATTGTGCTGTGGATCTGTTCACAGTTCACAGACAGCACATTCTCAGTGACACCCTGAAATGTTTTCCAGAGTTTAAATCAGGATGGCTTTCACCAACAAAGGGTTATCATGGGCAAGTACAAATTCCTACACTGTATCTTGCTGAAAAGGAAGGAGATGTTTAATTCACACTTACAATCTTGAATATGCTTATGTTCTGAATATGCAAGATTTCAAGGCTGCTTTGTGCTGTTGGAAGCAAAAGTGAATGGTGATCCTAAGGATTCCTTTGGAAACTTGTTCATTTAGAAGCACATGCAGGTAAAGGTATGTGGCAGTGACCTTCACACTTAGAGTTGAGATGGTCATTTTCAGAGTGGACTCCCAGGGTGGGTTACCAGGTGTGAGTGACCTATTGAGGACTACTTTCCTTAGTCTGGAAGGGTTGGAAAGCAGGGGGCAGTGTGTCACCATAACTCAGCAGACCAGCCTCCTTTGCTAGCTCTCACTCACCAATGATCAAGGTGCCTTTGGACTTAGCCAAGGACACACTAATGATAATTGTAATTACTCTGAAATTTAGCACTTGTCATTGACAGCTATTCCAGGGAAATAGTACTTCAAGTTAGTGGCAATTCTGGGATTCTAAATCTAGGGATTTAGAAACCTGTCTTCTTCCCAGTCCTCCAAGGTTTGTTCCCCTACAGTCTTGGGATGGGTGCCCCTAGTGGAGCCTTTACTTAAATCTCACAGCGGGAAGTCAACGTTCCCCTGACAGACCTTGCTTTTCTCTTCAAGATTAGCGGTGAGGCCCCTGGGGCAATGGGGGAGCACAGGCGACAGGCTGGCTGGGACTTGGCCCCTAAACTCTGTGGGCTCTTTCTTCACAGAGCTTCAGCAGGACAGCAAAGCACACCCTGACATTCTCCGGCATCCCTTTAACAGCTTGGGAATCCAAAGCAGCACAGATTCCTTTTTGGCGAGGATTACCTCACAGCTGGCATTTCATCCCAGCCCCAGGGACTGGAAGTATAGTCATTACATTCTGGCAGCTGCGGCACACGAATCAGCTTGGGTCCCCCTAGCTTGTGGCTTGGCACAGACTGACAAACACAATAATAACGGTGCCACATTCCATGGATGGGCCTCCTGCGAGTGACCTGAACGCAAGGCAGTGGCAGAACCTTCGCTAGTTTCAAGATCTAAAATTGCAGTGGCCCCAACACCTGCTCTTCCTTAGCTGCCCTGAAGCTGCGGTATTCCCCCCCCCCCCCCCCCCCCCCCCCCCCCCCCCNCTGAAGCTGCGGTATTCCCCCCCCCCCCCCCCAGCCTCTCCACTACCCAGATGGAGACATGGGTGGCTCAACTCAGCTGAGAGGGAAAAGGGAGTCTTTGGTGAAGTAGAAAGGAAGAAAAAGAACAAGTGGGCAGATTTATTCCTGGGAAGAGTCTGGGGAGAGGAGGGGAGGCACATTTTTTTTTTTTTTTTCAGAGCTGAAATCCTATAGGTTCAAAAGCTCGTCTTTTTAAATACCAGATGGTGTCACTAATACATAGAATATAAGTAACTAAACTAAGAATCACGTAAAAACAAGCTAAAAACTAACCCTTCCTAGCTGACTACAGAACTGAAGCACCAAGGGGACTGGGAGTGGATAGGGGAGGGGTAAGAACAAAGAGGGAGGGAAGGAAGCACAAGGATTATGGTGGTGGCCTATGGGCGAGTTGGTGGTGGATTCACTACAGGGGTGATACTTGATGGGGGTACTGCAATATTACTTCGGTTAAAAATAAAACAAACTAAACCAAAAAGAGCTCATCTTTTTAAACACTTGGAGAAAAAAATGGAATTTAGAGTGATAGACCCCTAGTAAGGTCCCGTATGTGGCAAGGGAAGCATCATCTCCTGACCGTCCTTATTTTCTCTGTGAAGATTAAAAAATGCAGCCCTTAACTGGGAAGTTGTCAAGATGTTACTAAGTATTATAAATTAGTCTTTTCAACACCTGCTTGTCCCCTGCACTCCGCTGGCAGCCATCTATGATGGTTTTAAAGAATAGGGCTGACCGATGCTTACACAGTGGCTATGGGAATGAAGAAAAAAACCAGTGTTTCACCCTGATTTTTCTTTCAGGATTCAAATTTAGGAGGGAGAGCAGTCTTGTTGCCCTCAATTCATCAGCCCTATAGAAAAGGCAAAGACGATCACTAGGCACTTTCCAGGTGACAAATAAGAGGCTTTCTTCTTTATTCCTTTAGCTTTGATACATCACTACACATAGAAAAGATCACCTGTGTAAAAGTGAAAATAGTTCACGCAGCATGTAATTAAGGCAGCATGAGGTTGTCACCTTACTCATAGGATGATTCTAGGGCAAATTCTATTTGTCCTCCTTTGTTCAAATGTCCAACATGAATTCTCACCTTCTGGCGCAGATTAATTCTGCTCACAAAATAACGAAGCATTTCATTGAGTGCTATCAGGGTTGTAATGATTTACCTTGGCTGAAGGTCACACAGGGGAAGAACAAAAGAGAGCATTACTATTGCCTTTCTGCTCATCTGGCTTCAGCCATGACTTGTCACGGATGTTTACACGCATGGGAGTTTTCTGGGAGGCTGTCTTTAAGGAAACCCCATGGAGCAGACACTAAAGGGGCGCCTGGTTGCACATGGGGGCTCTTCAGATCTGGTTCAAAACAACCAGCATCTCAAAATGGGAAAAGGTGGACAATTAGGGAGAAGGAATTCACATACATTTTGGAAAAGATTCTTTTAAAGTATCTTCATTTACAAGTACAGCTTGAAAAAAAAGGAAAGGAAATGAATGTGGTAATGGTCATGATTGTTATTCTGATGTGCTTCAGCACTGGGAGGTATGTGTGCGCGTGCAAAGCAAAAAAAAAAAAAAAATCTTGATGACATGCATTTCCAATGCCTGACAGCAGCTATGCCTCTTACTCAAAGGAATAAATTAGATTTTTTATTTGGTGAAGCTGATGAGTTAAAATACAACAGAGCATGTAAAGATCAAAGACGAAGTGAGGAAAGCCAGAAAACATTTCACTTAAATATTTGAATGCAACATATGATTATCAAGCCAAAGAAAAATTATTTATCTGGCCTGAAGAATGTTATTTAAATCCCAGACTCATTCATGCTAAACAGAGGCAACATTTTCCATTCACTTCTCCAAAGCTTCTCTTCTCCTGGAAGTAACCCCCTCCCTTTCCCCCTCTAGCATTCCTATTTATGGGCTTAATGCCCACATTTGGGAAGGATAAGTTTAGAAGGGGTTCATTGCCAAAATGATGATATTTAAATGGTAGGTCAATTTTAAACAAGGTGATTTTTTTAGGTTGTGCCAACCTATAAACATTATTCTTGCCATAAAACTATAAACTAAAGCCCACTAATAAAAAGGCCAGAAGAATAATTATTTACAGTGATGAATTAGGAGTTTGAGCTACTTTTCTTTCTCCAAAAAAAGGAATAAAACTTTTAAAGAAAGATTTTTAAAATTTTTAAGACTTTTATTTCTTTTCTTATATTTCCTTGTGGTAACCACTGAGGTCTGCAAAAAAGTTTTTGTCTAATCTCCACATTTTGCCAGGAACAATCATCCAGTACTAACCTCACATTGTACGAATGGTAAATTTCATAATTATCACCACCAAAACGCATGTGGAGTATCTAGGATATTTGGAATATTGTCTTCCCAGGGAGCAGCCTGTGGAGTGATGCTAGGAGCTACTCTCAAAACAGAACACAAACTCTCCTTGGTTCTTCGGTGAACTGTGTATTTTCCTTTGGTCTTTAAAGATAGTGGAAGTACCTTTCATATGGCTAGACGCTCTGTATTTCAGCCATTTCTCTTTCCCTGCCCAAACTGCCTATTCTGAACAATGAAAGGAAAAAGCTAAAACATATCTGTTTATTAGAAGGGGAAATAGCATGTAAACTGCATGTTTTCTACAACACAGGCATTCTTAAAAGTGAACACAGTAATGACCCATTTCCTAAGGGACCTGTATGGTTTGTCCACATACTTGAGCTCATGAGACCATGCAGTGTTCAGGTCATTACCCTGCAGGCCTAATGCATCTGGCTGACAAATTCACTTACTGCTTTAGCCTAATTCCTGCACTCAATCCCATTCCCTTGCTAAGCATCTGCTCCCGCTGGATCCAACAACTGCAATTTCTGCATGTCCACAGATGTGTGTGTTCAGTTTTACTTCATCCAGTACAACAGGGCCCTGCTTAATACATGTGCACAGCACATTTTTAAGTGAATGAGGCCAAAGCAATTTTAGGCAAACTGTCAGGGTATCAGAAGAGCAGAACCCGAGATTTGGGGTTCCCTTATTCATTGTTGCTCAGGGCTAAGCAAAGGCTGCCACTGAACTGGAGGCTGGCAGTAGAGGGCTCATTACCACATCTCAATGTCTCTCTCAGGGACATGCAGACGGGGCAGGGTAGGGGCTTTATGTGGAGCTGTGGCAAATGGTGTCTGAGGAGGCTGGGTTCCCTGTCCGCCTGAGGAATGAAAAGCTTTCAAAAAACAGAAACAAGCTCAGGAGAGATTTTTTTTTTTTAATGTGGTACTGAAATACCAATTAATATGATGCTGGAAAGAAACAGAGTGGAAGCAAATCTCTTTAGAATTAACCAATAAGGGAAATCAAGTGCTTTGAAGTTAGTACAGTTAATAATAATAAAAAAATGATGATGCTAATTATAATCTTCCTTGGAGAGTGTTTTACACTTCACAAAGCACTTTAAAGTGTCCTAGTGAATTTAGTTCTTATATGACAGGTTATATGGCACCAATATGCCCATTTTTCAAAAAAAAAGTAAGAGATAAAAACTATACATATGAAGTGACAGAAAAGATGCAACATGCTCTTACACCCAGTTGCTTTTTCCATTAATGTGTATCCTGCTTCTTAACTCTTTCCTCTCTGTCTCTGTTTAACCATTTAGTGATTTCATAAGGTTTTGTGGGGTGATATTACAGTAGAGGGAGGAATACACAAGAAGGTATCCACTCCACACTGGTTCCAAAGGAGTATGATTGTGAACTACATTTGCAAGCTGTACATTTTGACTGAATGCTGAAAACTTGTGAACAGTTGCATTTATGTAAGCCAACCTTACCATTTAAAAATACACTTACAGTTTTCTCCACAATAAGAAGAAATAGCTTGTTTCATGGAAGTAGATGAGTAGGACCTGGAAGAATTGGACTATCCTTAGCCTAACACTTTAATTTATGACTCCCATTATCTCCTATGATGGCCCCAGGTATCTGTGGAGCTTTCCTGGAGCAGAAGTTTTAAAAGCTTAGGGAAATCGGGATTCTTTTTATCCCTCTTCCAGCTGCTGCTACTGTCTTCTTCTTCTCTTTGCAGTCTTTCACTATATCTATTGATAATACCTAAATTTATGTACTTCTTTTTTAAAAATTTATTTATTTATGTATATAAGAGCTGAAGTCTACAGCCAGAGTCCAGGGAGGTGAGAGGATTCACCAGAGACAGAGTGGGGAGCAGAACAGGCAGATGGACTGAAACACACTGCTGAGGAGAGCAACGGATGAGGCAGGAGAGGTCTGCTGAGCCATGTGGGTCCCCTCCCTGGCCGGGGATAGAACTCGCACTGCTGTGCCATGGATGCTCCACAGTGTGGCATTCAACCTGTTGCGCCATCAGGGAGGTCCCTATGTACTTCTTATGATAAATGTTTAATATATAATTATTGACAGGTGTACAGTAAATGAGATTTATCAGCATCAATGACTATGGGCCAGTGAATGGCCCTGAGTTGAGTGGTGTGAATGTTTGCCAAACTTCACCTGAGGCTTATGGGTTCTAGCTCATAATTATGCAAGTCCTCTTTTGCACAATCGGAGGCATATAAGCTGTGTTGACCCAGCAAGTCTTCCAGCAAATTGCTGCACGGCCCTCACTGAATCTATCAATTGAAAGAACATGAAACCACCCTTCAGTGTGCAAGGATTACATGAGACGCCAAATGTGAAATGTGTAATCCAGAGTGTACTGAAGCACAACACCTACAGCATACAATGACTGCTATCACTACGGCTATTTTAGGTCTAGAAGGGGAATAATGTAAGAATTAGATAAATGAACAGAGGATTGATGCATTCAGAATTGTGAGGGATAAGAGGTCAAAATGAGTTAAGAGCTTTGGGAGATTGAGAAGAGATTGAATAATAGAAATATGAAAAAAAGGATGCCATAAAGAACATTCCGGAAGGAAAGAAAATAACAGTCAGGAGAGTAAAATTAAGAGGAAAATATCTGAACACGAAGTGACACAGATAAAAAAGAATCACTTTGAGTGGTCAGAAGATTTTAAAAGAATGATATCTCTACTTTCTGCTTCCTCCTCAGCCCCCATTAGGAGGAAAGGACTGCATTTCTTTCAAGTTGAGTCACAGGATTTGGGGACAAAGTTGCACCTGCCCTATGGACCACATGGCTAGAGAGAAAAGCTACTGTGGCATTCACTCATCTTCAGCTTGTTTCCCCTAGAAATCTGACTGTGAAACTATTGATGACTGCCTTAAAAACAAAAGGAGGCCCTAGTCCAAATGAACACAAGATTTGCAGGAGTAAAAAGTGGAAGGTGGGCCCTCCACCTCTGCAAAATTGGGTCCACTGTGGCTCAAAGGCCATGACTGAGAATTTTCCAGGGGAAAATGTCAAACACCAAGTGCACAAGTCTTTACCACACAGCAACTTCCATGTCACGGCCCATTATGAACAAAGAAATACAAAGGATGCCATGTGAGGGTGCAATGGGATGCATCAAAAGAAAAAAGTTAATTTCCCCTCATAGTAGTGACATTTCATTCTTCACTCCTGACTTTACTTTGGCTGCTACTTCATTATATGGTTCCCCTTTCCTGTGCCATCACCCTTGGAAATATCTCAAAAGACGGCTGATTTTGTAAAAGCACTTTCCATGAATTTTCTCAGTAAAGTCATAAAGCTGTCATCACTGTGTAGAGGTAAATGCTCCCTGGGAGGGGAAAGCTGCCTCTCTCCCACTACCACAGTTCCTGCTGGCCTACAGACTATAAATCCTTGGTTTACAAGAGTTTAAAAGGTAAAGTGGTTTGTTGGGAATCTGGCAAATCTTGGAATGGCAAGGGTCTGCATATACCCAGGACTGCCTCTGCAGAAGGAAATTCAGACAAATGCTATGAGAATGAAGGCAATTATACTGGGGTTTCCAATAGGCCATTGTCAAAGGGAGAGCTGGTACCCTGCTTTTCTGCTTAAATTGATGAGAAATTGACAACACAGTCAATTGTCTACTTGACAACACAGTCCATAATCATCAATATGTTTCTGTACCGCTGGACTTGTTAACATCATCACCTACCATATTATGCCTTTCAGATTTGATTTTAGTGACTCAGACTATGAAACTCTTACTAAGGAAGAAAAAAAGCAGATCTTTGAAGATCTTCAAGAACTATGACTAAATCTGACACTGAGATGATCACAACGTCGATGGTCAGAGAGAGTGGGTAGTGAGATCAGTCACCTCTGAAATTCAAAGCTCTTTGCATCAGCTCTAGCTGGTACAAAAGAATATTTCCCAGGACTCTTGCCTACCATGGTGACTGAGCACACTCTCTGGGAAACGTGTATCTTTGAAAAAAATACTTCATAAACCCAACCCAATTGTGATTTGGAAGAGTGTGTTATGATGGCGATGCTTGCCCTGTGTTTGTTAAGGCCTTATTCTTTCCATTTTCTCCACCATAGCCAGGTAAGTAAGTGATCAGCAAATATGTACCTGTACAAGCATGAGTGTTTTTCCAGGTGTTAAGTTTTTTGTTGTAGTAACAGAAATCAGAATGAACTGGTGCAATGAAGATCTGTCCTACCCCAAACCAGCAAAAAGACATGGCTCCTCAACCCCTTGTTCGTTAGGAAAATACAGTTTCCAACCTGTACCCTGGGAGAGTAACTAATATGTCTAAAAGTGTCTTTGTGCTGTGATGAGGAACTCAGCAACACATTACCCTTCTCAGGAATATTTGTATCACAAAAACATTGGGAAGCTTATGGCAATATTTAGCATGAATCACAGATTCTCTATGGTAGATTTTAGGCTTTATTAGAGATTTTCCAGTAAGGCAGTTTCTTTGCTCCTCTTTCAAATATCAAATTAAGATTTAGAGATGACCCTATCCACCATTTACATGTAATATGAGTCTGCTGACCTCTGCTTCTTTTCCTCACAAATGCTATGTACAACTTTTATGCTGCTGGTTGACAACAGAGGGAACTGCCAGGCGGTGGACGGGATCATCAGCATACAATTTGCAGAGTGCACTGTACTCCTGTTTCTTGCCTAATGAAATGTACTACCTTTTTACACAGTTTCAGCCATCATTATCTAATGATGCTATATATATGTTACATAAAATGGCAATATTGTGTAGTTCAGAGGAATAATTTTTCTTTCACATATGCTTAATGGTTATTAGCTTAAAGAGACTGATACAAAACATTGGTTTCTGCTTCTCCTGGGATCTATTGATGGTATCAGCCATACCAGCTTGTATAATTTTGAAGTTGTGTGTCTTTATCCAAACTCAAATCTCTACAAGGTATAACTTATTAGAAATAGTCCAGTTTCTCACCTTGGCAAATATCCAAAATTCACAACAGGGAAGAGGAGAAAATGAAGTCAACTTTTATAGAACAAGAGAAGCATAATGCACAAGAGCACCTGGTTTGCCTGTGGGACTGACATTCCTGTTGTACGTGACCTTGGCTGTGAGGTAGACCTGTGGGCAGCAGGCATTTTAGCCCTTGTCCCAGAATGAGCTCAGTGCATGTCTCGTATCACAAACACAGAAAGAACAGTATCAGAAACATGGAAAATTTCTGCAAAAGTTTGTTGATAACTTCTAGAATGCCGAGTTGAAATGCATAAGAGAATTCATTTGTTACAACACTTCGGGCACTACCCTTTAAATCCCATTTGTGTACAGAACAGAACCTAGCAATGTAACTTATAAAAGCTTGTTAGAGACTCCTTTCCTTTACCTCTGAGGTGAGCTGGCAGGAAAAGTACACTTTCGTGAGAAGGTATTATTTTTCCCTGAGCCTAGAACCACGGCTCCATTACTGAGCAGAAAACCCAATTAATCTGCTTATTGTTATCATAAAAGAAACAAGGAAGGAGTAAATATCTAGATTCGTATAAGGCACATTCCTATAATTTTCAATGGCACTCTTTGGAAACACTAAATGCTGCCACCTGCATCAAGCTGCCTTATCTCAGCTTCTCCCTGGTGTCCTGTAAAGAACAAGGTTGGAGACCTGGCTGTACTCAGTTTAGGCAGTCCTGAAACCCTGTGATTGACAGCAGAGCCTTTGATATGAGATGTGTGTTCTGTGGCAAACTCTCCAGTTTCTCTAAGCCTCCATTCCTTCAGATTCACATGGAGACAGATGAAATATGCAATTTATAAAACCACAAGGATTTTCAAGGTCAACATGTCTGTGCTGTGTGTCATGGCTGGTTCACATATCGTGAGCCCAGTGAACGTTGTCCTCAGCATTATTATTAGGTAAGCCGGCCATCTGAACCTATTGGGTCCCCATATGCTCATGGGGACTAGAAAATTGCTTCTGGTAATTTTTCCTCTAGTGTATCCTGACCAGCAGACAACCAATTGCATCCTCTGGAAGTCAACTGGGAGCATAACCTAAAGGGGAAGATCTCAGCTGCCAACGAATCCCATACATTTTTCTCACATATTTAGTTTACACTTTTTTCTTTCATTTCTTTTTTTTTTTTAAAGATTTATTTATTTATGCATACAATAGCTGGGGGAAAGGTCATAGTTGTGGGAGGTGAGAGGATTCACCAGAGACAGAGTGGGGAGCAGAACAGGAAGATTGACTGAAGTACACTGCTGAGGGGAGCAGTGGGTGAGGCAGGAGAGGTCTGCTGCGCCATGTGGGTCCCCTCTCTGGCTGGGGATCAAACTCATGCTTCTGTGCTACAGATGCTTCACAGTGCAGTGCTCACCCCGCTGCGCCACCAGGGAGGCCCTCTTTCATTTCTTAATCAAAGTTTGCATTCGACTTCATAGTAAATCTTCACTAAAATATTTTTAAAGATACCAAAGTTCAAATGATCTTCAACCACTTTTGTTTGACATTATAGCAAATTTAATCCTGATCATGCTGGGGGACTGAGTCCCCTCAGCCTGCCCACAATGGTAGGCAGACCCCACAGGAGGTACATTCTTCCAGATGTCTGCTACTCAAAGTGTATTATACAGACCAGCAGGCCAGCTCACGCTTGAAGATGTGAGAAATGCAAAATAAGGTCTCCTCACAGACTGAAAAGACCAGAGCCATAATTTATTAAGGTCCATGGGTGATTAATATGCATGTGAGAGTTGAGCAGCATTGAACGAGGTGATTTCCAAGGAACTGCTGGTACTAACCTACTATGATTAAGTGAGATGAGAAAATCAGCAAACATTTATTGAGCATCTAATGGGAGTCTGACATTGTGTTAATTAATGTGAGGGTCTTAGAAGTGACAATTATATGCTCCTTTCTCTTGAGGGTTTTCTGGTTGGGACCAAGAAAAAATCAGTGACCTGACCCAGAGGAACCTGCCATCTGTTCCAGCTGAAATTTACTCAGCTTTTCTTTAGATATTGTCCACTTTTACAGAGGTGAAAATGAAGACTGTAAAAGGTTAACTTGGAAGTCTTAGAACGATGATCAGAATCTTTCCTTCTATTCCTTTTCCATCTCCCCATCTATAATCTCTAGACTTATTGAAAAATTCTTCCGTGTTCTAATACATTATTTTCACATTCTTATATATATATAAAATTAGTGTTGGAAAAAACTTCTTGGTGTGAAGAGGAAACAATTTTAACAAGATTTGGCAATAAGAAGCTTTCCTAAGGCAACTGTGAGGGTGTAGAATAAATTGCCTGTGTATTACAGCAACCTGTTTACAAGTCCAAGCTTCTAACACGCTTTCGTTTGACTCTGTCACTAATAATTCAAGAGTTCATTGAAAATTGCAAGGGAATGAATGCTTCTCCATACTTTACAGAGCCCTTATTTTCCTCTGGTCACAGGGCCATGTCCAGCAGTTAAAGTCTGACGTGCAGAGTGACAGTTTCACTTGAAGGCAATAGGACATGGACTGCTAGGAAGACAGGGCAGGGAAGCAAAAGTCAACGGAAGTAGAACATGACCGCTTCTCTGGATGTTCACAAGTGCTGCCATGTCACTAACAGTGCCATCTGTGGGTGCGGCACTTTGGAGAGGGGAGAGATGATAGAACCAGTGGGTTATCTGGGAGGGTGGGCTGTGAGGAGATTCTCCAGTTTCTACCAATTGGAATGAAGATCCCTCAACTGTGGCCCCAGTTTTGATAGCATTTATGATATCTAGGTTCTTTTCCTTCCTAAGTTCATGAGTATATCATCAATATCATTCAACTCTCTTCACATGTTCACTTTAAGACTACTCCTTATCTTTGAAACCACACACAGTCACTGCAGCAGACCTCTCCTGTCTCACCTGCTGCTCCATTAGACTGTATAGACTGAAATACAGGATGCCACACATTCTGCTCCCCCCTCTGTCTCTGGTGAATCCTCTCACCCCCATCCCGCATCTCTGGCCTGTACCCCAGCTCTTGTATATGTAAATAAATAAAACTTAAAACAATTCTATAAATCACACGAAGTCTATATATGCCCTCTTAAGTCTCAAGTTCAATGGCCTTCCAAAGGACCTTCTACCAGACTGTACTTGAACATTTGAAACAATGTTTAACTTTTACTGTCCTCCCTTTCTTGTTCTCTCCTTCCTCACTTCATTACCTGCTTCTTTTCCACATACCTGGTCTTCTGTGTTTCTTTAATGACTTGACCCCGCATCTTATCTGTTAAACACAAGACAAATCCTGAGGGCCAGCCTTGGCTTTGCCTTAACCATGTCCTCATTTTCAGATGTTCGACTCCAACAGCTTTGGACCCTATTTCACTGAAATAGTTCTAGAATACACATATCGAAATCTGAGGCTGTCATTTGCCAGGATCAAATAATAAATTCCACACTATTTGCCTATTACTTGTATATGACTGACAATCTGTTTAGCTGTCACAACAAGAGTGTGCTTGTTGTGCGTGGGGCACAGTGATGAAGTCAGGACACTTGCCATCACCCTAGGCTGAAGGTATTTGCATCATGAAGCCTTTGATGACTTTTAAGTCTAAAACAACCTCTCTCTGCCTACTGAGATGTGCCAGTGGAGATTCACAAAGTAGTACTTTCTCCCTGGTATTTCACAAAGGTATTTTTCTCCATACGACGGTGCAGCACCGAGCGCTTGGCTGTCTTGCAGAGGGAAATTTCCGCCTTGCACTATTCACTCAGCCAATATTTATAGAATGTCTGCTGTGTGTACTGCTGTGGTACTGTTCTACATGCTAAGAACAGAGCAGACAAGAAACAGAGGGTTTGCTATCAAGAAGCTTATACTCTGGAATGGGAGGAGGATCTGCTCAATGAAGTAAATATATATGTGTATTTTAGGTGGTGATAAATCCCATGAAAAAAAAACATGACTAAGGGGAAGGAAATGGTATGTTTGTTGGTTGTCAAAGGGGTCTCTCAGGTAGACTGAGTGAGTAGAGAACTAAAGGAAGAGATAGCAAGCCATGAAGACAACTGAAGGGGGGCTTTATGGGAGTCCAAAAAAGAGTGTGCTTGTTGTGTGTGGGGCACAATGAAGAGGTAAGTGTGGGTCAAGCAGAGAGGGAAGGAAATGATGGCTGTAGGACATGACACGAGAAGCACAGAGGGCAAGAAGTTTCCTGAAAATCTCAGGTCCCAGGAATACCTCTGGATTTTTCTCAGGATGAGAGAAGTCATTATAGAGTTTTTAATGAGGGTGAGAGTATCATGACCTATCTTACCTTTTGTAAGAATCACTCTGGCTGCCATGTTGAGATTGGCTGGAAGGACTTCTGTATTCAAAGATCTTAGCAGGGAAAGCAACAAACAGGAGATGATTAAAGTAAATCAGATGAGTCTTGCTGCATGGACTGGATTGTATGTGTGAGCTGAAACAACTGGACAGTTATTATATGGTTTTTAAAATAAATAGACCAACAGCCACAGGAGAGGAGAAAGAAACAAGGGTGACCTGAGAAATTGGAAGAAAGGAGGTATCATAAGACAGAGGAGCAGGTTTGGGTTGTGGGAATGTGGAATTTGGTTTTGGACTTTATCAGTTTAAGGTGTGCACTAGGCATAAAGGTAAAGAAGCAAAGGGAAAATTTGTTATATATGCTCTATTTGCCTCATTGTTACATGACCACTGCACTGAAATACAGCTTTAAAATGTTTACAGCAAATGGAAATCAATCTTACAGGGGAAGGAAGGTGGTATATCACACAAACTGCTTTTTTTTTGCCCACACTACACTCTAAAAACAGCCATTCACCCTATTAAGTGGATTCTATTACATACTGGAATTATTCCTGCCAATAGATCTAACCATTTCTGTATTTTTAAACTAATATTTTGGAATAAATTGGGTCTTCTCTGTCTTACCCCTAATACAGAAACTGTTCAGTGCAGAGTAAGGTGAAATATTCATGTGGTTGATGAATTCATTTGTCTTGTTTACAAACACTAGTGGATGAAATAGAAACTATAGTTTGATTTGTTGGATGCCAAGAAGGGATAGTACTTTTAAACAATTGAGAGAAAGCTTCTGAGAAGTGGAAAAGCCAAGTCCTCTCACATGGACACGGGCCAGTAGACACGAGAGTCTGAAATGTAAAGCTAATGGCACCAGAATGTACACAGAGCCCACACAACTGATTAACATTTTTCATCATTTGTGAAACAATTGGAAAGTGACACTGAAACTGTTTATCTAAAATGGCCTCTTGTGATGTGTGTTCATTTTGAGACCTCCATCCCCTAAAAAGCGTGATTTTTTTTCCTCTGTGCATGCAGGCACAATTTCTATTTTCCACTGTTCTTTTTTCCTCTGTGACTGCCTGCTTTCTTACTTCCTCTTATTCTACCTATTTTCTTTTTTCAACTCTAATGGAAAAGATAAGAGCACAGACAAAGAAGGAAAACATCAAAATGAGCACTTATATAGAAGTGCAATCTTAGATGGCCTCTGGAAAGACAAGGTTCAATCCAGTTGCATAATAGATTTTAATTATACTAATATGCAATATTACATATATTATTAATATATGCTATATAGGTAATATACAGTATATAAATATTTATTTCTTCAAAATGCTAATATTACAAATGGTCAAACGAACCTATAGTAGCAACAGAATTTTCAACATTTTGCATTTCTTTGATGAACTTAAAATGTGTTTAGTCAGATGACTGCATGAAATATCTCTTTTGTGTGTTAGAATGCTAGCTAAGCAAATAAAAATTTTGAATTATTTCAAAATGTGATCCTTCTAAATCTGACCCCAAAATCCCCTGTTCATGAAAATGCAAGGATGCGCAACTTTCAGTAGAAATTGTGAATCATTTTAACATTTTCCCAATTTCCAAGGCCACAATAAATCCATTTAAGAGTATATCACCACTTATTAAAGCCATTTTACAGGATGGTGGAAACAAAGATATGAAAAGAAGACCTTCATTTTTATTCTCCTGTCCAACTTCAACCATCATGCACTTGGACAATTAACAAGGGCTGCAAGAGAGCCAATTTGGAGGAGATTTTTTTTCACACAAAATTTATCAGAAAATATCCCCTGAGGCACTGATATGCTAAGTTACAGCATAAGGACCTGAAATGACCATTCTTGCAATTAAACCCCATTTGTGAACAATAATTAAAGTCACTGTAGTCAAAGCATGTATTCTCTTGGAGAAACTTGAGAAAAGTTTCTTTTAAGAACTATCAAGGAAAATACCCATTAAACCCATTTACTTTGGTAAAATTACTGTTATTGATCATCAATAAAAATAGCCATGATTCCACACCTACTTTTTAGAATGGCGCCTCAAAAAAAATAATACTTAAGAAATCAAGGAATTTAGATAACACCAGAAAACCTGGTATTTTCTTAACTTTTGGTTTAAATAAAAGTGGTTACACAGCGAATGCATTCATTTGTTTTTACATAACAAGGCAAAATAATTATGAAAGACTATTCCATGCTCTTAAGAATACTTTCTTAAATTCTTCCTTATCTGTGGTTACACTGACACTGCACCTAATAGTGAATAATTTATTTCACTAGAAACAACAGTTTTTCACAAATGTGAGCTACTTAGTGAGTTCATAATCTATTCTTATGTATGAATAATATAAAAAATAATGGAAATTATCCAGTGTCAGGTATTTACAGATATGTGATAGCAAATTAAATCCTGTTATCTCACCAAATACACTGGCTATCCTGTTGTTTAAAAGACCTATGAAATTTACTGGTAGGAACAGAAACATTGAAAATATGGGCTGAATGAGAAAAATGATTGAATGGAGATGTAGCAGTGTAATATCAATTAAGTGATCAATTTTTGAAGTGGTTTAATATCACAGCATTTGCAAATTAATAAACAGAACACTACACTTGTCAGAGGGTGGCAACTAGAAGTACAGACTATTTAGAATGAAAACAAATTTCTGATTTTGCATAGCCCAAATACCACATTTTACAGTAAGAAGAAAAAAACAGAGAGAGATTGTGTGCCCATGTTCAACTGAAAATATTTAAAACAAAAGAGAGTCCAGCGTGCTGGGAAAAAGACTTAGAGAATTCTCTAAAGAAGCCATCCAGGTAGCCTACAGACACTTGAAAAAATGTTCAACATCACTTGGTTATAAGGGATATTTAATTCAATCAAAATCACAATGAGATATCAACTCACCCTTGTGAGAATGGTGTGTATCAAAAAGATTGGAACAACAAATGCTGGTGAGGAAGTAGAGAAAGGAACTCTCATCCATTGTTGGTAGAAATGTAATTTGGTGCAGCTTTTATGGAAAATAGTATGAAAACGGAAATATCATAAAAAATAAAAATGGAAATATCATCCAGAAATATCACTGCTAGGCACTTATCCAAAGAATATGAGAGCACTAATATGAAAAGATACTTGCATCCCCATCACAGCAGCATGTTCACAATAAGACATGGAACCAAACTAAATGCCCGCTGAAAATGAGTGGGGGAGAAACGGAATATAATACTCAATGGAATATTATTCAGCTATTGTAAAAGATAAAATAATGGTTTTTGGGACAAAGTGAGTAGACCTTGAGGTGGTGGAACTCAGTGAAATAAATCAGAAAGTGAAGTACATTTATCACGTGGTTTCATTTATTTGCAGAATATAAATAACCAAAGAAAACAAACCAGCAAAACAAGAATATATCTTAGACTTCGTGACTACTATACTGGTTACCAGAGGAAGTGGGGAGGGGAGGGAGAAAGAGGTAAGGCAAGAAGGCAGTAAAATTTACAGAACTGAAGAAGTGGAAGAGGTGAGACGGGCACATAGACATGTGGAGTTGTGAAGTTACACTCCCCAAATCATAGTTATGTAAACTAGTAAAACTTGGGAAGTTTTTTAAAAAAAAAACACCCAGAGAATGCATGTAACAGATTCTTGGTTATTACTTCTCTTGCTCTAATATCTGAAACTTGCATCTTATTAACACATCCATTTGAACTATATGATGGTCACACAATAAATCTAATATAAATTATATGTCAATACATGGGAAAAAGATGAGAAGGACAAGCTAATAAGTGGGAGAAACAAAACTCTAGTGACTTCTAAGGTGTTCCCTATCCTTGCAGGTTTTCCCTAACTGTGTACACACCATCATCACAGCAAATTGTTAAGCATTTCATCATTTCACTGTGTGCTATGTATTGTTTCTGCCACAAGCGTTAGAGCTCCTAGCTGATGTCATTTATTTTTACCATAATCTCTATATTCTCCAATCAGAAATACTTACAGCAGGCAAAATTAAAATGTTCTGACCTAAATCATTGACATCAGGCAATCTGAGGAAGAAGTACATATTTCATTTCCTGCAAATTATACATTTGCTCACTTCAAATACAGAAGGTTGTGTTAAAGTGAGAAATCCCTACACTGCTCAAAGCTGAAGAGTTATGCCAATTTCCCACCATCTAGGGTACTCTGCCTAATCCTAACAGATGAAATGTTTTCATGCTTAAAAGCTCAAGAGATAAGAACAGCTACAGCAGCTTTCATTACATGGCTCCTAATTTGAAACGTTTCATTCTTCTGCATGAGCAGTTAGGTAAAATCTGGGCTATTTCTAGAAGCAATTTTATTTCAAATGTATGATTTTATTGTTTATTATATATTTTTAAAAAAGCAAATTATGAATATAGGTAGGACCCCCTTATTCTTTTTTGGAAATACAGTTAATTTGGTGGAGATCAGAGAGGCAAGTTCCATTACAGGGAAGCCCATGGGTCTTGCCAGTATCTTTCTAAAAACTCCATCCCAGTGAAAAATGAGGTCACTTTCTCTTATTTGTTATTCTTCCAAGGACAGAAAAAAAAGTCTTAATTCTTGAAACAAAAGATAAAACTGTATTAAAGCAAACATTCCTAAAGTAATCCTTAGAGAGTTAAGAAACTAGTGTTACAATAATTTTTAAGATGGCTACTCATGTTAGAAGGTCAAACAAATGCACAGCAGTGTTTTACCAAGGCTCTATAACTCATTCAAATATTGGGAAAATATCCAAAAGTGTAACAAATCATCAGAAATAACTGCAGCACATTTGTAGTGTTTCTTGAAAAATAACTGTGAGGCAGGTCAAATGTTCTCTTTAGCTAAGCGGAACAGTCAGCGAGGTCATCATTTGACTTCTGTTGAGCCTTGATATAAGATCAACATCAATACTGATAAAAGATAATCAATTTTTATTTAATGGCATCTCTGTTATTTGCAACACAGGCTGTAGGCCTTGCTGTAAAACACCAACCATGAGTGTGTCATGCAATCATGTCATGGTGTAATGATTGACCAAAGATACTAGAACAACATGATTAATGAACACACCTCAAACTATAGTCCTAGTCTAAGTTTTAAATTTGATTCTGGGGTTCACTTTATGTAAATCTTGAAAAAAAACTAGCTATCCTTTTTGAACCTTGAAGCTACCCTCTTCAAAATCTAATCAACTCATAATATCCTGTAACTTATGTGAGCACATTTTAGTTTTAACAAACTGCTAATGAGTAAACAATGAATTTACAAGTCTTCTTATTTATAGTTTGTTGCATAGGAGGAAAATTTTGTGAAATTATCTCAGTCATTTTTTTAACATTAAAACACATGTTAATATTGAAAGTTTCTCAGGGACCTACATGAGAGCAAGAAAGTGACTTTTGTCTCTGGATTCCAAGGTGCTTTTAATCACCTGATCATAGGCACTTGTGAGCTGATGTCTGAAAGTAATTCTTTATCTCAGAAGTGTTTTGATGAAACAAGGGACTTATACAGAGATCCACAAAGAGCTAACCAAACTAAACCAAAACAAATTAAACAATCCAGTCAAAAAAATGGGCAGAAGAGCTAATAAACATTTCTTCAAAGAGGAAATGCAAACGGCCAACGGGCATATGAAAAAAATGCTCAACTTATCTTGTCAGCAGAAAAATGCAAATCAAAACCACTATGAGATATCACTTCACACCAGTGAGAATGGCACACATCAAAAAAATTAGTAACAACAAATGTTGGCGAGGATGTGGAGAAAAAGGAACTTTACTATACAGCTGTTGGTCCAACCATTATGGAAAGCAGAGTGGCAGTTCCTCAAACTACTAAAAATGGAACTCCCACATGACCCAGCAATCCCACTCCTAGGAAAATACCCAAAAGACACAAAAACACTGATTCAAAAGAATACCCCTATGTCTATTGCAGCACTCTTTACAATAGGTAAGACCTGGAAACAACCTAAATGCCCCAAAACAGATGATTGGATCAAAAAGATGTGGTACATATACACGATGGAATACTATTCAGCAATCAAAAAAGATAAACTAGAGTCATTCATAGAAACATGGATGGACCTGGAAGGGATTATGCTCAGCGAATTAAGTCAGAAGGTAAAGGAAAAATATCAGATGGTTTCACTTCTAGGAGGAATATAAGGGAACCAAATAAGTGACCAAGGAAAAGAATAATAACAATAATAATTACAAAAACAAAACAAAACAAAAAGACAAGGACAAATAGGGGACATTTGGTGGGGGAGGGGGTAGGGAGTGGGTTGAGGGCAGAAAGCGCACAGGGGACTAAGGTGATGGTGCACTGGTGAAATGGTGGTAGGAAATCCATGGGGACCACAATTGATGTCAAATATATACAAAAAGAAAAAAAGAGGAATTATTCTGATGAATAGATTGAAAGCTATGAATGGCAGGAGCTTCTGTTCTGTTTGTCATTGTTTCCCTGGTGTCTGGTACAGTGCCTGGCACGTAGTAGGTACTCAATGGTACACAAACACAAAACAAAGAGTAGCAGAGCTTTTTCTTCTCTGTGATTTTGGCAGTGAAAATCAGGGCAAAGAAAAGGGTACAGGCAAAAAAAATAGGACTCTTTTTTTCTATTAGCCTTGATGACCCAGGGACTAAGGAGCACAAAGGGGTATGGAGGAATGGCACAGAGTCACAGCTGTGGACAACAGTGCCAGAGAGACACTGCTGAGAAGCCAGGAAACCTCTTCTGTGTCATGGCTTGTCTAAGTGACTCAACTTACTGGATTCTTCCTCTTTTTTTCATTTTTTTAAAACCAATATTTTGAGTGGAATTTATACAATGAAATACATATATTCTCAGACCCATACATACATTATTGTACCTGTTCACCCATTCAGGTGGTTCAGGTGTCTCCAGGCCTCCGTTACCTCCATTACATAGCTGAGGCTTTTAATCCTCTCTCTTTATCCAGTTCTGCCAGGCCCTGCTTCTCCTATCCAAACCATCTTAGTGTCTGTGCTTAATGAAATACTTTTTTTTTTTCTCTCCCCTCAAATTCTCAGAACTGGCAGAGATTATACCAGGCCTTCTGTTTGGGTTGTGATCTCCTAAGGCAAAGCAAGTATTAGGATGTTGAGGTTTTAAAATGTAGCATTAGCTCGGACATCAAAGAATAAAACTAATTAGGAAAACTGAAATGTTGACATTTCTATGGCTATGTAAGAGGAAGAGAGAGCCAGACATAGTCACTCTTCTCTATTCTTCTTGCTCAGCAGATCCTCTAATGATATTACTGAAAGGGCTCAATGTGCCCCTACCCTTTTAAACAAATTTTATTGATCTTGACAAGTTATAGGATATGCTACTTTTTTCCTCAGGAGAGACTCCTACAGATATTTTTCCTGTATTTTTTGGTGGAATTTTACTAGTAAAAAACAACAAGAAGCAAAATAGTTTCCCTGTGAATAATTTCACTGTACATTTCCTTTTTAACAGTTCTTTTCACAAAGTTTTATCATTAGTGCAACTGAAGAGTAATTGAAGCTTCACCTTCTCAACAACTCTGGCGTCACTGAAGAGCTCTTTGTGCTTTAGGAGGTTAATGTGATTTAGGAACTGGATTCTGCGCAAGAGATTTTCCACCTTTAGAGCTGCTGTTAACAGCGCTACGTTTGTTTTTAATCTAGGTTTGTACAATTATCAGACTAGAGAAAGGATATTTATCTTAAGTGAGCTCACAAGACTAGAAAGGAAAAAGTGAGTATTGTGAAAGGCGGCTGGGAAGGTGGTACTCTGGTTAATCACAATAACAACATACGCCCTGTGTCTTATTGCTTACCTACTGTACGAAGACTGACTAATCCACACCGAATTAATTTTCTGTCCCTCCTGAGCACATAATTAGGTGACATTTTCCAGACTCTTGTAATTAGGGAAGGTCTGAGTGCTCCTAGTTGGGGCCAGGGCAGAAGTAACATGTACCACTTGAAGCCTGGCCCATAAAACCTTCCCATGACCTATTGTGTGTGCTCTTTCCTGCTTCCAAATGGAGGCAAGGGTAATACCCCGAGGGTGACTATGGAAACCATATCTGAACATGATGGAGCCAGGGGATGGGATGGACCTTAAAACCACTTCTCAGAGAAGGGATGCCTGACCAGGAAAACTCAAAGTGGACTCTTGCATAAGGAAATATAAGCTAATGCTGTTTTAATCACTGGGTTTTGGAGGTTTATCAGTTACATCAGCTAGAATTGCCATAATGAATACATATTCAATATAATTTTTAAGAATTAGAATAGTATAAATATATTTTATAATTGAATGAAGTATCATATTTCTTTGGTGGTTTAACACGTACCATAGAGTCTTTAATTCAGGGTTATTCAAATAAAAAAAGGCAAAAAACAAAAAAAGACTACCTTGCTGGGGCTATGTGATTTCCTGATGTTAAAATGTCCTTTCCTGAGGTCAGGAGAAGGAAAACACTGAACAATTTAATCTAAGAATTGTAGTAAAACTAACCATTCACATTAACAATGCACGTTATACATAGATATGTAAAGTTAGGAAACACTATGTGTATGTCTTTATAATGTATACAGATGGCATATATAATGGGAAAATTTACATATGGTATATATAATGGACATGTTTACTTCCCCAAATATTGAGATACGTATTTATTATTAACTTTCATCATTAGAAAGTTGTAGGTGGGGTGTGTTGTCACAGAAGATCAGGCAACTTGTCAACGACAGGGCAGTAATGTGCACTCAGCTGTGCTGACTGTCATGTTCATGCTCATGAAAAGAGTTGGAGAGAGCCATCCCCTCACCTGCTCAGCACGGGCCGGCACGATCACACTGTAACCTGGATGGTCTGTTTCACTCCACTGAACTATCCTAAGGTCACAAAGACCTCTGAATTGCAGACACTAATAACCCTTTCTTTTCTATTCTTATTTCACTTCTCTCAGGAATCCAGGTTAGCCATCATTCCTGCCACTGGAAAACTTTGTTTGGGCTTAGAAACCTTGTTTTCTCCTAGCTTTCTCATGCAAGGAGGAAAGAATCTTACTGAATTTGCTTAATAATGCTTTTTAATATCTCCCCATACCTGTACACTTGCCGGTCTAGCTATAAAATTTTTCTCAGTCTGGCATACAGCTCTCTGCACTCCTCTCCTGCAATCTGTCCACTTGGTCCCTACCAGGTCTTATGTGCTCAACAATTCCCTAAAGCTGGCTCATACTGCAGTGTTGTCTCTTGCTAGATATCGATAAGCATTCCATAAGAATGTTGGAAGGACTAAACGAGGTGAACTTGTAAAGTGCTTAGGACGGTACTTGCGAGTACTTGATAAGTGTTGGTAGCAACTATGATTTGCATTTGCCTTGCAATAGCCTGGTGGAATAGACAGAATAGGTTAACGTGATGTATATGTATAACTGGGAGAGAGAATTCTCCCAGGGAGTGTTGAAAAAATAAGATGACATCACACTGCATTTTGACTAAATCAATCCCCAGTTTTTCTGAAATTAAACGAACAGCAGGAGAACTATAGGCTAATGCTATTGTGGAGGAAACAGAAGAAGAAGGGTTAAAAGTGCAGCAGATGAACCGCTTAATGTACAATAGATGCAAACAAGTGACCTGAGATAATATGTTTAAATTACTAGATTGGCTGATTTCATGAAAGCATTTGGACCTACTTCCTGCGATCGTTTGTACACACATGCATGCACACACACACACACAGAGCAGGTTTTTTTTAAACATAATTTTACCCAAAGAAAATATTTCCACTCCTTGCATAAGAAAGGCTCTTAAGTGCCAAGGCAGGAAGGAACTACAAACTAAACCTTTCCATGAAGATTAAAATAAAAACCATAAAAACCATAGCCTATTGGTGACAGCTGCTTCCAGTCAGTTTAGTACTCATTTTTTTTTTTTAAGATTTATTTATTTATGCATACAAGCACTGGGGTACAGGCTAGAGGTGTGGGGGGTGAGAGGATTCACCACAGAGAGCGGGGAGCAGAACAGGCAGATCAACGGAAGTACACTGCTGAGGGGAGCAGCGGGCACAGCAGGAGAGGTCTGCTGCGCCATGTGGGTCCCCTCCCTGGGAGGCAGCAGGGATGGAACTCGTGCTGCAGTGGCTGCGGTTTGCTCCACAGTGCGTTGCCCAACCCACTGCGCCACCAGGGAGGCCCAGTACTCATTTTTTTTTCATAAAGGAGCTAACCCTCATCAATCCCAGATGACAGAGAAGAAATCACTGTCCAAAGCAAAAATGAGCTGAGGAATCCACAACATAGCAGTTGTGGTTCTAAGAAACTAGACATTAAAAAAGGGAGGAAAAAGAAACCTCACACTGAAAGAAGAGAAAGGAGAAGGCAAGTGTGAAGAAGAGACTAATGAGCGCAGAGATGTCAGAGACAGCAACAGAAGAAAACGAAAAATCTATGCAGTCTTCCTGCAGGTAGACAGAAAGCCAGGGGCTTATATGATTTATTTTCCTATTTATAAACCCTCAAATGTTCATCTCAACTCCATTTCAAAACTCATTTAAAATAATGCACCCTTAAGAACTCAGAATTAACTTTAAGAAGTCACTTAACTAGATAGATGCTAAAAAACTTCCTCTCATTAATTCTCCTGATCTATAGAATAGCAATAGTCACAAGGGGGTTCATCTGTAATCATGGGCCAAGAGGATGCTGGACGTGTGGCCTTGTAAGGGGAGCAACTGCCCTGCAGAGCTTGGAAGGTTTCCCTCTGCCTCCACGGTTCTATTTATTTATTTGTTTATTTTTTTTTAAAGATTTATTTATTATGCATACAATGCACTGGGGTACAGGCCAGAGGTGTGGGAGGTGAGAGGATTCACCACAGAGAGCAGGGAGCAGAACAGGCAGATCAACGGAAGTACACTGCTGAGGGGA
>JAGFMF010011741.1:153732-176767 GCA_019455555.1 Galemys pyrenaicus | reverse complement strand
AGAGGTCTGCTGCGCCATGTGGGTCCCCTCCCTGGCCGGCAGCAGGGATGGAACTCGTGCTGCAGTGGCTGCAGTTTGCTTCATAGTGCGTTGCTTAACTCACTACGCCACCAGGGAGGCCCTCCACGGTTCTATTTATACTGAGACCCTCAAATTGTGTGGAAGAAGCTGCAAGTCTTGCTGAGAGGATGCAGAGCTGGCACAGGAGTAATGGAGATATTGCCAAGTCAGCAAACTGACAGATGGCAAATTGAAGAGAGAGCAAGGGAACTGAGGAGACAATGGAAATGCCAGACAACTGTAGAATACAATGCTGTTGCTTTTAATTAACAATTTGCTATGCAAATCTAGAAGCAATACAAGAGGCAAAAGACTAAAGTAGAATCACTGAAAAAATAGATCTGGAAGAGGCATTAGAAAGAACTTAATTCTCCCACCAGCACCCCAAATATTTATCAAGGGAGAAAAGAGATTTAGAGAGGCGCAAATTTGTATAAGGCCTTGGTGCTAATAAGTGAATTTGGTTCCCAACTATATAAACAAATACAAAACAAACAAAACAAAGTATACATCAAGATGGATTACTTAAGTGATCACTGTAAATAGAAAGGAAAAATTGCTCACTTATCCTGACACGTGACCAGAAGATACTGTTCAACTACCCCTTTGAAGAAGAATGGAAATGGAGCCACAATCAAGGACAACACCTTCTGAAACTACAACTTTAAGGACAGGACTTTATATGGCCATTGCAAGTGTTTAGAATCAGAGAAGGAAAAGTTGGACAAAAAAGGCCAAAATGAATAGGACCTGGCATCCCCTGTAATTGTGGCTCTAAGGAAAGGAATGACAGGATCGCATGTGTGTAATGTCCAAGTCATTTCTGAATCGAATCCAAATCCCCTAGCTGCTATCAGGAAAACACTGTATGCAAACTAACCAGTTTGCAATCATCCACCTTACAGTTAGGGACAAGCGGTCCTTGTTTCTGTTCTTCGAGAATCCTATAATGTGGCTGGAGAAGGGCCAGGGAAAGGCAGTGAAAATGATGAAGGTCAGGAAGAGGCTGTTAAATTTGTGTAGGTTCTTGTCTGCCAAGATGAATCTGGAAGAGGGAGCTGATGGAAGTCTATAAAATCAAAAGGGCATGGGTAGGGAAAACACAGAACTTGCAGCCAGATGCTGTTAAAACCCAGAGTTGGGGAAAAGGTAGTGAAGGTGATGCCTTGGAGATTTCAGAAGTAAATTTAAGACAAATACAAAGTATGGTTTAATCAGTATGTAGTCAACTTTGGACACTCGTTCTTTCAACAATTGATGAAGACGTTTGATATAATATCAAATCCACTAGTTCAGTTTTAGGTTTTGTGACTATGCTCCTATAATGGGGTATAGGTTGGGGTGTAGAGTGTTTGGAGACTATACCCTAGTATATGTTTTTTAAAAAAGATTTGTTTATACATACAAGAGCTGGGGTACAGGCCAGAGTCCAGGGCAGTGAGAGGATTCACCAGAGACAGAGCGGGGAGCAGAACAGGCAGACTGACTGAAGCACACTGCTGAGGGGAGCAGCGGACGAGGCAGGAGAGGTCTGCTGTGCCATGTGGGTCCCCTCCCTGGCCAGCGGCAGGGATCGAACTCATGCTGCAGTGGCTGCGGTTTACTTCATAGTGCATTGCTTAACCCACTGCACCACCAGGGAGGCCCACCCTAGTACATTTGAGTTTAAGGTTAAGGTCTGGCTTGATGTGCTGCTGGTAGTGTGGCAAATGCTAGAGCTGAGAGTGAAAGGTCAAACCCAGTTCTATTTCTGTTTCTTATATTCGTCCTAAGGCTTATTATATGTCTTCTGGAATACAAACCTCCAACAGCCCTCTGGTGGAGTTCACACTTGTTAATGTCTTACAAAGAATTTAGGATATGGTCAGCAAACTCCTAGATATTTTCTGTACTTCAGTGGTATCTGAAGAACACTAATCATTAGTCAGCCTTATATATTTTTCAGAGTAGAAGGCTGTTTTTTATGTCTGTTTTTTTTTTAACCTTTGTGAACCAATCATCCCTTTAATACTCTTACACAAAAACTTTGTACCTTACCCAAATTTGGGGTTTAGCATTGGCTGAATTAAATGGAATCTATTTAACGTTTTCACTACTTGTAATAATCTTCATTGCATTCACTCTCCAAACAGCACAACTGGCAGAACAAAGTTTTAGAGAATTATGTTTGTTTTGACTTTTATAGTTATTGATCCAATTAAACATCCAACTCATTGCATTATTAAGCGGTTTGTATTTTTTTCAATCCCAGTGCTTTGAGAAACTGTCAAATCTTTCTGAATTCTACTAGTTTCTTTGATAAAATAGATAGTGATATTGGTTTGACTTTATTTTGGTGAGCTCTTGTTTCTCTCTAGGGATGTCTTCTGTTTTCCCATCATTCACAACCATCTGTTTAATAACCTTCCCTATAACACAAACAGCCCAGTCAAGAATGTTGGTTGGGAAAAATATTGTTCTAGCTCCTGCATGGCGGGTTTATATTCACCTTCTGCTTAGTTCCTCGACAGTGTCCCCACTTATCAGTTCCTTTCCCAGGGGTACAGTCTTCCCTTCTTCTTCTTCCCTTTCTTTTGCTTCCTTCCCTTTTTTTCCCATAAAATTTTATGAAAAGGATAAGGGAGATGTGGAATATGGTTTTTAGTTCTGAACAGCAACGCTGAGAGAGATGAAAGTATATCGAATCCTTTTCATTACCCTCCTCTTTAATAACTCCTCTGATGTACTAAGTTTTAAAATTATATTTAAGTAACTTATAGTGCTTACTGTGTTTTAGACTGTTAAGCACTTTAAAATCATTAGCTTATGTAATCTTTATAAGAACTTCATAAAATCGGAACTATTATTGTCCTAATTTTACTCATGAAAAAACCAAGGCACAAAGTCAGTCAGAGGTAAATTTTACATTCGGGTGAAGGCGCCGTGGTCTATGATTTCAGCCACTGTGCTGTGCTGCTTTGGAGGTAAATGGAGAAATTTCCAGAGGCAAAATCAGTATGTGATGCTCCTTTCAACAGAGAAGCCAACACCAAGGAAACAAATGGAGAAACATCAACTAGCACCGAACATGACAGAAAGCAGGACGCACAAATGCACCAGGCTTCTTTCATTGGAACATGTCTAAAACATTTGATTTCACACTTACAATTACTACATATGAAAAGTCTCTGAGGGTTGAGATGCTGCAGGACATTATAGCCAAATTAACCTTTCCTAGAAATCTCGCTTCTTTTAAATGAACCTGTACTGATTAAAGCTCCTTTTCTGACCTGTTAGCACTAGCTGTAGCCCTAACTCGCAGGCTGCTTTTCCTCACACTCTGCCCCATGGTCTCCTGTTTCTCTTTTCCTCTGATTATATAATGGCCGGGGCAAGATGCCACAAGTTTGTCCCATAATGTGACCTAATTGTACAATTTCATTTTTACAACACCTCGTACTTTCCTCACCAACCTCAAATGGGCTCTTGATCGAGCCGCTGCAGGCATCGCCGGAGTCGGCACCCACCAGGGGAAAACAGTAATTGCAAGGTAGCTCTGAGACTTCGAAAGTTCTAAGAGTACCAGAGAAAGCTGCATCGGATCTTCTGTTAAAGCTGCACTGAATCCTCTGTTTAAGAAGATCCCAGGACATTTCTCTATTCATGCTACAAAAGATAATATGTGTTTTTAAACCCTTTTCACAGCAGAATTTTTTAGCTCAGGTTTTCAAAACTATAAAATCCCTCCCATCTGGCTACAATCTTGAACATTTTCACAGACAGTCCTAAACCTCTTAAAAAGCTCACTGCCTTAAATATAAAAAGCGTACCTGGAGTTTCCCAAATAAGTGCTTTTCAGAGAGTAAAACATAATCGTGCAATGCTGCTGTTCAAATATTCTTGAAGAAATAACTAGGAAATCTTTGAAGCTTCAAACTATTGCTTTAACAATAAATATAAAAGTGTTACTGGATTATTAATGCAGATGTCAAAAATAAAGTTACTGTTTGATATTTTAGTCATTCTCAAAGTTGACTTTTTTTTTTTTTGGTCAACTCTCCCAAAAAATAAAGTGAGGGTATTTTTTTAAACCCATGACTCTAAATTAGATCAGGTAAGAGATGTTGTCAGATAAAGGAGGCTAGCAAATAGTGCATCCTACATGATTTTAATTCAGTAAGTTCTCCAAAAAGGTAGAATTCGTATAAAGAATACATGGGAGGCATTTTGGTGCTTTATAGATTCTTTTTGTCTAAGAGCTTAATAATCTTCAGTGACAAAAGAGTTCTAGAACTACTGCAGCATCAGGTTTAAGGACCTGTCTCTTTTTCAAATCATTTCCATCTGCATGTCAGAAAAGCTTTGGGAAAGGTCTGAGGGGTTCAGGGTATCCTTTTCCTCTGTGAAGGCAGAACCTTCTTGATCTGTTTTATCAGTAGGAATGTCCGACAAGGCAGGGATCAGGTAGTTCTTCTTGTTTCTAAATTTAGGAAGTTCACCCACATCCTTCAATGACCCCATATAACCCCAGATTTTGGGCAAAGCTGTAGGAAGAAAAGGGATAGGTGAAGAGGCCAGGATAGTTGACACTATTCTCACATATAATGCAATCCCTCTGGTTCATTATTTTTATTTAATGGAATGTCTGTCATTGTTAATGCTCAAAACCCTTTATTGATCAAAGCTATGTCATCCAAGAACTTGAGACTCAAAAGAAATCTCATTTTGCAGTGGCTCCTAAATTTTCTTTTTCTATATCCTGATCGTACCGATCTTTCTTTTCCCTATGCTGAAACAATATTTGGCTTTTATGAATAAGTAACACAGAAACTGCTGTGAGTACTTTGAACCTCTTTTTAAATAACCACATAGCCTAGGTATTTCTACTGTGACTAATCAAACATGTATTTCATGCTTTAAAAGTATCTATTTTATAGTTAACCTGACCTAGCCATAACCATACAAAGGACAGTGACACCAGTGGACTCAAATGGAGATTGAAATTCAAGGACACAGAATCATGTATCAAGTTCAATCAGGTAAAAGATGGTCTTGGTATTGCTGACATGTCACCTACATGGTGTAGAGTGTGAGGTAGCTTTGAGGCCGGCCACTTTGATTTAATTCTCACAATAATCCCATGAGATATTTAGAATTACTCCTATTTTATAGATAGGACAGAAAGTCAAGAGAGGTTAAATTGTTAGAATCGAAGATTCCTAAAGCATAATGAGAATTCTTCTATTATTAAATTTCACTAAACTTTTTTCTAGTATATCTAGGCCCAATCACCTACTAATCAGACAAAAGCTAAGCAATATTGTTGCATACACACTTCACTGAACCAAAGACTCATCCTTTCCTCCCTCCTTCCATTCTTACAAAATCCCTATGTGCTTAGGTATAGGGAGAGATTTCTTTAATTAAGAAAAGATATACATATCCTTCTACATTACAGCTGAATCATAATTGATCTCAACTGTCATCTGCATTTCATTTCCCTTGATGAATGATAACATGTGATGTATTGATATAATGGGGCCAGTGAAATGTAAAGTAAGAAAGTGAGAGAAGACTGAACTGTAACAGTTAAAAAAAAAAAAGGAGAAAGTGTTTTAGCTCCTGTACTTTAATTCCTGATTCAAATGTGGATGTGATTCCTGGTGGTACAGCAGCCACACTGTAACCATGAAGCAACAAGTATAGAGATGAAAGCTAATGTGCTAATCAAAACAGTACACTGAAAGACAGAAAGGCTTTTGTCCTTGATGCCAGCACTAACAGCTAATTCCAGATCAACCCCTGTAAAAACATCTTTATTTTAGAGACAAGTAAGCACTTAATTATCTAGCTATTATTAGGGTATTTTATAACTTGTGGTTAAATATATTCACTATGAATATAGCTAAAAAGTCAACCTCTTGAATAGAATGTGCCATTTGACTTGCAAGGTAAAAGCTACACAGTTGAAGCTAAAAAACAACTAAGACCTTTAAACAGTACAGCAGACCCAAATGTTCACTTGTATAGATTATAAATGAATAGCCATATTCTATATGGTGGCGTTTAAAACGTTTTACCATCTGAGTCTATGCTATGGATCTTATTGAGCATTTTCAATTAATATCCCCTCTCATACCAAGATACTCAAAATATTTCTTTCCTTAACTGGTCTTCATCTGCAAGGATTTAATGAGGGTTCACTGTGTGCTAAGTTCTCAGTGTGGGGGTTCAGAAATGACAAGACAATATCCTTGTCTGAAGAAACTCACTCTAAGAGCAGATATGGAAAACAGAAACAGAAATGCGTTAAAATAAAGCCTGGGGAGCAACTTCTGCTTGTAAAAGATGGCAAAGATTTGAGAGAGGAGAGGGAAGAGGACGTCTAGCCTGGGCTGTGAAATATGAGCAAGTCTGGAGGAGAAGCAGAGCAAAAGCAGTTCAGAGAAACAGAAGCAGATTTGGTAGAGGTCAGGACCACAGAGGGCAGGGAGTGCTGTGTGAGCATGGAAAACCTGCCCAGGAAGTGGCATGATGAGAGCTGAGACCAGGGTACAAGACTGAACAGAGAGCCAGCTTCCTTAGTCTGACTGCTTTGAGTTAACCCTGTGGACAATGCAGAACAATAGAACTAAAGATACTTTTATGGCAAATAGTCATTATTTATATCTTTTTCCACAATATGAAATAATCAAGTAAAAGTTTAAATTATACAGAAGATATAAAAACATGATGTTTATAAAAGAGGAAAGCTTCTTTGCCTTCATGCCTGTCCTCTCTTGGAGGTCCCCAGTAACCATTAGTGTATTATCGTCTGGGTTTTTTCTTTTATGCACACTATTTCATCTATTTATTTCTCTGTCAATGCATGTTGCTCTATCCCTCTGTGTAGTATCTATCTTTTTAATCAAGATAGAATCATAAAGAGAGACAGGGCAACAAATATAGGGTTTATTAGTAGTATACTGTTTTACCTATCAGTATTGCTTTTCCTGTTAGCACATGCAGGTGTATCTCATCACTCTTAATATTTTCATAGTACTATAAAAAAAAAGCAGGGCTTGGCAGCCAATGAGCCAGAGCAAAACCCCTCCCCACTTTTTTTGGTACTAAAATGTTACTGGAATATAGTCACCCTCATTTGTTTATATATTGTCTATGGTTACTTTCTTTTTAAAATTAATCTTATCATTCATTTATTTATTTTAATTGAATATTAGGATTGCTCCCACCAGGTATTATTACCTTAGTGCATCCACCACCAAATCACCCACAGTCTACCACCATAGTCTGTTTTACTTCCTTCACTCTTTGTTCTTGCCTTTCTCCCTTCTCCCCTCTGGACACTTCAGTTCTATAGTCAGCTTTCAAGGGTTAGTTTTTAAGCTCATCTTCATCTGACCCTCAGGTTGGTTTCTCTATGTTCCATATATTAATGATACTGTCAGTACTTTTCTCCTTCTGACTCATTTCACTTAGCATTATCACTTTGAGCTCAATCCATGTTGCCACAAATGTCATGGGTTTATTATTTTTGATGACTGAGTAATATTCTAGTATATATGTATATACCACATCTTCCCGTTTTGGGGTACTTATGTTGTTTCCATAATTTGACTATTGTAAATAGTGCTGCAGTAAACATGGGAGAGTGCAATGCTCCCTTCAAATTAGTATTTTTGAATTTCTTGGGTAGGTGTTCCTGAGTGGAACTACTAGATCACATGGCAGATCCATTTTTAATCTTTTTCTATATCTCCATCTCCATACTGATTCAATAGAAGAACAAAGATCAATAATACGATAGAATAGTATGAATAAGCCAAACTTATAGATAGAATAAGTCAAAACTATATGGCTTACAATGTCTAAAATACTACTATTTTACCCTTTACAGAAAAAATTTGTGACCCCTGGTATGCACTAAAATACATTTCATCATTTATGTGTTGACAGATATTTAGATCAGCCAATTATTTTGTCACAAATAAAACTGTAACAAATCTCTCTTTGCCTCCATTTTCTCCTCCAGCCATTAAATAAAAAATTGTTCATCACAGGATTGTTGTGAGGATTAAATGACTTAATATATACAAACAAAAGAATAGCACCTGAGACACAGTCAGTGCTTTAAGATACACTTATAGAATTCTTTTTCACATAAAACTGTAGCACACATTTGATACATTTAATCTTTATCCTATTCAGTGAGTATTTATACATAAGAATTTTCTAGAAGAAGATGTGCTATATTAATAAATTTTCTTTCATTTTTCTCTTTTTTTCCCCTATAGCGCATCATGGTAGTAGTGTGAGAAGAATCCACAATAAAAAGTCTTAGGAAAGTAGATCAATCAGGAAAAACCCAAAGGTGGCAAAGAGGTAAAAGAAAATATCGAGAATGCCATAAACTGGTAGGAGGAAGGGGTCCCAAAATACTTCAGGTATTAAAATGCTTTCTGAAATCACAAAATTAGGCAACTAAACCACTGAAAAGAAAGACTAAGCACTATCAGAAATGGCAACTTAAGGAACTCTATTTTTCTTGAATCTCACTTCTATGACAAAGTGATGTAAAACTCATATGAGTACTTTCATTTTTGTGGTAAGTGTGACTGGGAACTAAGGTTTATGATTTTTACATTTGAAATTCGGTATTTCCCTGTATGAACATCGTCACCCTGTTGTCTCCACTTTCTGAACACAGTGGGTCTTCCCTCAGTCACCTAGGAAGTCATGATTGCAATCCTTCCCTCATCCACCAAAACAGATGGCAAACATCACTGAATCCTTAAAATGATGATCATTGAAATGTTTATCCAGGTGTCTAGCTTTCCTCTGAATCATATTTTCATAGGAAGCTAGATATTTCCTGTGTCTCTCTTCACACCACGAATTAAACATACTTTCACATTTTACTGAAATTATCTCTTACCTGATGACCAATTTTCACAGAGAAATGAATTTTTCACATCACAGGCATTACTAAGCTAAGATTACCAGAGGGTCACAAAGTTACATGAATATATAAATGTGGATACAGAGTGGGATTACCTGCTGGGCTGGGAGCCCATTACAAGCTAGGCCTCCACAAGTTTATGTCTATTGAATTAGAGAGCAAACCATACACTAAGAGCTCATAAATCTGAAAAATGCCATAGGCCAGCAGCATTTCTAAATGCTGTAAGATTGTAAAATAAAAACTGTATTTTATTTAAAAAAATCTGAAAGGTTTTTTAAAAGAAGGGGATAGTGTTACATGTGTGACTTGATTTTGCAATTTTTAAGAGGGAAGGAACCTCCATAATAGAATTTGACCAAAGGAAATTCCAGTATTGCCCTGAAAGGAATAAGTGGGTCTCAAACAAATGATTCTTAATTTAAGAAGAAAAAGTGATGGAATTATGGAATAAATGAGAAAGAGAAGTGCCACAGCAAATAAACTGAGAGCAAATATCATGATCCCTTTCAGAACATAGGTTTTATATAACTAAGGGAAGTGCTGGATAGGCCAGTAATCATATTACCAAAATTCATATTTGAAAGCAGAGAAGATCTTGATGTTCTCCTAGTCTTTGAGACTCAGTGACATTGATATAAAGTTATTCACCTCTGAGTGACAGCATGGAAACCTCTTTGCTCTCTTACCATTATTAGTATTAGTATTATTAACTGTAGTCATATTTGTATATTAAATCTCCAAAAAATTCGTATGTTTTTTCCTCCTTCTTCATTTCACCCACCCTCCATCTCTGGCAACCACAAATCTATTCTCTTTATCTATGGGTCTATTTTTTTGCTTGCTTACTTGTTTCATTTTTTAGATTCCACATATAACTGAGAGCATGTTATTTGTCTTTGTCTGACTTATTTCCACAGACATGCTTTCCATTTCTTACATCAAGTTTTCTTTGATCTGTGTTGAGAATTTAATTCTGCCCTAGCATTAATTTTAATACATTTTCACCAAATTGGGCTCTCCTCGAAGGCACAAGTCTCGATTCATTCACTTTTTTTATTTCTTGCATTCACCCAACGACTACCCAATTGCCCTAAGTACCTGGCATGTTGGCTACATTAATGGTTATATAATTTTACACTAACAACTGTCAAGTTTTTATTTCAATGTTTCCCAGGAAAAGTATCACCTTTAATACTTAGAGTGTTGTGCTTCTGAAGTGAATCCTAATGCTGAGGTTTGTTTTGTGAGAAAAAATTCTGCCAAAAAAGATTTGAAAATGAAGTATATTCTTCTTTTGGAAATCACATTGCATATTAGCAAATTAAAAACTCTAAAGGACCTATAATGAAGAGATCATTTCAGTTGAAAAGGAGTACTTTTTTTTGGGGGTTTAATTATTTCTACTGAAGTGCTCTGGAATTATTGCAATTTAGAACTTTCTCACTCACAGTGTGGCCTATGGACCAGCAATACTGACATCACATGGAATGGAAACTTGCCAGTAATGCAGAATCACAGGCCCCAGCCCTGCAGAACCCCAGGCAACAATTTAAGAGATGGTCAAGGTGATTCATATACTTATCAGTTTATAGAATATATTTAAGCTCTGGGCTTAGCTTTGGCACCAGATAGAGCCATGTATCTAATGTAAGCTCTTGTGAAGAAAAAATGATATATATAAATCACCTGGTACATGATAAATATGAAATAAATTATAGTGATTAATATTATGTTGATTTTTCATGTTTTACATATATTTCACTCATATAAGATGAATAATATGAAATTATAGTTATTCATTTTGAATGGTCATCAGAGTTGATTACTGCAATGAAAGGGGAGTTTCATAATCCTGAAAAAAGCCTTTTACCTCTTATCGAAAGGAGATGCTTTTATTATAGGGACCTACATTTGTAGAGGAATAAGTAGTTGTTTTATATAAGTCTGAGAGGTTTCTCCTTTGATTGCTTTCCTTTTCTTGTAGGAGAAATGGAAGACACAGAAATGAAATTTAAATGTCATGATGAAATGTTAGGGTCCTGAGGACCACACATTTTAAATCTTTAAACTTAATATTTAATTAGCAATTCAACTTCAATTTATCTTAGACATATCATAGACATGTATAAACAATATCCATTTTTTAAAAAAAGTCACACCAGCTTAACTTTCCTGATGCATGTGCCAGACATTTGTGGAGTTATATCAGAAAGAAAGATATACAAAAGTGTGTAGAAAGAGTTGAAACTAAATTAAAAAAATCTGATCAACAAACAAAAGTCTTTTCTGTCCATCTTTTCTTTCTCTGCTACTTATTTAATATATAACCTGTGAACTTCATTTGCATTTTGTACTCACACATACTCTAAACGGCAATGTTTTTTGTTTTTTCTTAGGATTATTAAGTCCTACAAATTATGTGTTTCAGTATCTTTACAAAATATCTATATTATATATTTGTGTATTCTATATAATATGTAATACACACAGATAATGATATTTTTTAAAAATACTCAGAGTGCCTGTCCCCAATTACCTCTCTTTAAACCTCACAATATTTCCCTAGAGGCAGAAAAAACAAATAGCATTTTTTTAAATAAAGCATTACAGATGTCTGCAGCATATAAAGGATTTCCTACATGATATCTAGTTTCAACACAAAATACCAGAGTCTTTTGTGCCTTAATTTTGTTGCTATTTTTATTCCATTCCTCTGCTAAACCAACCATTGCATCAATTTCTGGGAGTGTTTTTTCTGCAACTGGAGTCTGAATGTTCTTAAAGTCACTTAGCACTTGGCAGCTTTATTGCTTTCCAGGTGTAGAAGTCAGAGCCCCAACCACCTGGTCCGGCGGGTTAGTGCGACTCTTGCTACTGTGGGGACATGGGTGTTGCTCCGTCTGCATTCTCTGTACCGATATCACAGAGAAGCACTCTGAGAGGAAGTAGAGAAAATCTCAGGAACGCTCTGCAGCTCCCTATGCAGCCTGACAAATGCCAAGTGAAAACGAAAATGATATTGAGAGTTTACCTCATTCTAAAGTTGAAGAGAGTCATGTTTTAAACTTCTTTCTTCATAGTATTGGTAGTTTATATTTACTGTTATGCATAAAGGATCCTTATCTTTATTGTCTTTCTACAAGTCTTGGTGAGGAAGTATGCTGTGCTACATGACTTTTCCCCCAGTTTTTTTTTTTTTTTTCTATGTGGTATCACATCCATTTATGTGAATCCAAGAGTAGAAGATAAGCTCTCAACATTCCAGTTCTTTATACATGCCACTTCTTACTGAGCTTTCCCATTTCTAGAATTTGTTTCTGGTAAGAAAATTTTCATTTTATTAAACTTATTTCATTGTCAGTTTGATTATTTATCCAATTATATTGGATAAATTATATAAATCATATATATAACTGTATATAAATCAATTATACTGATTATTTATCCATATATAATTGCATATTGAATGTATCGACCTCTTGAGAGTCTTTCAAACATGTTTCATACATCCTTACATCAAATAAAACAGCTAAATTGGAGTTGGGCATTTCCCTACAAAGTGATTTTTTTGTGTAAGAAAAGGAGTAGACCAGTTTTTATCACCAATTTGACACAATAGAGCAACATCGATAGAAGTTCAACTACTAGTGTTTGTCTGAAAAATGTGTTTTTAGCTTATTCTATCAAATGTCACAGACTGTCAAAATAAAGCCTGCATAGGTTCCTACTATTTGTTGCTATAAACAATTAGCATTACAAACTTCACAACTAGAAAATAATAAAGCATTAACTGGACCTGACCTCGTACAGGACCTAATGTCATAGTGATGAGGATTTAAACAACCAGGTAGGCCCAGGGGCCAATGGCAAAGGGACTCCCTGTTTCCTAGGAGACAAGAGATTGACAGGGAGCACAGAGATGGATTCTTGCTCCATGGATAGAGAGGGATCTGTAGAAAAGTTTACTTGCTTCTGCAAGTGAAGATCAGCATTTACCGTTTACCTGGAGAAGTCTGGCAGCACAACTTCACTATCATTAGAACCTTTAGAACACAGTAACCCAGTACCCCATGCCTCATACAATCTCCTCATATCTAAAATGAGGGAATAAAATTATCTCTAGGTCTCTGTAAATTTTTGATTGCTGTAAAATTTATTATTCCAGATGGGTCTAGGGATGTTTTTCTGGTGTATTCTAAGTGGAATATATGGAAAAAGGCAGAGAAGCTTTTTAGTTATGTAATTTCAGTATCTCAGTGGTAGCCAATCAACTGTATAAGTAAATTCCTCACATGATCATACTTGTTATCCAACAACAGGCAATTTCAGGTTCACTGGATAAGACTCTCTTCAACGGTAATATGTGGAATCTGTCTTTACCTGTTTAGAATTTGTCAAGAGATAAATCCCAGTGAGATGCCGCTAAAGAATAGCCTCTTTCTGTCAAAATTAATATACTGTGTTAATGGAGTTTAAGTTTTCAACGATTAGGCGATAGCTGGACATTCAGAAGCTACCAAAATTGTTTTCTGTTATAAAAATCCACATATACAACCAGTAAGGATGTAAAGGTATTCAGGGAACTGGGGTTTTCCACAGATGCTATTTCAAACTCTTTGGGATTCAAAGCCCTATTCTACTTTATCGTCATTCCCATACCCATGTCTCATGGTCAATACGTATGAAGGAGCCACTGGTCTACTGCATGAAATTCAAGGGGGAAGCAGACAGCTTCTGGCAGATGATTACTTATTGTCCCACCACACAGCTTCTGTGCAAAATCATTCCTCTTTATTGTTCTAATGGAAAAAGTCCCTTGATGTGCAAAGGACAATTCTTCCAACTCAGCATCAAATTTAGCATTGTTTTGCCCAAACTTACACACTCACTTTAAGGAGATCTCACCATTAATTTATCATTCTTAAAGAGGAGTACAAAATAACAAAAATAAATAACTAAAAGAGATGGCAAGGTAATATAAATGACTGATTCTTATACAATGGGGAAGGAGGCCGCAGCAGCATCAGCTTATAATACAAATGGCTGACTTACTCCCTAAGGAGAAAATGAGAGAAAAACTTATTGAGGACAAAAATCTTGGATTGCTTGTCTTTTCTATTTCTAGGAAGAGTATGGAAAACAACTAATAAGTTCATTTTTTCTTTTCTGTTTTTCTTTGTAATACTGAAGGAATTCAAGGGAATTAGCAGAAGCAATTTTACAGGAGGGACCAAACTCTATACCACATACACTAAGATTTACTGCCTTCCATGTTGCAGCATTTTTGTGCTTTCAAAGAACTAGAAGTACATGCACTGGGATAATATGGGATTACCATTTGTTCCTCAGTGTTGTACAATCTCTAGATTTGTCTGGATTATTCTGTTAATTAGCTACCTGAATTGAATTATGATTCATTTCTCTGGAATTACTCAATTTCATCATCTGTAAAATGGAAATAATATTTCATTGAAAGCTATGAGGTTTAAAGGATATTATATATCCATGATACATTGAAAAATCAAAAGAGCTATTTGGATGCCAGGCATTCTTTTGTATAACTCAAAAGCAGTTAGCACAGTACTCATTGAAAATCAAGCAAATGTTAATAATAGTTTGTCATGTTTTCCCTTTACCAACTTCTAACACTAAGGCCATTGCTTTGTTTCAGTTAAAGGCAGTGGTTGTTCTTTTTTGTTTGCATGTTTTCTTTGTTGTAACATGCTAATTTTCTGTATATATACCTTGTTCTCACAGAAATATAAAAAAAGCAAAAGGGAAAAAGGAAATAAGGTTTCTTTGAGGGTTCCATTTGTAACATTTTAATGGCTCTTTTCTTAAAACCCTATATTTACTAATGCTCATAAAATAAAAATAGACCTCCAAAATGACACAGAATTTATAAGGGTTTTATAATTATGACTATAAAAGAATAATTATCTTTGCCATTCTTACATAGCATGTTACATAGCAACAGGAAATGTCATTTTTGACACATTTTCAACTTGTGATTCACAATGGCTCTTAAAATCTTACTCGGTTCCAACAATTTCTATGAGGATGCGTGGCTTAGATTCTTCTAAAATTTAATACCTTGTAGTTTCATTTAATTTTACTTTATTTGTGATCATTCATCCTACTTACCAAGGATATAATTAGTGCTAATCTTATATTCTGAGATTATGATTCCCTTTGGAATTTGGGATCATCTAAGAATTTGATGAACATGCTTATTATTCCCTCATTCCTGTTACTGGTAAAACTGCAGAAAGACTAAAGGAGGAAAGCAGAATGAATGCAAATGCAGGCAAATGTATTTCATTTACCTACAATGTGAAATGCAGGCCCAAATTCTTACAAATCAAATAATGTGAATGTATTATAAATGCCATTAAGATTCCACTCATTCGGCTGACTTTTTATTTAGTGCCATCTAGGTGCCACGTATTTTGTAATGTGGGGGACTTGAAAAAGGATGTGTCTCAGATTCATTTTCAAGAAGTTTACCATTTGTCAATAGGCGACTTGTATACTTTGAAAAATAATACTGAGGAGAAATGTGCTTTAATGCTGGGAGAAGGGAAAAATGAAAAAAACTGTAGATGAAGTCACAATTCTCTGGGGGAGAAAAGGGATTCACCAACTTTCACTAAAGATGTGGCTGTTGAACAAAGATTTAAGGTTGTGAAGGATTTAAGGAGGTGAAAGGAGTGAGTTATATTTCGCCTCTGGTCATAATAGTATAACAAGATCTGGATTTACTCTCCTGCCTTACCATATAACTGGACAACATACATGAAACAGTGGTGTTAGTGGGTAGCAGGCAACATAGGGAGGGACCCCTCAAGAGAAGAAAATCAGATGAAGCGAGTTCTGTTTAATGCCTAGAGAGAGTTTCCACATTGCAGAGCAGTTAAGGGAAAGCCAAAAAGAGCCCAGAATTCTCCCTAGGTTGAAAGCATTGAGTTGAGAACCACTGGAAATCCAGGGGAATAGGTTAGCAGTGAGGAGAGACTTGCAAGGAAAGAAGTTTCCAGAAATCTGCAAGCAATGACTGAGTAGAGCACAGGCATGAGGAAACTATCTGAAGGCAGGGGAGGCCCACAGGAAAGGGTCAGCAGAAGCAATCCGCAGAGCACACAGGCCAGGAGTGCGTATTCCCAGCAGCCAGAGTAGTAGGGCCTTCCGATGCACTGGACGTCTAGGCCAGCACTCTGAAGGGCACTGTCTCAGAAATAGGGCCAAAGCAGCCCTACATACAAGGTTTTTGGTCTCTTTCCAGGAAATTTAAAAACAAAGTCTAACAATCAAAATGTTTCCAATTTAAATATATCCTAGAATAAAGATAAAACATCTTAGAGGAATAAAAAAATATCAGTACCCAATAGTGTAAAATTCACATGTTCTTGGTGGCAAATTGAAAAATCTCCAATTGTGCAAATAAGTAGGCACATAAAATCCATAATAGAAAGCAAATAAATAGAAATGGACTAAAATGAGACATATATCACTAGAGGATGAGAAAAATAAAAGTGCTTTTACATCCCCCCCGCCAAGACACACACACTGTCCAAGAAAATAAAGGAAAGCATGAACATTATATGAGAATCATACATGATTAAAAGGGAAATAAATCAAAAATTCTCTGGAAATTATATCTATGTCTGTGAGGGAAAAAAATAAGAAAACAGTGCATCTGTGAACAGTGGAACATTCAATGGCTAAATGTGGGTAATCAGAGTTTCACAAGACATGGAAAAAGAGGAGAGAAACAGATATAATATTTGAAGAAATATTGATGAGAAATAACCAAAACAGATGAAAAGTACAGCCCATAAATTCAAGAAGTTCAATAAATACCAATCAGAAGAAATACGGAAAAAAAATGACACCAAGGTTCATCATGATCAAATTGCTTAAAATCAGTAATAAAGAGAAAATTTTTTAAAGCACCCAGGAAAAAAACAAATTACATAGCAGAGTAAAGGTGAAAGTAACAGTCAACTTCTGGCCAGAGACAATACAAATGACAAAGGAACAAAGCAAGCCCTTTTGACAACTCAACGAAGAAAAACAATCTGTCAACCTAGAAGCCAGAAGCAGAGAAAACATGTCACAAATACAGAGGTGAAATAAGGAGAAGGAATTAAGGGGCAAAAGTTGCTAGTGTAAGAAGAGGTGTGTATGTAAGAAAAGTAGTATGAATAGATAAGGGTGAAGTGAAGAAGTAGGGGAGCAGGCTTGGAAAAAAGGAAGGAAAGATAAGTGGGCCCCAAGTCAAAGAAACCCCTTGACTTTCAAGCAACTGTAAAGGAAACTACTTTTTCAAGCAAGAGGGTACTTTGGGGGAATTTTTAAATTTTGGAGTAATTAGATACAGGCAAAAATATACAATGCTTCATTACAGAAAAATGTACACATTATGTGGTAATTTAAAATATAAGTGTTTATCATAAATACATCAATGAATATTACAGGACATACTCCAGAGGTTGGTTAAGAATAATTGAACCATACCTGTTTATGAGCCTTAAAAAATAATGTCCTGCTCCTTCATCAACTAAGTAGAAAACGTTGCTGCAGGAGAAAGAGCAGAGGGCTTGCACTCATTTCCTGTAACATCCTGGCTGGTAAAAATGGGCAAAGGATGGTATGGCATGCCTACTTTTCAGTTTCAAAATCTCCTAATTTTATTATCTATTCCAAAATAAACTTAAAGGAGCAATATGATATTCTTTATACACTGGCTGAGCAACACATTCAGCTATTTAAAGGAATAGTATTGTTAATTTTGGTTGCTAAAAAGTGATAAAATGCTGTCACTTCTGTTTTGTGGTTATGTGGCCAGCATTTATTTGGCATACCAAATGTCTGTTATTTTCTTTTGCTGGTAATTCCTTTATTAAAATATGAAGGATAGCACATTCATCCCTACTTCCTCTTTGATAAATTAATATAAAATGAAATCCCAGGTAAGATTAAGTAAATAATGTATTACAGAGTTTGTTCCAAAATAACAGATTTTTATTGAGTTAAAATTCGACCAAAAGTGTGTGTGCATATATTTTAAAATGAGAGTTTCCTATCTGCTAACCCACAGACATTCTGGATAAGCCTCTTAAACTAAACACAGAATTCAGAAGAAAAATGCCCAGTTTCTGATTTGTTTTCTATTCCTGCTTTTATGATTTAAGTATGATACCATTTAATAAATATGCTCAACTACAAACAAGACAGAAAAAAAATCTACAAATTGAAGGGTCAAGTAAGTACCTGATTGTGAGACAATCCGTATTGTTGATTCCTTGGTTTCTTAGAAAAGATCTTTGAGACTTAGCATTTCCTGGCAGGAGGCCTTAAATAACCAGATGCATGAGAATTAGAAATCTGCTTCATTTGGTCCAAGGTCTATTACACGAACATTTACAAAATAAACTTCTACACTTCTGAAATCCATCAATAACCATAGTAATTTGCCCCAAACCACAATAGGCTCTGTGAGGTAACAGTTTTCCCAAGAAAATAATAAATCAGAGCTATAAAATATAACTATTCCTTTGAGTCAGTTATATTCAGAACTGCTTTTAATGAACAAGTCAATTAAAAAAATGGACATTTAACAATTTCAGTTACCTTGAAAATGGTAAAGCATGAAGACAACTGCTAAAATGTTGGATAAACTTGGGATCACTGACATATATGCTATTAACCATTTTCATTTACAAGTGCTGTTTCTGTAATATCATTGTACTCATTACACACCACCTAGTCTGTCTGGGTTGGGAGGGGAGATACCATGAGAGAGACCATTTCTGACCCTTCTGCATCATTTAAGAGTTATCATTTGCAGGCACAGAGCTAGATGCCCAGGGAAAGACAAAGGGGAAAAACACACATCTCCTGCCTACCACTTCAGGCAGAATTACTTAAAATACTGGATATAAAAAGGTCTTTAACCATTACTATTTTGAGGCATTTATTTAAAGTTTCAAGAGCTATAATCCTTGGAAAGCATTATGTTAAGGCAAGTGTTTCTCTACCCTCTCCACATGGGGTTGTCAGTTACAATCTAGATAGTTGACTCTTAAAAAAAAGAAGAAAAAAAACAAGAAATATGAAGCAAATTTGTTTTTATCTTTACATCTGGATATTTTTGGATGTACTCAGATTCTACAGTTGCACCAGTGACAGGATTCCTCTGAAATGTATTATTCGTGTTTCTAATGGCCAATGAAACTGGACAATTTCAGGCATCTACGCTAAGTCCATATGGTTGTGTAATATACTATGATCTCAAACAATTCAATATATGTTATTTATGTGATAACTGCTAAGATCTAGCACTACTTTGTTGGGTAGTACTGAGAATTATTTAATTCAACAAATTAACTTGGATTTCTTAACTATGCATAAGATTTTTGTAGTTGACTGATGGCTTCAGATCTTGGCACGAAGGAAGACAGTTGCATCTAAATATCTTCATATCATCAGGATTAAGTGCTTAGGTCACTACAGCCTTTACTAAGGTACCTGCTTCTTTTTTGCCTATTTTATGAGCTTGGCAAACAGAATGTATTAACATTCCACATTCATTTACCAAATGTTTATTGAGCTTTAAAGTAAGAAAAGTATTAAAATTAATTTTTAAAATTGAACTTTTATGTATATAGTCACAAGCAAGCTAATGAAAATACTTTCACATCTACTATTGTGACATTCTTAATAAGGTTACCTTCCTTATGGTTATTTTAGAATAGGCTGTGTATACTGAATGGAGACAATATATATTCATTAATTAAAAAGGGTAAGATAAGAAATGTGAATGACTGGTCCTTCAGTATCTTACTCTGAATTAACATCTAGATAATAGGATACACATGAACAAATTTGAAGTTATTTCATGAATGAGGGAGAAAAATTAAAAATTGGAGCAATATTCAATTTTGTATTAAAAAACTCTCAGCACCTTTGCCTTAAAAATCAAATTTTTTTTTACAAATAATACTCAAAATATTAGTAACAGAGAAAATTGTGCTTTATTCTCAAATAAGAAATGTGAAGCAAGTCATGTGGTTTATTTTCAATTCCAGCAAATAGACTCTGCTTACTGATAAATTTCTTCAATGATTACAAGTTGCCTGCTTAATGCTTTAAAATGCAAATTATAACCTGCAGCTCAAAATTTCCTTATAAGTCAAGGATAAACAGCCTACAAAATTTACCTTTATATAGTAAGAGGACAGATTATTATGCAAAAAAAAAAAAAAAAAAAACCTAAACAACCAAAAAACAAAAACACCAAAACCTCAGGAAAGAACAAGAGAAACAGAAGTGTGAAGAACAGTCAACCATTCACCTAGGCTGCTTAAGTTCAACAAAATTTAGCTGCAACTAGATGGTTCTACTGATATTACACAAAACTTCCTATAGAAACCATATCAGACCTTTCCTAACTTAATATATGTGTTTTAAAAGTTACGTGGCAGATAATTTCCATTTTGGTAGCATTTGATTTCAGTCATTTCCACAGTCCTCTTTAAGCTCTCTGCCTCCACCTTAATGAGAGTTAGGAAATTATGGTTCCAAGCAAGAACCAGCGTGAAGATGGAAGTCAGCATGAGATTGAGTCATGATAGATTCAAATGTGGAGAGGAGGAACTTAAGTGAACTACATATAGTAACGAGAAGTCTAAAAGTTCACATATCCTTGGAACATATATCCTTGGAAGAGCACACGAAAATACAAAATTTACTGCTTTTAGCTTTTAATAGTGCCAAATCTCAAAGGTGGATTTCTGAACCAAATTTCACCTACAACTGCCAGATTAATTCAGCTTTTAGAAATAATATTCGATATAAGTGATATTTTCCACCAGACATCTAGAAATTAGTTTTATAATTAGTGTAACTTTTTAAAGTCACAGATTTGAGGGGAACCTTGTCAAATGTGCTACATGCTTCTTTTGCTTCTTATAATACAGTTATTATGATCATTAATGACCATACTAGCTGGGAACCAGCAGGGTTTTAAGAGCTACCAAGCTCTGAATATAGCAGCCTGGTCCCAGGTTCTAATGATTTAGGAGCTCTTTTACTGTTTTTCAAATAAATGTCCACGACCCTTTTCTTTGCTAGGCAATAGGTAGTCATTTGCTCCAATCCATGATCTCAACTAAACAAGTTTCTGGCTGTTCACTGTTTAATCCATCGCTAGGGCTAGAGAACTAGAAAAGCAAGATTCTTAGAACTGTATGTAAACTGAGAATAAATTGACTTCCAGAACAACCTGAAAGTTTTCCATTTTTGGCATAAAATTCAGGAACTTTGTTGCTTGGGTTTACTATGCCCTAGATATCTGAGGTTCATAGATAAGGCACTTCCTGATAATTGAGGTTTTATTGTGTTACTGAAATAAAACACAATGGTTTTCAAAATTCAGGCTGGGGGCTGCCTGACATAGTAAGGCAAATGAAAACTTTCAGAATGTTGATCATAATATCCCCAGTGGTTTGGAACAAATTTCCTTATAAAAACAGGAGGATAGTGTCCTCTGGAATATTTAACTTGGGTAATAGGAGCATTGATAAGTAATGCTTTGGATTCAGTTTTAAGAGAACAAAGAAAGGATAAAACTCATTAAAGTTTAAGAGAATTCTACCTCAATAAAGTATGAAAGTTCTTGTAAGCTTTGATGGAACAGAAAAGTCCTTTAATCCAATCCATAATCCTTTTTAAGACAGGATCGGACAGCCTTGGGTCTGCACATTTTAAACTTATTAATGATCTTAAGCAGAGAATTAGATTGGTCTTTTCTTTTCTATGATCAGACACATTATGAAAGAAATTCTTCTATCTTCCTTCTGCCTCTTTCAGTCTCTGGGGGACCAGCCCATACTTCATGAATTTGAAGTTTTTGTTCTTCACTGTCCTTTGCTGGGTTAATCCCAGGATCACAGCTCCTCCTTTGAGCATAGCATTTGTTATCATGGATTCTGGTTTGCTTCTTTTTGTCCCATGCCCCATGTGTGAATAGATGATATTTCATGTTTAACCTAGGAGAGATAGCTAAAGTAGGATCCACAGGACACAGAGGGGGAAAGAATACCCTGATCTCTTCTAATGCTTTTCAGTGGGGAGCCAGCGACATTTTGTAAAACCTCCAAGGTGCTAAGTTGTCCCATTTACTGTGGGGTATCTAGGAATCCCAGCATCTGCCCAGCATCCTCAGTCACCATGAGAAACGTAAATTTGTAAACCTATTTCCAAACGCCTCCAGGAGGGATGCCACTGACCACAGTTGAGAACCACTTTAGACAGCATGCTGAAATGTCTACAGGGATTGCAATCACCACCACGGCCACCATCGTAACAAAAAACGTATAGATTAAAATTTGGCGAGTACTCAAGAGTATAGAAAAAAAAAACAACAACAAGGAACTCGGTTACATTCCTGGTAGGAATGTAGACTATGGAAAGCAATATGGAGATTTCACACAAGACTAAACACAGATATGCCATATACTACTCATAGGTATTGATTAAAAAACCATAGAAATACTAATATTAAAAGAAAGCTTTACCCTTTATATTTATAGCAGCAGAATGTACAATCATCAAAATATGGAAGCAATCTAAATGACTCCAAAAACAAATGGATTAAGAAGACGTGGTATACATTATGGAAAGCAGTATGGCGGTTCCTCAATCTACTAAGAATGGAACTTCCATATGATCCAGCAATCCCACTCCTAGGAATATACCCAAAAGATACAGAAACTCTGATTCAAAAGAATACCTGCACCCCTATGTTTATAGCAGCACTCCTTACAATAGGTAAGACCTGGAAACAACCTAAATGGCCAAAAACAGATGAGTGGATCGGGAAGCTGTGGTACATATACACGATGGAATACTACGCAGCAATAAAAAATTAAAAAAAACTAGATGCATTCATAGAAACATGGATGGAACTGGAAGGGATTATGCTCAGCGAAGTAAGTCAGAAGGCAAAAGAAAAATACCAGATGGTTCCTC
>JAGFMF010011741.1:108052-153682 GCA_019455555.1 Galemys pyrenaicus | reverse complement strand
GGGGACACTTGGTGGGGAGGGGAGGGGGAGGGTTGAGGGAAGATGGGAGCACGAGGGACTGAGGTGATGGTGCACTGGTGATACAGTGATGGGGAATACATGGGGATTACAATTAATGTCAAATATATGTAAATTTAAAAAAATTATATAAAAAAAAGATGTGGTATATATACAAAGGAATACTACTCAGCAATCAAAAAAAGATAAACTCATGCTATTTGCAGCAACATGATGGAGCTGGAAGGTATCATGCTCAGTGAAATAAGTCAGAAGAAGAAAGGTAAATATTAGATGGTTTCACTAATATATGGAATATAGAGAAGCCAAACAATGGGTCAGCCAAAAACAAACTCTAAAACAACCTCTGAAAGCTGTCCATAGATCTTAGGCTTTTAGAAAGGGAGGGGATGTAGAAGGGTGAAAATAGGATGATGGGGGAGTGAACAAAATGGATTATGGTGGAGAATTGTGGGTGCTTCAGGGGAAGGAGGGCTTCGGTGACTATACCTGGTGGGAGGGGAATTCTACATTGTTAAAACACTAGCAAGAATGTAAAGTAACGTACTTCAATAACAGCAATAAAAATAGTAGGCCAGCACTGATAGTTCTATTCAAGATTTGCAGACTCAATATGCAGATGTTTTGATTCTAAATTATGTGTTCATGTGGAATACACATATTTATAGTTTATGATTGTGGTGTTCAGATACCTTTCTTCTGTACCAAGCAGTACAATAGAAAAACGTTTGCTTGGGGCTTCTTTACTACACAGTATATACAAACCTAACAGCCTGGTGACTTATCTGTATTATAAACTGACTTAGGCTAGAATGTGTTCGTCCCCTTGTTTGTCACTGTAATCACAGAACTCACTAAGCAGTGCCTAGCATAAATAAATATTTAAAAAAAACCCACCAAACAAATTACTAAAGGAATGAACGTGGCAAAGTCTCTACTAACCATGCAAGGCACCTAAATCAAATAGTAATGGGCTTTGTCACACATGATTTATGATGTTCAAAAGGTCAGCGGAGGAAATTGTCTACTTCACTAAGTTACTTTTCCTACTCTTTTGAAAAAAATATCTTTTACAAAAATGTCTTGGGAATTATCCTCTGTTGTCTTCATAGCAACTACGGTCTTTTGCTAAATGCCACCCTCCCAATCTGCAAGCTGTTTATATAACTCGGGAGTCACCTGATGACTCTCTGATGCTCAGACTTCTCCAATCATTCATTCATTCAACAAACTATGAAGATGGAATATCTCCAGAACATCTCTATCAAAAGTTGTTATCTAAGTGATTACTTATATCTATATCATCTATGAGTGTATTTATTTGGCAATATTTCCCAATTCTGGGACTGTCCTCATGTGAACAAGTTACATATGTACCTCCTGCCCTCAGGAAACCACAAAGAAATTTCTGTGTTTTTGACCCAATGTCATTCTAAGTACTAAGCTCACTCTAGTATATTTTAGAAAGGACATAAATCATTCTTATCTTGCTCATAAAAGCCTGTGTCTTTCAGTCTTGCTGTCAATCTTAGGCACCTTATCAAAGTAGTTTCTCTGAACAAAAACTGTGCTGTCCCAAAGAGGAATTTAAAAACATCACCTATGAGTGTGGGTGCCTTGTTGGTGGGCAAGGTGTTGGGACCTGCATCTAAGGAGGTATGAGCCTATGTTTCTGAATCACATAGTATTATTGCAAGCTAAGGTTACCTCAATAATAAAAAATAATAAATTAAATAAAAAAGAAATAAAAAAATTTCCCATATCTTTAAATGTGATTATCAGTAAAGAATGATTTATATCTTGGTTTCACATTCTCTTTACCAAGCTATGAAGAAACCAACCTTAAGCCTGATTCTAATCTTCTTTCCCTTTGATCTCTGATGTGAATCCTAGTGAAAAATAAAGTTTCTCACATATAGTAGATAATCATAGGCATTTCATAATTTTCCAACTTAAAAAGCAGCTTAGGAAAACCAGCATAATTAAACTTTCTTTAATGTCTGCATGGATCAATTTGACACTAAGATGTCATAACTTCATTCAATATTGCTCTCCTTCGAAAGTGGCAAACAAAACATGTACTTAACCTTCGATTTTTGTTGGTGATTTTTCCACTGGGAAAGATGCTTAACCGAGGGGAATGTTGTTGAAGTCAGTATTCTCTGATTCAGCTATCACCCGGAACTGAAAGCCATCTTGTGGAGAGTTTATCCCCTATCCCTCATTTAATAAAAGGGAAAGAAACTACAAAACGATAAACTATAGATGGACTTGACCGATATACTCCAAAAGCAGGCAATTTTCTCAAGACCTGTGTGTTCTCGGTAGGCCCCCACAGAAGACTAATAACTCATGAAAAATTCATTCTTCTCTTCTTCCAAAGAAGCAGGACTTGTCTGGGCAGAGGGCTGCCTAGCTACATTCCTTTACTCACCATCCCTTGCATTTTTAGGGGTAACTAATGATTTTCCCTAGTGTAGTTTGAGTGGCCCCAAAAGATGCTATTTCCATGACTGACCCCAACCCCCCCCCGTTTGTTCTATATTCTTCTTCCCTTTCTATGTGCTGAAATGATGCTCACCGAGGAGACCTTGAACATGACCAGGTGAAGAACTGACTTGGAACAGCTGTTGAGAAGCGTTCAGTGAACAACACATAAATATTTGTATTCTCTAAGCCACTGAACCTCAAAGGATTTTTTTCGGGGGGCAGGATCAGTGTATCATCACTTATCTAATGACACTCCTGTTGGATTTGTTAGCAAGTTAATTTTCTTTTGAGTTTTCTCCCATAACTTTTAGATAATACTATATTAATATTTTTATAGCTCTTATTTTCAAAATCCTTAGCCTGTACTTTACCCAAATGTTTAACACTTGAACTGGATCATATTACTTATTGACCACAAATTCCCTCAGGTAGATTCTATCAATGTCCCATTTTGTAGATGAGATTAGGGAGGTTCCTCAAAAACCTTGGTAGAATTGAGATGAGAATGTCAGAGTAACTGACGACCTACATGCTTTCTTCTGACTTGCTAATTCTCTGTTTCTCTGAAATAACTCTAGCTATAAAGAAACAGTGCCCCACAACCCAGCAACTAAAAGAACACAAATATTTAATAAAAATTTTCATAAGAATCCCATCAATGTGAACTTTATTTGGGCAACCAGTGTCTACTTGTTCTTATAGCAGTACAAGTCAGCTGAAGATGACAGTTATAAATTGCAGATTTACATGGCAGAAATTAGTTGGAGAAACTGAGTGACTGGTAGGCAACTTTAGCCCAGAAATCTTGCTCTTGTTTTCCCTTAGAACAATACAAAGGAAACATACAGGAGGTGGCAATAAATACCACTTCAATGACTATAAAGTGACAACCCAACTATTTCATACATTTTGATTATTAACAAGAAATTCCAAAGGGATCCTTTGTTAAGAATAAGAATGAAAAAAATTAATCAGGAGATGATTAGCAAAAACATTTTTTGGTTGGTTATAAATTCCTTTGAATAGGATATCCTCCCATGGAAATGGAATTTCAAGAGTCAACTGAATGATGACAGAGACACAAGTTATCAAAGAAAGAAACTTCTAAATAAATTGGAAAAATTTGACTAACATAAATACCTTTCTCTAGAGACTTCCTACAGTGTTCACTCATTACAGGCTATGCTTATGATGTTTTTTCCATGTTATTATGGTTTTTATGTAGTCCCGTCCGAGCACATTTATATCTATTTGTCTATCATTTTTTCCTCATTTATATCCTGAACACATTTAGTAGATCCTGAGCCAACCCTTCAAGGAGTCTGCAAGCTCTAATGCTGAGTTACAGGTGCAAAGATGGAAGTGTTTGTTATGTAAGAGCGCTCAGAATAGAATGGTAAGAAGAGGTATCATAGACTGGGTGGTACTCAGAAGAATGCTGTAATCCAAGTATTATCCCTATTAGTAAAAATTTAAATTATGAATATTTCTTTTTTAGATTTGAAAATTTCTTTTTTTGAGTTTAATTTTATTTTTATGAATTTATTCTTTTAAGGGCGGTAACAGAACTTTTTCTTAAACAGCAGTCTAGAGTACCCTAACTCTTAACTGTGACTCAAAGCCACAGTATCACACTACTTTGTAGTACGTACACAGCTCCTTATAACTCAGGTATCATTTTGCCAAAATAGTCAGTGGCCTATTTTGTAATCTGAAGTCAGGATGTCCTATCTAAATTTTAATTTGCTTCAGAAACTCTTATTCAGCCAACTGTTATCATTCTGGTTAATGATTAAGCTGCCTTTGTTAAAATGGACTCCCAGTACCCCAAAGCCCAGATGCTCACAAAACAGGCAAAGGTGCCCTTGAAACTACTTGACTTCAGAGTTTAGAGTGATAATGACAACACTTCTGCTTTCCGACATCAGGGTTTACCTGCAACAAGCATAGTCATCTGATCCCAGTTTCCCCGATGGAAAAATAAAAAGGTTCCATTTTAAGTCACTATAGCAGAATGGTAGGGGTTAAAAGGTAAAGCTTCACCACTGGTAATAATCCTTCTATCTATACCAAATAGCACCTAACCCAAATCTTACTAAAAGACAAAATAAACACCGAGGGGAGAAAAATAAGTATACACATGGTTTTCTGAAGTGGTGCGGAACAGCCTGTGGTCTTGGACACAACACAGCTTGCTACTCAGACTTCCCCTCCAATCCCCTTCCCCAGTCCCCTCTCATCCCCCCTTATCTCTCCCCTTCCCCCACTCCCTGCTCCCCTCTGCTGCCTTCCTCCTCCTCCCCTCCCCCATCCTACCCACACCCCCCCTACTCCCAGCACAGTATGTGAAGCCTGTATTCTTGAACATCTCAGATACTTCCTCAACACCTGTTTTCTCAGTGGAACATGCTCCACAGAGTCACCAGCACAGTCTTTGTATTCCACAGGAATCATTCCCCTCAATAAATCCATCCACTCAGTACGAAGGTCAAGTTAGCGCCGTATAAATCTAGAGAAGGACTAAGCTATTTAATAGAAGGCATAACAGAATTTGCATAAATCTACTTTGTCTTAAATTTGTTCCTTGTTTAATGAAGTTGGCATTTAAAGGCTAATTATATCTATCAAATGAATTAAGTCCATCTAAGTTTGGATTAACCACATATTCCCTGGATATTCTTTCTTAACACTGAGGTAACAATGAAGCCAGATATAGGCAAATTGATTCTAGTTAATAACACCTAGCTTAAATTTTTCTGATCTAGAGTCCACTTCTGAACAGAACTTACTACTCAACTTTCTAGACGTTTCATTAACTGAAATAATATAGTATATTGAGCAATTCCATGGAATTAAAAAGACTCAAGACAGAAGGGGATTATGATTTATCCTTTACTAGGATAATGGTTGAGCAAAAGTCTACTATATGATGGGGGATCAATTAGATTGACAAGTAGAAACGTCAACGAAACAGTGTCCTCCTAACAAGACAGAATTCACGTCGGCAAAGTCAAAATGTTAAAGCAATATTGAGGAAAGTGACTTTCAAAATGAAGACTAACGATAAAATATAATTAACACCAGTACATTTTAAATTAGTGCAGATAATGGGTGAGCGGGTGCACAGTTTTTTCTTTTTGGCTTAGGAAAACCCAACAGGTGATATTGCAGGAAAATTTTACAAAGACCAAGAAACCTACAAATATCTATTCAAATGAAAATAAGATCATTTCCTATTTTGATAGTGCTCCTTTACACATCAATAATTCTATTAAAAGCACGATTCTACTAATACAATTGATTTACAACGTTCATGAATACATTTTAAATGTCAAGCAAAGCATACATTCTCAACACAAGAATTCTGTGTCTGGTGTCTCAAATTGCTCTTCACAGTGACCAAAGTGTAGGGATTTGAAAAGAGGATGAAGAATAATCTTAATGAGGAATGATGTGAGTAGCACCATTCTTTATACAAAAGTCTCTCAATTTTAAGTTCTTAATTAGAATCATCTGTGAGGTTTTTTAAAACATATTTTTTAAAAATATGGGGGTTCAGATGGAAAGTTCTTGGCATCTTGAAACTGCTCTTTGGCTAATTCTGATGTACATTTTGGTTGAATATACTAAACTTAAACAGAATGTCTACTCTGAAAAGGCAGATTTTTGTTTACTATTCTCTATTTAGCTTTCAGAAGATGCTGAGTGGGTAGTAGGTATTCAATAAATATTTGTGCAATGAGTAGTAATTTATTGAATTCCTTAATAAGCAAAAGTAGGGATCAGTGGGGAAAGTAAAATATATATATATATATATTCTTACATGATACAATAGTGAGTATTGAGTTTTATTTTAGTTTCTTTCATTATTCACTGACATTAGCCAAATACCTTATTATTAAAATCTTTAGAGTAATACATGATGACTCTTAGTAAATCTGAGCGGGTAAATGAGGCATCTCTTTAGTTACATTTATTACTTTGACCATTCACACTTATCCCTGCATCCTGAACAGGGCTAGGAAAAACATTGTAGGAGAAAAGATATATGTATTAATGAGAGGGATATATTTTCCTAACAGTACATAGAAGTTATAAGAAACAATATTCCTTGGACTCTCCCACCTGTCTAGATAGTCTTTGCTTTACAGATTAATTATGTTTTCTCTGAACAAGTTAAGCAGAGATCAGAGGGAAGGAACAATCACTTTGGGTAAGAAGTGATTCAATCAACTTATTTAAATCTTTGAGCCTCAGTTTTGTTACTTGTAAGATTACACAGAAATCAGTATTTTAAAATTTAAGTGGAAATTCATTTAAAATGCCTGGCACAAAAAAGCAATCAAGAAATAAAGCTTTGTACTCAGTCTCTGTCAACGCTAAGAAAAATCCCCTGTGTGATTGTGGGGAGTTTATTTTAGAAAGCTTCTTTAAGGTATATACAATGTTCGCTTCAACAGTTGATGTTAAGGCAAAGTGCTCCATTGTTTTTCTAAAGTGAAATACTGCAAATTGATCAGGATTGTATGGGCAATATTAGTTTGGGATAGAAAACACGGGGGCATTTCTGAATTTCCATTTTTTTTCTCTCCACAATTAAATCACAAGGATGTTGGATTGGTATCTTTAGGAACCAAGAGAAATGATTGGCTATACGTGACAACTAAAAGTCCAGGCCTGTGGACAGATATGATTATTTGCAATTCACTTGCATTTCAAAATAAATTATAATCTTAAAGGAAGCTTGTCACACAGATAAAATTGTAATAAATAGTAACATTAAACATAGGTCACTAGTCGTGGGCATCTTGGTGGCGCATTGGGTTAAGCCCCGCACAATGAAGCATCCTCAGCCATTGCAGCACGAGTTCAATCCCCGGCCAGGGAATGACCCATTCCCTGCAGAAGACCTCTTCTGCCTTGCCCGCTGCTCCCCTCAGCAGTGTGTTTCAGTCGATCTGCTTGTTCTGTGCCCCACTCTGTCTCTGGTGAAGCTTCTCAATCCCCTTCCCCCATCTCTGGCCTGTACCCCAGTTCTTCCATGAGTAAATAAATAAATTAAAAAAAATAGGTCACTAGCTGTTACACGAATTTTTTTCAACACGAAGAGGTACATATACTCTTTCCAAAGCATTTGCCCTATACACCTTATGAGCATCAGTTTCAATCTTGCCAACAGTTATAATGAACATGACTTCAGCTTTTCTCCTCTGCAATTTTACCTTCACAGTACTGCTAGTTATTTTTCTATATGATTCAATTGATCATGTCACAAAAGTGAGCTTATGAAAGAAAGTTATACTCACTATACTCTGGATTGTAGCTAAAAACCAAGAGACTCCTCAAACCCCCCAAAAAAGGAGAAAAGAGAAAACTTAGGTGACTAGATCCAGGATCATTGGTTCAGTTGTTCCCACCTTAATTTTTTTCTTAAGTGACTTTTACCTCTGACGCCTCAAAGCCCTTCTGTATGTGATATTAACTAGGGGTGTCTTCACTTGCCAAAACCTTTAAGGAATAAAGAACTTGGCAAAGAGGACACCCCAATTGTTTTGTACCATCTACAAATAAAGGCAGGTGCACTTAAAGAAGAGAGGCAATGCTTGGAGAGTCTTGAAAGGTGAAAAGTTAAACCCATGAGTTACAATAATGCTCAGAGATTTGGTAGGAAAAAGGTATATTTGAATTAAAATCCTCACTGATCACTTAATAGTTCTGGACCTTGAACCAGTTACCTGAAAATGTGGAGGCTTAGTTCTCTCATTTGTACAACAAAGACAACTACTCTTCCTGCCTGGCCAAGGTGTAGCTTAAATTAAACTGTATGAAGTAAAGAAAGCCCCCCTCCTTTGTTTAGGTCCCATGCACACTCTTGGTAGACGTGGGTGAATGAATCAATGAGTCATTGGTGAGAATACTGTGGAGTATATTTGGTTACAGCATGCATATACTAAAAAGTATTTGTCTGACAATATTTTTAAATTTTCCAGTTTTAAGATAAAATACTCAATTTTTTCACTGATGTCAAACTTATTCTTTAACTTCCCTGGTTAGAGTTATCATTTTGTAATTAAGATCTCTAATTCTGTGATGAGAGTGTGGAAAAGTCTTCTCAACAAAACAATATATACTGTGCTTCTTTTTCATGACTTTTTTTCCATAAAAAGTGAATTCATTAATCCTTGAAGAAATTAAAATGTTTAGAGAAATTACTCCAAATGTATATTATGAAACTTTTATATTAGCTCTATACTAATTGAAATTATTAAGTACCTTTTAGAGGCTTCTTAGTACACTTTGATCTTTGACCTCTGAGATATCAATTTCAACATATTTTATAGACATAATTAGAAAGCAGAAATATCAAATTATGAAATAAATAATGTTAACTTCTGGGTCAGTGGGTGCCTGTGGGTCAAAATCAAAATGCAAAAGATTGTAGGAAGAATGAGAGCGACTGAGTGTTTGATGCACTGTGAGAAAGCTTTGGGCAGGCATGGGAGGGTTGAGAAGATGGTGTCAGGATGAGGGGGCTGATGGGTATAGATGTCAGAACTACCATGATGTACAGGGCTGGTTTTGCCTCATACAGAGGCTGTTTGATGGTTAGATGCAGATGAGATTGATGGGCCAATTCAGATTATATTTATGTTTCAGAAAGAAGTCTTCCTTATTTTAAACTGATTTTATAATTTATTAAATTTCCTCAATTGATAAATGAACAAACAAGTATTTTATCTAATTCATTCCACATTTCAGGATCACATATTTCAACTATTTGTTATGGCTCCTAAATCATTCCCTCCAACTTTTCATTGTGAAGCTCAGGAACACAGAAAAGTTGGAAGAACAGGTGCAAGATCACCAGTGTTCCACCATTCAGATTCCATCTCCATTGACATTTTTCCATATATGTCACATTTTTATAAGCTACTTGAAAATAAATTTTAGATACCATGTTTTATTCCTAAATTTTTAGCATGTTTTTTCCTTAAGTTGTTTTTTGCACCTAAACTGTAATTTCATTATCATCTAAGAAAACTAACATTCTCAGAAAGAAGTCTTATTGCTTCTTCTAATATACCATGACTCTAGCTTTGTGAGGCTAAATATAACTTTTGACTGTATTGACATATAAATATAAGAAGTGTCTGCATGTGTGTGCACTCACACTCATGTATGTGTGAATGTAAATATATGTAAGTGGAGTGTGGGTGTTTAATTGCAAAAAATTAAAAGACTTTTAACTGCTTGAATTCAGCCAACATTCAACTGACTTTAGGGATGAAATCCCTTTCATTTATTTGTTCAAATGCAGATGTCTTACTGAAATACGAGCATTATAAAGGGCAGAAATGAAAATATAGGAAGACACGGGCATAAAAAGCAGGCAATAAAAACAGGTTAAACTGGGGTAATCATTTTTGAAAACAACAAATATTTACTTAACTAAATTTAACTTTCACCCTCACTAAAGTGCATGTTTGTAAAAACATCCTCAATGTCTGCTTCCTCAGTAGCCAGGGGACCTCAGTGCGAGCAGTATTCAGGTTTCCTGCTTAAGCAGCTCAGACAAACGCCTAGAACATCTTGTCAAAATTCCAAGCTTCCAACGTTGAAGATCAGTAAACAATGGTAAGAAAAAAAAGAACTCATTTTTCCTCAAATCCTAGGCAAAGCATTTCATAGTATTATTTTGAATAATATTAGTTGTGTTAAAAGACAATAGTTTTCTTAACTCCACTTGTAACCTCTGAAATTCCTGGACTAGAGAACATCCTCTTGCCCAACAGGAAGAAGGCTGTGTGACAGAAAATGACCTTGCCACAGACACCTAAGGCCTCCCACCCCAAGAATTCTCGTCCTTGACAACGATCTCATTGTACTCCACCCCTTTTCAAATATTTTCCTTCCCTACTGCTCTTCAGATTTGGACGCCAGCACAGTTACTCCACTAATACCAGCAGAGAAATGAAACTCCTCACACACACATCTCCCTGGATGACTCCCTGCAAGTGCCCACGGAGAGCAGCTCAAGTCCTCGTGACAAGTGCCAGGACAGGCGAGCAACATCGCATGCCCACAGATGCCCCGTACCCACCCACCAGCAGAGTGGAAAGAAATTCCCTTTTGAGAATACTAGGTGGGGCCCCCCTGGTGGCACAAAGGGTTGTGCACTGCACTATGGAGCTTCCTGCCCCGCCCGCTGCTCCCCTCAGCAGTGTGTTTCAGTCCGTCTGCCTGTGCTGCTCCCCACTCTGTCTCTGGCGGATCCTCTCATCCCCCCACACCTCTGGCCTGTACCCCAGCTCCTGTATGGATAAATAAAATCTTTTACAAAAGAGAAAATGTCAGAGGCTAAAAATTAGAAATTACCTTTTTTGACACCAGTTTTCCTATTTTCCTTAAGATGAATGGAGCATATCTCATTTTCCTAGAATTTACAATAAGATAAATTATATACACACACACACCGCAACTTGTTTTAAGTATATACATTATAGTATACACTTAGACTTACTGTACATATACTTATATATACATGTACGTGTACACACACACACACTGTACAACTGTAGAGACATCCATTTTCTAGCACGCCATTGGAGCTCTCTGGGTAGAGCATGTGAAGCTGAGTTCTTGAGGATAATACAAGGCTCCAGCATGACGAGCTGAGCTGGCTGTTTCCCAGACTGGGTAGGGAACTCCAGCATTCACCATCTTCATTCAATAGGAATTCTATAATATCCAGGGCACAGAGGAAGGATCTTGCTTGAATCAAATGTGATTTAGCACTCCTGACTAAGGTTTTAACAGCTATGTGATATTATGTTGAAAGATTGCTACAGTTGGCATGATTGGTACTGTTTTGGAAGAGAAAAGCTTTTAGATTTTTTTCCTTCAGATAAAAAGGGCAATACAAGTACACGTCTTGAACTCCTATTAATAGTCCCTGCAAGCACAGCAGCAAAGCCCGGTGCATACCCGTTTCAAGTGCTTCTGAAATGACAGGGAGCTTTCAAACAGAACTGGGTGACGCATTTTTCCGATGCCGATGCATGCTGGTGCTGCTGTGTCCTGTCAAATACACAATATTGAAAAGCCCAACTGGACACCTATTTGCTAAAATGTTCTTGGCTGTTCTCCACCCATGGTGTACTGAGATAGAATCTGCTCAGAAAAGCAACTTTATTCTTAGGTGCTTCCTGTGGTGAACATTAACAAAATGACTGAAGTCTATGGAAACAGGTAGGGACGGTAAGAGGGGCACCAGAGGAGAGTATGAAGCTCCCCCAGGCACAACCTCGGAAATGACGAGACTTACCCTGCTTTAGTAGTAGTGAGAGAAATGTCTACCTCAAAACAAAGCCTATGAAACCTACTCTTCCATGACCATGTGGACATTTTCAGTCTCGAAGAATAGAAACACATCCCCCTGAATAATATCATCTATTTGCACAGTGCTTTTCCAAGTGCACTGAGTACACTCTACAAACCTAAGAGAGCAGAATGTGTGAAAGTAGTTCGTTTTCAGTTTCATTTTCAGAAGTAAGAAAAAAAAGTTCAAGATCTGCTTAGACTAGGTATTTTCTATCTCTCCCTCTCCTTCTCTTCTCTCCAAACATCTACTGACTAGATTTCTACATTCTTTGGAAAACCTGGGATTAGTGTATCTTCAATCTCCCACTTTCACACAATCCCTGGACCCCAAAACCCCTCTGAGCCTGACCCCTGTTGATAATGCCCCTTGGGCTGTCTGGAATCACCAGCCTCCCTACCATGAAGCCCCCAGGGTAAACTACTAAGAAGGCTCTAATGGCCTTCTTATGGCTCTTATGGGCCAGACATGCTGGCATGCTGGAGCCTCCAGGTTTCCTCTAATTCTGTGCAGAGATGGATCCTACAACTGCAGATGACATCAGAGTGAGAAATGGAGGGCATGGTGTTAAGAGGGATGAGCATGGAGCTGAGAAAAAAGACTAAAAGCCAAGTTGCAAAATGCAGAGAGGGGGTATGATTAAAGAAAAAGTTGAGTCACAATGATGCTTGGCTGCCAACTTGTCATGGAATGAAACTTGTGAAACTCGACTCTTACTATTTCAAGAGGGGTTCACTTTATTTTCACTGGCAATGGAATAATAGACAAACTAAAAAAGCTACATCCACAAGTAATTTTTTTTAATTGATCATGAGAAATAAATATAGTTTCATATGTTCTGAAGAATCAGTTTCCTTCACTGCTAACTCTTGGAAGTGTGCTCTCAAAGACATGTTGATAGACATCTTGGTGACCCGCCATGAAGTTCTCTTCGTTGGGATACTTTTGTTAGTTTTTTGAGTTACCTGTTAGCCAACAAGCCCAACAGCAGAGAGAACAGCAGTAGGTTGTAAATAAGCCAGCTCTACTCTGGAAAACACTATCTTGTCCTAGGGTGACCCACAGGGTTAGGTTTAAGCTGTAAAAAGTCATGATACAAGTATGCCAAAAAAAAAAAAAAAAGTGGTTCTTTCTTTAGGGTGAGGTGCAGAGGATATCTGAAAAAAGCAAGCAAGGTCAAGGCTATTGGCAGTGCTCCAACCTTGAACTACGTGTTTGGGACTGTGGTAAAGGCATTTGAGACATTTGTACTTGTTTGTATGCTTAGCTGTGTTCTGCTTTTTCTTTGAATGATTTGTAGTAACAATCTTTATAATAAATATTATCACACTTTCTATGACCGATTTTAGTTAGATGTAAGTTCCATTATTTGCTCAGGTTTTCTATGGAAAATTCATTTTGGCCAAATAGGTCATTACAAAATCACTAATACTAACCAGACTGATAAAAGACAATAATTAAAATTGCAGAAGTTACCTTGAAACATGGCTAAAAATTCTAGTAAGTAATATACTAAAGTCAGTGTGCCCTGGATGACTAATGACTATAAGTAGACTCAGACATTCATTCTCAATATGCATACTATAGAGAGGTCTACTGGAGAAGTGGTATGTATGTGGAAAATATAGATATTAAGACAAATGAATACTTAATTGTCCAGAGACTAGGGTTTTTGGGGGGCAAAAAAAATCCTTGAAAGTGACCCAAAACAATGAACTAGTTAAAACTACTTTTAGAGTAGCAGTAATTCTATGCAAATATAAATGTGTTATAGAAGCGTATTCACACATTTTTAGCAAGACTGAATTTTCAGGCAAAACTAAAAGCAGAGAATTGATTTTTGTGATTACCCAATGGAATATTTTAAGTAGATTCCAAATTGCAACCATTTTTTATAGGGAATTTCTTTACTAGTTACTTTATTATGTTTAAAGAAACAAAGTATTACCCCCTTAATGCTGCCAATTCAATGCTGGAAATGTGAATTTTATTGGCATCATCTGTTATGGAACTAACATCAACAAGGTCAGTAATCTTGGAAAAATTTCAGAAACAAAAACTCTGAGATACAGATTCAAATCTATGACAAAAAACAATCTGTAGCATTCAGTGACAAATTGACAGTCATTGGAGTTAACATTTGATAATATGGCATATCCTAAATTAAATCATTTATTCCTACAGCATAAACTGTGGACACATCAAAATCTCTCTATATAATGCAATTGAGGCTGTTGTCATTTGTGGTTAAGGCACTATTAAAATGGAAATGGAGTGAAATAAAGACAGATCAACAAATTTTAAATTATTACTGGTGTTGTGATGTTATTTGGTGGTTATATTTTTACCACACCTTTTTTTTAGGTGATAGGAATAGCCTGGTTCATTCTCAAGGAGACAATGTTGAGTAGAGATTAAAACTCAGACTGCGGAGTTCAAAACCTGGTCTATCAGTCTAGCTTGAAATATAAATGCAGATAATGGTCTAATTTCCTACACCACCAGTTTCTCCTATCACCCATATGCCTAGAACAATAGGTAATGTCTCCTGCATGGGACTTCTGTCATGATTAGAATGTTGATATATAACAACACTGGGGGCAGGTAAGAGGGGTGTGGCTTCTACTAGTTGCTATTCCTTAGAGGAGAAAATCATTACAGCTCTAGTTCTTGCCTTCCAGGTTCAGTCTTATGGGGAGCGGCAGGAAAGCAGGGGATCGGGCTGTTATTAATACATTTGTCTAGCATGTTTACAGAAGGACCCCTACTGCTGAATGGCATGACCGGCAAATAATATAGCACATCCATGCATCCCTGAAGAAATTATCGTCTGTTGTCTCAGCTGCTGGAGTTTTTCAACACAACTGCTTTTATGAAGTAGTCTGTTAGTGTAAGTTACACAATAATGTCAAATTGTTTGCATTCATCTTGGGGGAGGCAGTTTGCTCAGGACAAGAGAGAAAAGACTAAATTGCTACAAATTTAGACTTCCATGATCACAGTGTACTGTAGGTGGTCAGTAAAAGAAATGTGCCAGCAATTTACAGATGCAGCCCAAATAATGCTTCATTTATTTTTTATGCTTTTTATTGAGCATGTATTTGATTCAAAAATAATGAATTGGTGTCTGGGAAAGTTTGAAAGTGACTTATTTTGACAAAAATATTCAAATGATTATATGATTTTTAAATTGGCTTATCATTTTTAAAAGAAAAATGAAGTCAGGAAAATTATTTTTCATTTAAAAGTTGTCAGCTACATGAAAGTGTAGTTGGAGCAGATATACAGAGCTGAACATGATTACTTAGCACAGAATGTACAGGTAATATCCTCTCAATATCCTATTTTGCATTAAGCAATTCACCATCATCTATAATGCAGTGATAGAAGTGATTTGACTTTTGCTTTGAAAAAAAATCTTTTATTGGGTTTGGAGCTGCATCACAGTGATATCAGCCAATGTGACATTAGAGATGATAAGCTATTGATACATTGAATTTATAATAAAATTTTATGTCTCTGTATCTGAGTGCATATATTCGGTTTGTTTTCTCCCCTAACTAACCAAAAATAGGTTAGTTACAAGTATGATAAATTCCTTTTCCTGTGCTAACATAACCACCCTTTGGAACAAATGCAAATACCCTGTATTTCAAATGAGTACATTCTATGGAATAAAATATATTTATTTTTACTTTAAATAGTGGAAAATTTCCAACACATACAAATACAGAGATATTATAAAAACTCTATTACACAGCATCAACAACTGTCAACATATGGCAATCTTTTATCATCTAAATTTCCACCTACATTTCTCCATCTTGGGTTATTTTGAAGCAAACTCTAGATATATTACCACTATACCAATATCACACACCCAAATTTAACAAATATCCTTTAATACTAATATCACTTTTCTGATTACACCATAGATGTTATTTTGTCTTTTGTTCAAATCAGTATCAAAATAAGGTCCACACATTGCATTTGGCCTTAGTTCTCTTGTAACCTGTGAAGTACTCCTTACCCCTACTTCCATCACTCCCCTCCTCTGCCTTTGCTAAGTTCCTGATTTATTTATCATGTGTAATTTTCTCATTAGTTTTTCTTCTAATGGCTGCTTTTGACAGTGACTGATGACCACTGTCCAGATTTGTTATTTCATTTATGGGTTAAAAAGTGGTGCTATTCTAAATGTGTCATTTCCTTTCAGCTATTAATGGGAATTATTCTAAAATGACAACAGTTCTTTTATCAATACTTAGTTCTCCATGAGACACAGTTTGCAACATAAAGGCAGAGAAAAATGCTTCCTTCTCATATTTCACTGTTTTCAGAATACTGAGTTATGAGCATTCACCAAAAATTATCATCTTTATCCTAGTATTATTATAAATCCATAGAACTGTAACTCACTTAATTTACTTCAGTTATCTGTGAAAATATTTTAAATTTTCAAATTGTTCCACTTCTCCTGAGTGGAAGTTCATTTAAGTTGGCTCTGAGTCATTTTAACATGACTTCAGCGTCTTTGGCTTCCTTGTCGGTGCAACAAGAGCTCCAGGTTCACCCTGAACACTTCCTGTTCCAGACCCGGAGCTAGTGACTGCTCCAAGAAGAGCTATCTCCTTTAACTGGCAAATGATTTCCAGAGGTCAAAATCAGCATGTTTGGGATTTTGCTCTTGTAAGGTAAGTTGCCGTTCATAAATAAAATTTTTGCTGTGCAGACCCAGAGATGGAGTAATATTATGGATGAAGATATCTGACAATTGGCTAGCATCTTTCATGCTGGGTAAAGAAGTGGAAGTCTGCAGGGAACAATAATTTATGTTATTTGAAAGACCGCTTAAATGAAAATAAATTTTGATCTTGATCTAATACTGGAATCAAGTTTAGTATAGTTAGCTGTCTTACAAAGTATAGTTAGCTATCTTACACAAAGAAGCAAGAGAGGGGAAATACTTTCTATTAAGTTGAATTAAATAAAATAAGGTTTGTAAAGGATCTAGCAATGTCTGACAGATCATAGATGCTTAATTAGTATTCATCTCCTGTCACCCTTCCCTACATAAAGAAATGCAGTGAAGTCATACCACACTTAACATTACTACTTGACTCAATTTCCTATTTAACCGTTATCCTTCAACTTTATTTCAAAGTATTTTTTCACTAAAATAAAATGCATGTGATAAAACTAAAGTATATTTAAGTGTAGAGGCTGCTATCAAAATAAGGATTATTACTAGTCTCTCCCTTGAAAAATGATTGAATTATCATCATCATCATCAATAGTAAAATATTTTTTGGATGCTTACGTTGGATATTTTTCTATAATCACTTTACCATTTTTAAGCTTCAATTTTCCCCAAATGTCTGTAGCCTTTTAGACAGCTGGAGAAATCTCCAGAGTCATTTAAGTTCCCTTATACCCGTGCCCCTGGAGTTTCTTCTTTCTATGCATACTTTGAGGGAGCTGTCCAGATGCTGGAGCTGGATCCAGTCTTCACTGAGGTTCCAACCTGACTTAGGTAATTGAACAGTTTGGAATTAAGAGGCCACAGCAAGATAACTCCAAAGGTAGAGAGTTTGGAGAGCAGAGGATCTGATATACTTGATTAATGTGTCAAAGAACACAGATTGATTAATGTATCGGAACATAGAGAATGACAGGACAAAGTGCCATAAAATCACTATATAATAATAAGGCATCTAGACCATGTAAAGGGAAAATATCACCTTTAAGAATGTAAGCAATGGAAAAATGACACTTATTACTCATTTTGGATAAAGTTAGTTCACTTAACCAGGAAATGAGGAAGCAATCACTGTGATTATTTAAATGTAAAATGTTTTAAAGAACTTGATGTAAATCACTGCATTTCATCTGTATGTGGGTGGGGAGCCACCCAAGGGCACATCTACGGAAGAAAGCCCTTTGTGTGTCCCATGCCTAGGTCACTGAGCATTTTCTAGATTCAGATTCTTTTGAGTTATAACTAGAACCTAAAAGTTGAGAAATAACTTCTGAACTACTTGTTTATATTCCTTTTTTTATATTCTTATACCACAAAAGCCTTTAGTATATCCTTTTAAATGTAACATTCAAGCACAGTTGCTAATTGCTGATTAATTTTTAAGTTGTGGACCACACGTTTTTGCCAAACCATTGAGGCCAGCCACAAAGATTTTTAAGTGTTTTTGAGGGAATAATCTTAATGGCTATTTATAGATCTGAAATGGTTGGCAAAAGATGTATTTGAATCAAAACCAAAATTAAAATGTTTAAATTACCTAAATGCTGCCAGATATTTAAAAAGGGAAGATTTGCACTAAAAGATGTTCACAGTTTCCATATACATTCATATTCACTACACTCTATCCTCCCTCCCCTTTTCTCTCACTCCTACTCTCTTCCTCTTCCCCCCTAATACTCACATGCAAGAATGCACAGATATCAATATGCTATAGCATAGAAAAGTTGTAATGGAGAATCAATCACTGAATTCTTCAATTGTAAAAAGATCTTGCTTAATCTCAACTTTAACAAAAGGTTAAAAACAAAATGATTTTAAAGAAGACTACATGTACTACAATGGCCAATATCACTTGCAGTATAATTCCTTTTGTGCTGTTCAACTCTTCAACACTGATATCCTCAGCCCTGTTATGTTCTCATCCTAGACCCTCTGAATGTTCTCCGTCAGAATCATGCCTTCTGCTGACTTCAATATACTAATGGCTCCCAAATGTCTATTTTTAGCTTCTGTGTTTCTCTTAACAGATGTCTATATTCAACTGCTCATCTGCTCTCCTACTTGATCGATAGCCATATATAGCTCAAAATGTTAAAGTATATTTATTAGCACTATCTTTCCTCAGTTTTCTCCTCTGTCGAAGAATGACACCACTGTCATCCAAACACTTACAATGACACCTTAAGTGTATTTTTTCCTCCTTTATTGTCCTCTGCACTCACCTGAATGAATTCAGCAATCCTCTTTCTGATCACTGCAAGGGAGTACTAAGTTTTTTTCTCCCTCTGCCATTCTTTCTCAAGGTACACGAGCCTCCACACTACTGCTGCTGTAATCTTTTTACACTGGCTTCTTTCACTTATGCCACCCATGGTCACATCAAAAGTTCTACTGCTCCAGCTTTCATACCTATGGTATGCTTGTGCAAACTAAATTTCCAGTTCCCAGAATATGGCATTGTCTTCTTTAATCAGTTGCTTTGTAACAGGCTGTTCTTTCTACAAGAATGCCCACTCTCTCCTTATCAGCCTAACATGTACTTGAATTTCAAGGTTCAGATAAACATTAAGATCCAGATAACCTTTAAGACCCAGATACAGCAATATTGCCTTTAAGAAACCTTCTTTTCTACCTTTGTTAGTTAGAAGTCCTGCTTCTTTTCCCATAACCTCTTTACAGACTTCTAGTTTAGTCTAAGATGAAATGTAGTAGCTGCATTGCTTTTTCAACTTCCTACCTCTTCTATTAAACTGTGAAGGTGGAGACAACATTTTGATTATGAATTTCCCATCTCTATAAAACATTTGCTCTAAAAATTTTTAATTGCATCATCTCTACACTATTAAAATTATGAATACACTAAAGGACTTTTGTTTATGGAGATATGTATATGAAAAACTGTTAAAAAGTTAAAATTGGTAAGTTAAAAATAATTAAAAGTAAGACAGTTATATGTTAATACAAGTAACACTTTTATTGAAATGTGACTATATTTTCTAAAACAAAAATCTACTGGCAATAGAAGTATTGTTTTGCATTTTCACAAACTGCATTAATATCTTAGGTTTCTGTTTCTGAATTCAATCTGTTATGAGAGTTTTTTTCTAGGTGATTTATAAGAAGAAAGTTTTGTTTTACACAGATAGGAGAACAGTTATTTAATTTTAAAAAATAATTGTATATATTATGCTTTGTAAACTCACCCAAACTCAATAGCAGTAGTTTCTTAAATATGGACTCTAACAACATACCTAATTTTAATGACTGTTTACGTTGTGTTTTTTAGATTTAAGAGAACATTTTCCTTCTTAAGCTGTGACCTGTAGCAATGGCAAATTATATCTTTGTGAGCACAACTGAAACATTTTTCTTTCTTGTTGACACCTCCAAAATGTGATAGCTTTTAGTATTTTTATTTCTCATGGCAATGTATTTATTTGCTTAAATCCAACAAGACTCTCTTTTTCTCTATAACAGACTATTAGAGACAAGGTTGTACGATGAGTTTGTGACATGAATGCCATATTTGAGATGAGACTACTTTTAGGGGTTCACACTGACCTTTGAGCCTTTGAAAAATTAAAACAACAAAAAAAATTTGAACACCTAGCTTGCAGGGTTTCAGTTCTATCAGAAGTAAGGAAGGTCACTCTTGGCAGACCTGGAGACTCCAGAGTATTTGGGGGACCTCAAGAAGAAAGGCATTTACCTAGTGATACAGATTATCTCAGGTGGGGTATGATTGTGAGACCTTAGCAGTGTCATGAGCCATGAGAGGTCACTGAATACTCAATCTAAGATTCCTGTTGAAAAGTTCCGGCAAAACAAATTTTAAAAATCTTTGTGGTTATAATTTATGCAAAAAAAAAAAAGGGGAAAAAAACCAAGGTCAAGTTTACTGGGACTAGACTTAATTTCAAATGAGTTTTACTGTGATTATTTGATAGAATTGGGGTGAGGGTAAAGAGAATATTAAGTATTTTTTGTAAACTTCAGGTTCTGGTCCTCTGAAACATTTTTGAAGCTTTTGCTTTTTACCTATAAACTGAACAAGATCCTGAACGTTTTTAATATCTGGCAATGACTTTCCAAACTAATGTTTCTGGTTATTTTTATCCTTAACTTGGAATTAGAAGAGCTAAAATTGTCTTTCTGAAACCACTCAAACTAGAAAAGAACAACCTGATACCAACTTCAGAGAAAGCACCACAATAGCTGAGAGCCTGAATGTGACTATTGCTATTTACCCAAATACCACAATATCAAACTGCTTATGGGAAAACTACAGTCTGCCTTCATCTCATCTAGAAAATCTCCATTGACTCAACATCTAGAAATCTCCATTGACTTCCTTCAGGACTCCTGACTGCATTTATGATTTGCTTCCAATCTTAACCTGTTTTTTCTTTCGCTTTCACAGAAATGCCTATGATTGCTCACATTATAGACTTGATTTTGGGAACCCTCTCTAGGGTTGTCTCCAGAAATTGAATACAACTGTTTAATTAGGCTGAAATAATTGAACAACTTAACTTCTAAATTGTGAAAATGTCTGAGACGTTCGATAGGTGGGACTGCATGGGGGTAAAACTCAGATATCCCAAATATCTTTTTGGCAAAAGGCTACTTAATGGGAGGGGTGGAGGCTGCTTTTGGAAAAGGTGTTTATCTATAACCTTCTATCTATAATGGTATGTAGTGGGAAGACCTAATATTCTTATCTCTTTTCCATGGAGAAGGCAGCTAAACTGTATAACTTTATTTACTGTGCTTTTTAGGTAACCTCCCTAACTGACCTCTTTCTACAACCTCAGCCCCCACTGTACCCTGTCTTAGCTAAGCTTTTTAAGAGCATTTGAAGTCACACTTGCAAGTATTCAGTAATTCTGGTTTTCCTCTTATATTCAGGAGGTATATTTGTTATTATGAAAATTTCCTTTTGGTCTTATATAAAATACCATGTCTATTGTTTTTATACTTATATTAAAATTTACTGTATTTTGAGTGAAACTTTTTCTATGCATGCTTTTGTAGTATCCTTCACTTAAAAAAATTGGCTTATTGAATTATGCAGTTCTTCCAAGTTTTAATGAGTTTCATTATATCATATAAAATCACATTAATAGCACCAGCATTAATTATAGAAATGTTTTTACATATTATGAAGCTGTCAAACTCATAATGGTTCCTATTATTTTACCAAAATTTTAATATTTACTTAAAAACTTAAATTTTAACACCTGAAACAAGTACAATCAACTCTCTTCTTGAAATGACAGTTCATTTTGTTGCTTTTTGAGAAAATATCTGCAAAATACCCAGCTCTGAATAACCAGTTTGTCTGTTAAGTCATTCTGTCAATTGCAAGTGGTTAGTTCAGCTTGTGTCTGAAACACGTACATGTGTTTTTCCCCTCAGAGAAGTATCAAACTTCAAAAAAAACCAGGTATTTATGCATTCTTCATACTATGAACCCAGAATATTAAAGAGATGTCTACACAAGGATTAAGATTTTAAAAAATTAGTTGGCTTAAAAAAATCTGCTTTGTCACAAGCATTATTAAATAAAATATATGAAAATGGATGGTGGAGAATAAAGTGAGTGGTGCAGTTTTGTGTCCCTGCCTTGGTTTGTGCAAAGGAACAGTTTTACTTACAACTGCCTTTACACTGTAAGTGCAAACGTCATTACAGTGAACATCATCTTAGTATTATAACCTAAGAAGCATTTTTCTGAATGGATCTTAAAAACACACAGCTCAACAGACCATACTTGAGGAGTGCCGATCTAGATAATGTTTAAAACACAATAAACACCCAAAATATCCTGAATGAATGGACGATGTTAATTTCACCTGTAATAATAATAATGATCATTCTTTTCATGGTTCAAAGGATACATACATGTTATGTGTACACAATGGAGCCCCCGACTGCCTGATGGAAAGGTTGAATAGAACCTTGAATGAAAGAGATGAATACTAGAGACTCTGAGCCAAGAATTTCCATTCTGACTTGGAAATATGTTACAGGGAAAGGACTAAGTCATTTCATTAATTACATCAACTTCAACTACAAAATATAGCATTTTTGCTTCATTTTATATAGGCTTGTCAATTAATGTTATTTTAATTATTTTGAAAAGCAATTATCTACACAATACTTAACTATTGCTATGATCTTCTAAGAGATGGGACAAAGATTCAAAGATTCACTCAGTCAGTCTGACACATAAATATTGACAGATGCACACAGTATGTCCTAGGAGATCTAGTTTTCCCTCTCACAGTTGAACTGCCCACCCCCCAACCCCACCCCCATCATCACATCTACATTACTTCCTTTGCCAAGGAGTTAGCCTCAAATTAGGTATATTCTGATGTTTGATAAACCAGAATTCAGGATTTCTGCCAGAACCCCTAAGCTCTCATTCTCTTGTATTCTAACCTCATCCAGATGGCCTGTAACCCTGACAACTAATGTCAGATTTGGCTTTTGTCAGAGTGCTTACATGAAGTGTGTTTATGTTCAGAAAGAAGCCCGGTATTGGCTTCCAATAAGGGAAGCCCTTATCAAGAGCAGGCAGAAAGGTGGTTAAAGCTATGATTCTGCTGACATTGTGTGAAAAGGAAGTAGGTTATGTAAATTAAGTTGGCTGGGGGTATCCCTCTTTGAAAAAAGGGTTTTTTTTCCTGTGTTGTCACAGTGACAAATGTAATCTTGGAGAAACTCAATAAGGAAACTTTAAGGGTAGCAAGAATTCTTGAGAAAATATTGAGCATATTCATTGTTGGGTTTAAGGTGTCCCTTTTCTAGGATTGTCAAATTGTGAAGGTACATGGGCCTCCCTGATGGCACAATGGGTTAAGCAACACACTATGAAGCAAACCACAGTCACTGCAGCACAAGTTCGATCCCTGCTGCCAACTGGGGAGGTGATCCACATGGCGTAGCAGACCTCTTCTGCTTCGCTCACTGCTCCCCTTAGCAGTGTATTTCAGTCAGTCTGCCTGTTCTGCTCCCCACTCTGTCTCTGGTGAATCTTATCACCTCCCTGGACTCTGGCCTGTACCCCAGTTCTATAAATAAATAAATAAATAAATAAATAAATAAATAAATAAATAAAATAAAATAAATTAAAAAAAATTGTGCAGGTACAAATTGAGTAGATCTGGAGTCCACGCTAGAGGATCACTTGTAGAGAATCTGTCAATGGAACAGGTTTGCAAACATACAACATGGGACACTTACCATTGGCCTATGACTAATCCTATATTGAAAGCAAAGAATGAGGTTTTTCTTTCCCTTCTGTAATAATTTTCTCATGTACCCTTAAAGTAAGTCATTTTGACCTTTGCTGATCTGAAGAAGCAAGAGTGCCCAATTAAATTACTTTCATTTAAAAGCACATACAGCCAAATACCTTTTATAGCACATGACTTCAAACCTATAATAAGCATCAAGGAAAAGTTGCACAAAAGCTTTTTAAAATTAAATAGAGACTTAAACAATTGGTGATACCAAAAAAGGTCAGAGAGAGTGCTTCACTATCGAGGAGGGTTCAATTGGCAAAGAGATTACAAAACTGACTTTTGGAAATGAGAAAACATTTTAATATTCATTCTTTTTGGTTCAGAATAACAATTATTTCCAAATAGAAGATGAAGAATTTTCAGGAAAAATTACCTTCAAAGTAGGATATGCCCCACCACCCAAGATTTATATTAATGCAGGATACTAACATACATTTACTGGGAACTGCCAACGTGCCATTACATTGCTAGTGAATTATTTGGATTTTACCATTTGACTGTCACATTAAATCTGTGAAATAGGTACTGTTATTATGCCTAGCCTACTGATGAGAAAATTGTGACTTAGGGTTTAACTAATTTGTTTAAAGTGATGGAGATAGTGGGTGATGTAGCCAGTTTGAGTTAGTTGGGGTGGCTAACTTAAGGCTACACTCTTAACTATTAATAAGGCAACCTTCTAGGACACTTAGAATTCTCCATTGCATCATTATTAGTTTAGACAATAAATGTCCATACAGTAAACATCTAATAAGCACTGCTATCTATTAAGGCACTATGAGACACTCACATTATGGAAGAAATTGTTCTTTCTTTATGACTACACTTTCATTAGAATATCATTTCTTGAAATTGGTTCTATTAGAGATTAACTGTCATTTTTTTCATAAAGATTAACTTTTTATTTATTTATGCATATGAGAACTGGGGTGAAGGCAAGAGGTGTGCGTGGGGGGCAGTAACAGGATTCACCAGAGGACAGAGTGGGGAGCAGAACAGGTGGATCTACTGAGATACACTGCTGAGGGGAGAAGTGGGCTAGGTAGGTCTGCTGCACCCTGTGGGTCAGCTCCCTGGCTAGGGATCAAACTCTTGCAGTGTTGCAGTGCTTGGCAATAGCTTGCTAGCACTCAGACTTTAACCCCTGCATCACCAGGGAGGCCCTTATTGTCCTCCTTTGTATTCACAGAGAGAAAAATGAAAATAGAGATTGTCTAGGATTTTATGTTTAGTGGAATACAGAAAAGATGTCCATTGATTTCTACCATGTGTCTTGTTGCACATCAGGAAAGTGACTGTCAAAGCTATAAAGATTGAACTCTATCTCCCAAACCTGGGACAATCCTCAAGATTTAGAAATAACTTTATTAATTTATAATATAACCATCTGTAAGGCATATGGTAGTCATTCTTTTTAAAATATCAATCAAAATTGAAGTAAGAAGATGGGAGAAAACTAAATAGCAGCAAATGAGGCCTATGGCACATCAAATCCATAGGTATTATGAATTTGCCATCATTTTTAATTCAAAAGTTTAGTGCCAATATGAACATTATTATACCTACTCACAGTGCACCAAAATTTCATATTAATATAACCAAAAATATTAGAATAGTTGATGTGATAGATCGGGGCTTAGCAAACTTTTCATTAAAGGGCTTGAGAGTTTCTATTTTACAATCTCTATTGCCACCAACTATGTTGTAGCTCAGAAGCAGTCATGAGTTATGTGCTAACAAATAAGCATGACTGTTTCAGTAAAACTTTATTTGCAAAAATGTGTGGTGAGTCAGATTTATTTATTTTTTATTTTTAAAGATTTATTTATGTATACAAGAGCTGGGGTACAGGCCAGAGGTATGGGGGGGGGTGAAAGGATCAACCAGAGACAAAGTGGGGAGCAGAACAGGCAGATTAACTGAAATACACTGCTGAGGGGAGAAGCGGGACAGACAGGAGAGGTCTGCTGCGCCATGTGGGTCACTTCCCTGGCTGGGGATCAAATTCATGCTGCAGTGGCTGTGGATAGCTTAATGGTGCTGAGACTTAATCCCTTGCCCCACCAGGGAGGTCCACAAGTCAGACTTTACCTGGGGACTGTGGTTAGTTGACTTCTGAGTTAGAGTGTGGATGTGTTTAAAGACACATTGTTTTTGGTAACATTTGATAATCTTCTTTAATAAATTCTAAAAAGGGTAAAATGTGCATATGTCAATAACCAAGCTATACATTTGCGTATTTGAATTCAAACCTGTAGCTTCTATTTTTTTTCTCACCCCAATCCATTTTCATCACTTTAAAATTATCTGTAAATTCCAGGCTGAATTTTAGGGCATAGAGTCTTTCTAAAGTATTTAGCGAGATGGCAAAATTCTCGTTACTATTGGTTAAATAATTCAAAATTAATCATATAGCCAAGAATCAGTCAATCAGCTAGCATTGACAGATTGTTTACACAGTGTTTTTGCCTTTTTAAACTCAGTGGAAATTCAGATAAGGATATAAGGATCTCCTTGTAGTCTTGAAGCTTCAAGTCTAATAGATGAGGCAACTATATTACCTTTATTTATATTATGAGACATTTGGCATAAAAAATAGGAGCAGCTGTAGACATGACCATCATCAGTCATAGCCAGTAAACAAGAAAGGAAAAAAGTGCATTATGTTGGATAGGCTGGAATTCACTATAAAACACATACATGCTAGCATATTTTAAAAATCACTCTAGTATATGTTCTAAGTTATTACATCTATCTTAAGTAGAAGAATATTCAATTTTAGTTTATAGGTCAACATTTCTATCTATCATGTTTATTAATTAAGCCTGCAATATTTCGCAAATAAATGATCAATAGTTCATTTGTTTTTAGGTTCTTAGTATTCAGTTTACGTGCTTCAATTTAATGATTATGATGATAAAAAAAGACTTGTTAGTTAAGTAATATATTTTTATACTAAAAACAAAGACAATCTAGTGCCATTATTCCCCAGACAATGATAAAGCTAGACTTTTTCTTATAGCAAAATAATAGAAAAAGATCATTTTCCTAAATAACTTCCAAAGTGCAAATTTTATAGTGAGGAAGGTAGCAGCTAGATTACAGGAAATATCACCCTGAAATGCTTGTCTGCACCCTCAGGGGTTCGCAAGAGGGACACAGGGAGTGTGGTGTTGGGGAAGATGCTGGGAGTACATGGGGGGTACTGTTAGGCAGGATTATGTGTGACCATAATAACTGGCTCTTTTAGTAACTGTATTCAAAGATAAGAACCTGAAATGATTCACTTCTGTGAGAATACAGAAAGAGGGAGGAATTAGGACTATTTAGATGGAAAAATCATCAGAACTTAGTGACTGATTATATGTGGGTGACAGGGGATGAAGACTTAGCAACTAGAATTTCGAGCTTAGATGATTTGGTTAAACATTGAAATATGACACACAGAAACATAAATAGATCAGAGAGGAAGATTAAGGAGCTTAGTTGAGATATGTTTGGAGCATCCATGTGGAGAAAAAGCCAGAACAGTGAATCATTATTATAAGCTATTCTGACATTAGGATTTACTAAATGTTTTCTACGTATAAGGACCTATGCTAAAAGCACTTTACATGTATAATCTTACTGAGTCTTCACATCAGCTCTACTGGTTTACACATTTTCCAAATAAAAGAACTAAAGTCTGTTGAGTTTAAGAAACCGTTCAAAGCACATACAATTAAATACATAGCAAAACCTGAACTTTAACACAGTAATTTAAAATTCTAAAATTAACTCTTAATCACCTGCATAGCTTGTGATAATAAAACAGCTCAATCTGAATGACACTACAAAACGATTGCTTTTGCCTACACTCACTGCATTGTTTGGGCTTTGCGATGTGTCTCCTCAACAACTAACTTGATAAAGCAGTCCACAAGAGCTTAAGACATACTTTTGTAAACAGAGGAGGTTTGTGAGGGTTGGGATGTATTCATGCCCTCTTAAGGCAACATTCTTACCAAGCTATATCAAGCTTTACCTCTATAAAGGCTGAAACACATCCAGTACAGAAAACATAAAAGAATATTATGTTGCACAGGGTAGAATTTTTCTAGAATATATGAAACTTATATACTCTAGTGTATTTTAAAACAGAGTATTCGAGTTGCAAACTCTAAAATATTACATTTATCTTCAGTAGAATATTCAATGTTAGTTAACATATTTATTTCTACCTATTGTATCTTTCACCAAAGGCAAGACTTTATTTAGGCTTTGGTCAATTTGATCTAGATAAAGGAGCAGATTTGTATCATATTGGAACATAACGGATACTCTAAAATTTTGCTTCAGTGAATGTCAGCTCAGGGCCAAAATCTACCCATTCACAAAATGGAGTTTCTGGACTTGTTAAAAGTCCCTGGACTTTTGGCAAATTCCTCAAATTGGCACTCAATTGAATTGGTGTTGCTTGAACGCAAAATGCAACTAGTCTATGCTCTGGGGCTTCGTATATATGTTCTAGAATTACTAGAGGCTAAATGGTGAGAACAGAAGGGTCCCAAAGAGAACTGTAGTATCCCTGAATTGGTCATGTTTACCACAGCAACTGTATCTAATTCTAGGTACATCTCATACGATTTGTCCCAAAGGACAGGGATTTTACGTTTTTAATCACGTGATATCCTACACATAATTAGTAGTGTGACACAATATAGAAGGTACCAATATTGTCTGGCACTCATAAATTATTCACTATATTTTGGTTATTATTACTATAGTTTAGTAAAAGTAGTATGGGAACTCAATAAACATTTGCCTTTTGACTAACTGTTCATTTGGCAAATCCCTATGGCCCCATTATGCATTTTAAAGATAAAGTTGAAAATATGAAGTTCTAAATAAGTAAAATATCTAATTCTATTCATATCTCTGTTAAAGATAATATAAATTATAGATCTTTCCAAGGAAAATATTAATAAGATATTTAAGAATAATTAAAGGCTGTAATCAACTTTACACTTTCGAAATCATCTTATCCTCATAAAAAAGACATTATTTAGTCACTGGTTTATGTGTAACGAATGAAACTATTTCATATTGAATGGAACTCTTTCATGTTTTTTCATATTTCTGACAAGTAATTGAGTGATAATGTCTTGTGAACAGCTAAATAAATTGAAGTACCTGATTATATGAAAGCAGAGTTCTCACGAAAGCAGATTTATGTATCACTGACACTGCAACTCAGCAGTATTTCTCACATTTCACAGAAAATCAAGAGGTAGAGAGAATATTAAATAACTCATAGGTTTCTATTAACTCTGTGATAATCTAAGCACAATATTAGCATCAATAAGAAAATGTCAAAATGGATGGGAAGAGCATAAGGGACTATGGTGATGGGACAAGGGTGAATTGGTGGTGGGAATTTCACAGGGACTACACCTGAGAGGAGAAAGTATACACTGTACAAAAATGAAAAATAATGTAAAATATATATAAAATTTAAAAAAAAGTTGTCACGCTTCAGTCAAATCAAATAATACTGTTAACACACCTGACCAAACCTTGCTTAATTTTTATTTTCCCTTTAATGTTTAAGAATATCTTAAGTAATATCTATTCTAGTTCTAGCCTGAAAAATACTCACATTTAAGAAATCAACATAAAACACCTATGAGATTTAATGCAGCAGAATTATATTTATGAACATTCTTATAATAAATGCATTGCTTTCCTGGGCTAGAAAGAACTTATTTGAATGATTAGCATAGTGGTATTCCTGTCCATGTTCATCAGTTCTCAATGAAATGTATCATTCATACAAAGTTATATTTAAAGCTTTAAATAATGAAGACTATTGACTTCAATACACTTGCACTGCAGAAAATGCAGAGTATTGCTCAATGTGCTTAATGAATAATCACTCAGTGTTGGAAAACTGAGACAAAGATATGTTAAATGGTTTGACCAAAGTCACAAAACCACTAGGCAATAATATTAGGAGGAGACTCTATGTCTTCAGATTATATTATTTGTGTCCTTTTTGCTACTGAGCTGCAAGAAGAAAGATTTTGTAGTTTGTTAAAAATAATATTTAAATGGAATGGGGGAAGGGAGAATAATATCTGTCCATGCACCTAAGTGGGTTTATGTGAGTGGTTCGTTGCATGTGGCCAGCGGGGACAAAGAAGCGTGTTCTTTGGGTTCTTTTTGTTTTGTGAGCTATCAAGTCAACCTGACTGAAACAAAGACACATTTCACAAGAGTGGAAGAAAACTGGTTTTAGGCAATCCTTTCAGCATTTTCCAGGTGACTACATTTTTATAAATCGCCTGGCAAAATCAAGTGGTTTCATTGCTTCGCAGACTTTGGCTGGAACATTAAAGAAATTGAATGATTTATGCAGGAGATCAAATAAGCTGTAGTATCTAAATACTTGTCTCTTGAACCAAAAGCTGAATGTGAATTGGGTAATTATTTTCCACTTTCTTCCTGGAATGTCTTTTCCTACCCTTTTTTGAGGGAACAAATTTTACGCACTTCAAGGTCCATGTTTATACTTTTCTCCAATTATTTCATTTTTATATATAATACAGATCTGTATATATTTTTTTCCCCTCAGATTTCAGGGTTAACACTTCTTTCATATTTCCTGCAATGTATAAAGATAATAATATTGACTATTCCATGATGAACTTTCAATGTAGGAAATATTTAAATTAAATAGCTTTCATTGGATTAATAGTATATAAAAATGTGTTTTCATCTTTTCCAATGTACTTGGAAGGTTGTTTTCTGCAGGTCATTAAAATTATAAATTCATATTTTGACTTAGCTTGAAACTTTGTACCATCTATTAATTGTGTACTTAAATTATGCATGGGTTACATAGTCTTTACTATGTTTTATAAGATTTGAAACATTAATGATTACTCAATAAAAATACCTTTTCCAAAACTCAGTGCCATGGCTATCATTAAAAAACATTTTTTCCCACTTGATCATGAAATATCTGGAATTCAGAGTTATCTGATAGACAACTTTAAGGTGAATGTGAGAAGGATATTTCTTTCTCATTTATCACTGACCTTTTCAAATCAGCAGTTCCTCTAAAGAGAATTTATTATGGATAAGGAAGATATGGCATATATACACAATAGAATACTACTCAGCTATAAAAAATATAAAATCTTGTTGGTTGCAGGAGCATAGACAGACCTACACAGTATTATGCTAAGTGAAATAAGTCAGATGGAGACAGCCAAATACCATATGACTCCATTCATATGTAGAAGAAAAAGAAAGAAAGCAAACAAACAAATATAACAAAATCAAGCTAGACTATAAGAGCAAATGGTAGTGACCAGAAGGGAAGGAGAAGTAAGTGTAAATCAAGTAAATGGGGTCAATTGTATGGTGGAGGATGGAAACGAGAATCTATATAATATGGATTCAGATTCAATGCTGTATACCTAAAATATATATAATATTATAAGTCAATGTCACTTCAACAGAAAATAAAAAAGTATAAATTTCAAACATAAAAGAGAATGTTTCACTCACATAATTTGGTATTTTTCTAGGGTATTGAAGAACTAAAACCCACTGGAATTTCTAATGTTTCAGATGAGTACTCCTTTATTGGATCACTTCAATAGAAATATGATTATTTAACATTTCACAATACATACTTTCCATATAATAACTTCTAGAGATCCTTGTTTAAGTAAACATATGCTCCTTTCAAATCTATTTGAGCTGGGTATAAATGAAAAATAAAAGTTAAAAATGCATATTGCCTCTCAACCAATCACTCTCTGACACAGATGCTTAAAGAATGAAATTTTATAAACACAGAAAGAACTGCATTAAAATAAACCTAAGGTGTCTTCAATTGTCTTTATTTTCATTACATTCAAGTAGATGACCACTCTAACCTAACAATACTTATGAATTCTAACAAGAATTACATGAGACTCTTTTCCTCTTTAAATCAAGCCTGGTAATGCGCTTTACAGTAAAATTTTTGAACAATCACATAGTAGAAAATCTAAAAAGCAAAAACAACCTAATCATATGTCCATATTTATATTTGTAGAATAAATTCTTTATGGTTTGGGATTAAGCATTTTAAAAATATTAGGAGCATCTGAAATATGCTCCTGGGTCTTTGTGCTTTTGGTAGTGATTTGTAACAAGGAAAGGTCCTTATTTGCACACTGAAAGAGTTGGAACGAAATAACAGGAAAGCATTACCTTACATTTTAATAATGCAAGCTTAATTTTAAATATAGCTATTAATTCTAGCTAAAACTTTTGTTCCCCTCCTTTTTTTTTTGTTGGGGTGTTACTTTGTCTCTGAAGAAATGACAAATTCATTCATTGCAGGTGGTTTTATAAACATATGAACAATATAACCAAAGGAAGTAGGATAAAGTTTATAGTTTTAGCAAAACACATGCCCATATTTCTATATATTCTACATCAGCCTCAACGGAGCAACAAGCAGTTACTAGAAATTGACAATTGTTTAGCAGGTTAGACATACCACATGTGAAAGCCTTTCCCCTGAATCATAATAATTAGAATAATGATACAACAAGACCATACTTTGCAAGTCTTCACCCTGCTCTTCAAAACTTAATACTATCTTAGGTCTCCCGTGAACATATTTTTAGTGCCCAGTTCCTAGTTCAGTGTTTAAAAATCCTGCTGATCCTGGAGTTGGAACAAAGCTTTCAGAAGCAATCAGCTGCTCTTGCCATCACAGGTGCCAAACACACACACAATGTCCTTTTATTTATGGAAATACACACAGATCTATCCTGCATGTGCTCAGAGTGCAAACACAAATACCACCCCTTTCCCACAGGCGACAGGAAGGATGTGGTTGGAAGGACATAGTTGCTTCATCTGAATGTTCAGTTGTTCTTCAAAGAACTCTTGTTTCTGCACTGAATCACTACACTACTACTTAAATTTAAGAAACTACAAATGGACCATGCCTGACACTCCATTATTATTATTATTTAACTGGAAATTGACATTAAAAGAATTCATGCTAGATTTGTCCCCCTTACCTTCCATGGACACATGCTGAAAGAGTGTTTGTAATCAAAGGACATTTCTGTGAGCTGGTAACCTAGTAATTCCTTATGTATACAGGTCAGCCGCAGCAATACAGTACTAAAAGCACCAGATGAAATGGTCAGAATTACCCAGTGGCTTGATAAAATCAGCTTACTTTGAGTTTAATCCAGGGATAAATAGACAGAAAGCTCCAAGCAGTGGAAACTGTAAACACTGCAGAACTGCCCCTGAAACAGTAATGTTAGTAGGGTCCATCACTGCCAGCAAAACAAATATTTGGTGAATTACAGGGTATTATCTTGGCTTTACCTGAATCCAAACGAGGGCTAAATAATCACAAGCTACTGTTTAAAATGGAAAGGTGTAACATGCAGTATGAGAGACTAATTCCATCCCTCCAAACAACAATAAACTCAGAAGAGCAGTCCAATAAATACCTGATCTTAATTCAACATATCCTGCATTCCTGGAGCACGCCCACTGCTTCATCGTTTCACTTCCAAAATGCTCAAGGTCTGCCTATGAACACCTAATTCACAGCATTCTTGTAATTTCCCCATTCTTCTTAAATCAACCCCTTTATTCAGTATGTTAAATTATAGATGATCTCTTTTAGAGTCTGCTGCCTTGTACCTGCCTTGGAACCCCCAATTTACCTAGCATTTCTAAGCTCCTAAGAAATAAGTAAATTGTTCAGCTCTGCAGATTAAGTCTTTTTGTGTAAGTTAAGTCTTCAACTTACCTTAGAATAGGTGTATCCCTTAGTTACCATTTGCTTCTTCAGCTTTGCATACAAAGCCTATTCTCCTTTGTGATTGCCATGCAAAATTACTAGCTCATGAGAATCTATAATTTGAGAAAACAACTTTGGCAACAGGGTAGGTAAATTGCTACTAGATGTTACTTCTGAATTACTGGAAGTTAACTTGTGTTTTCTTCAACCACTTCTCCTTTTCTTCTAATCAGTTTTACTATGTGTGATATATGAAGTTACTTAGAACTACTAAGTAAACTTCAAGAGAAAGAAAAATGAAAATTTGATGAAAATGTTTTATTGCTGACACTAATCTAAAAACACCACCTTCTAAGAAAGTGTACACAACTCCTTCTAGGAGATGCAATTTGTTCTGTCCCAGGGTATTATTAAATAAGTATCTACATTTCCTTCCCTAAGTAGATACAAACAGCTCTTGAGCAAATGTCTGTGTGCTGGCACTTCAGAAATCCATATCTGGCTCTAAGATGCCAGGAAAATTTCACCTAGTGTCATGTTTCATGCCGAGAGGTTTGTATAGCTCTTGTATAAACCTTGGTCTCTGAGACACATTCCAAGCTGAATTTATTTCAAATTCCAAAGTGAGTTTATTCCATTCCACTCACTTAAAATTCCAATTGTGATTGGAAAATATGCACTTCATTTACCTTCTGTGCAGTGTTCAATGAACCACCTGTCATGTTTCACCCTTGTAAGCTGCGTTTCAACCCTAGTGGGTCTGAATATCAGATGATTAAAGCTTTGCTATTATGTGAAAATGACATAGCATACATGGTCACCCTTCTTGCCATTTTGGATATGGTAACATGAGAGTTCTGGTGAAATAATAGAGAAGTTGCTATCCTTTCCTTACACCTACACCATTTACTTGTCAGTACATACAATCATCTTTCAAATTAAGTAGAAATAAATATATAACATCGACTCTCCTGTCCCGTTATAATTGTGTCACTCTATGCACTGACTGAGAAAATGAGATATTTTGGTAAACTGATGGAGTTACACAAGGATTACTACCTTAGCTAGAGCAGGATGAGTCAATTCAGGACAGGGCCTAAAGGAATGTCAATTTTAGAGGAGGAAGGATGAAACTTAAGTAAGGCTTTGTTTAGGGTAGGTGGATTTCCTGGACAACGATTAAGTCAGTAATGACAAGTATCATGAAAGAGTGAACCACCTTGGAAAAAACAAATGATGTCAGTACCCCCAACTTCAAATTTTTACAACACAAGGACTTCATCATGTAGAACACTGCTCAGATCTAAAGAAATGTCACTCTAGTCTACTACCAGCTGATAATCAACATCCACATTTAGTCACTATTTGCTAACATAATGATAAACATGCATGCATATCTCTTCTTAAGTCCTGTATTAGAATTTTCCAATGGTGATGGAATGATCATTAAGAAAATGGTTTCATTTACTGCCAAAGTAACTGTGCCAATTCCCCTCTGTGATACTGAAATGTCCATAAAGGCTCTTGTTATTTCAGATGATGTATTCTATTCTTCCCTGGAGCCAGCAAAACACAAATGGTCACTCTCAAGAACAATGGTTACGTTCTTCAATGACCATGCAGGTCCTGAAATGCAGAAATCTTATTCAGGTCCTAGTCATTTGCACTTGAGAAAGGAACTAAAAATACCTTTGAAAACCTCCTAATTCAACTGTGGTCCCCATGGATTTCCCACCACCATTTCACCAGTGTACCATCACCTCAGTTCCTTGCAAACATATATATAAATAAAGAAAAAATAAAAGAAAACCTCCTAATTCATCTCAGATCTTACCCTGAATTCTTTCTTTTCTGGAAGATGTACTCATGAGAACTTTTTCATACAGGAAAAAAGAAGATTAAAAACATCCATGTTTTTCTGAAATGGAAGATATTTCAACTCTTTTTCCTTTAACTGATCTTCCCATAACTCTTTCTTGGACATATATACCTCAATATGCTTGCATGGATGGTGAAAGTCAAAGCATGCTTACAAACCTACACCAAACCAAATATACATACAAATAAGCCAAAAACTCTCTTGTGCATTCTCATCTTTCAGGGTGCTGCCTTCCCCCACTCCACCTTAATTGCATCTGGGCACTTCCCTCTGTCTACTAATCTTATCTAAAGGGCAGATTCTTTACTAAGAATGGAACTTCCATAGGATCCAGCAATCCCACTCCTACGAATATACCCAAAAGACACAAATACACTGATTCAAAAGAATCTGCACCCCTATGTTTATAGCAGCACTCTTTACAATAGGTAAGACCTGGAAACAATCTAAATGCCCAAAAACAGATGAGTGGATAGGGAAGCTGTGGTACATACACACAATGGAATACTATTCAGCAATCAAAAATGAAAAACTAGACGCATTCATAGAAACATGGATGGAACTGGAAGGGATTATGCTGAGTGAAGTAAGTCAAAAGGCAAAAGAAAAATACAAGATGGGGAACCAAATAAGGATCAAGGAAAGGAATAAGAACAATAATAATAATAATAACAACAACAATAACAATAAAGACACAAAAACTAAAAATGAAAAGACAAGGACAAATTGGGGACACTTGGGGGGGAGGGGGAAGGGTTGAGAGCAGATGGGAGCATGGGGGACTGAAGTGATGGTGCACTGGTGATATGGTGATGGGAATACATGGGGATTACAATTGATGTCAAATATATATAAATTAAAAAAAATAAAGTGCAGATTCTTCATCTAAAAAACATGTTTTTCTAAAAAAGTACCAACTGGCTAGCTTTATTTTTCATATCACCTTAAAAATGTTATTTCTGTCTTGTCAAACATGCACTCTTTGGAGGTGCACACTGTTGATATATACACCCCGTTTCTCCCTGCAGTGAGTTTCCTTATACTTGACAAAGATTTTGGCATATGGTTTAAAGCCTTAACAATCCAAGATCCTAGGTAACTATAATGTCCTTTTGATAACTATGTCTCATTGTAATGGTGTTACCACCATTCGGCTAGGCCAGTCACAATAGCTCTTCAAGATGGTTACCTCTATATTTGTACACTCTGATACATCTAATCAGTATCCCCTACCTTTTCATTTCTCTCAACTCATTCCATGTTTCCACTATAGTCTATAACCTCATACTTTGACTTACTTAAAGTTTCATTTGAAGAAAAAAAAAAACTCTTTAATTTGGTTCAATGTCCTCTTTCTCTTCATCCAAATGAACACCATAGCCCATCACTTCCAACATTCTTTTGTCAAAGCCCACCATCCCCTAAATCTTGCCATTTCTCCAAACTTTCAAACTTTTCATTCAAGAACAATACAGTTGTTTTACTTCTGTGGCCCTTTTTACTTATGCAGCAAAGTTCTGGAAAATTTCATGTGACTGCAGAATGGAACTGGAACAAATTCCTGGTCTTCAATATAATTGGGATCACAACACAATCCTACCATATATACTAATGTTCCTTCGACTTTGACTATTCTTTACAATACCAACATTATGTATCAGCCACCGCTTTATCACTCCCAAAAAAGCCCTTATTTTATCAATTTCTTTCTTCTCTTCTCTATGAATACATTACAACCTACCTCTCTGCCTCCCATTTCATTAGACTGATATTTCCACCTTTATACCTGATTCCGATTCTTGTTCTCTATTTGTTGCATTTCTTACACAAATTTTTAAGCTCTTCCATTCCACTAGTTTTTATGCATTGGTACATAGAAGCTGGTGAATAATTCTAGATATCTCTTTTCATATGTGCATTTAGGAATATCATATTAATAGCCTAATTCAGGGTTTATCAAAACAAGACAACAAAAATATATCTAGCTTAACTGCTATTCTAGCTATCTTGTCCTTCCTTTTTATGTGCTAGTCGCTTAAAAATGTAGCAGATATTCAATCATTTACAAAAAAAATTCACAAATTGTCCTAAACAATCTAAATTTGCCTTTAATTATCATCAGTTTTTCACTGAAATTGGTATTTCTAAGGTAGTCAGAAACATCCTAATTGATATATCTAAAAGATACTTTTAAGTTTTTACAAACTTAACCTGTGGAATTTGCTGCTAATGGCCAATCTCCTAGGATATCACTGTTTTTGAATTTCCCCTTATCTCTCTGGGACCATACACTTACCCACTTTTAATAAATTCTTCTCTAGTGTTCATTTCACAGTCTTCTCCCTGACCACCCTCATTTATTTTAATACCTTACTCATTTGAGTTTTACTCAGTAGTTGTTGACTTTCATTATTGGCAAAATCCTGATCACCCACAGAGTTATCCTGCTCCCACATCTTTTCATCTGTTGCATTTATTATTATACAATCGACCATTTAAATGATCCAAGATACCAGGTACCTCAAATCCCAAACTCACTGAATTTTGTCCATCAAATTTCTACCACAATCTAATAATTTGTGACTGGCACAAGAAAAAAAATGCTCTGTGACATAATCTCATTGATTCTCACAGTGATCTAGTAAAGTACACATTACTCTCATTCTATAGATGATGTGACTGAAGTTTAGAGAAATTAAGCAATTGTTCTGGTCACACTGCTGGTACATAATAAACCAATTCTGGAAACTAGATTTGTTGTTGCCAAAGCCTTGGCTCTCATGATGATGCACTACCATTATTAGGATTATGTGCATAGTCAATTAAGAAAAAAAGATAATGGAAGGAAAGGAAATGAAGGCTGAGAACTTTATAGTGAAGGAAGAAAGATGTGATCTTCTTGCAGAATTTCTGAATTCTTCAGAATTTTGGATGATTTTGCTTTTTACTGTGTCTCTTTGCCACCACTGTCATAATTTTGGTTCAAATTCTCATCTTATTAGGATTTTGCAGAAGTCTCTTTCTTATCTCCATATACCTAGTCTTGTTTCTCTTTTTTTCTGTTTTCCCTACTGAGCCAAAGAAAGCATATGAAATCTGCTCATGACACACAATTCTAAGGCTTAATCATAGGGTGTAAATTAAGGGTCAATAATGTGTTCTCATTTCATTGACCTACTGGAATCATGCGATGACACCTCTTTTGCTGGTATGCAGATTTTTCCTGAGAGAAGGGTTGTTTGCATAGTCAATTTAGGAAAAAAGGTAACGGCTGGAGAGGAAATAAGAGCTCAGTACTTTATAATGGGGGAAGAAAGACATGATCCTCTTACAGAAATTTGGATGACAGGACCTTAATTCCAGGAAGCATCTACATGTTCCCCTTGGTGAATGTAAGATAACCCTTATACAACTTGTTTGTATATTTCAGGTATGCAAGGATGGATGTTGTTATAGATTCTAGGAAGAGGAATCTGGGCTTGTGGGCTCCCAAAGTATATCTGGTTAGTTGTAAATTACTATTTCCCCTGATCTTTAGTACAGTCTTTTAAAGTTATCCTCCTTGGGAAGGAAGGCAAGGATTTTTCCCCCCATCTTGGGGATAGTATTCCTTATCTTGCAGGAGTATGACCACAGGCTGGTGTGAAATGGATAGCCATGGTGGAAGAAGAAAGAGAACCAAAATGTATTTGTGAACCATGGAATTACATTAGCTAGAAATCAGAAGTCATATTTGAGCCCTGCCTCACTTAACCTACCCATTACTAGGACTTACAGATTTTTACCTCCTCCATATTAAACTAGTATACTTCTCTCCCTTTGTAAGCCATCCTCCTTCACCTTCAATCAGGACAATCAGGTGAACCTCTTGTCACTTTGCCTATTCTGGCTCCCATACCTCTCAGTCTACTTTTCACAACTTCTCTGAGATGCCATATTCTAAACACAAATAGGACCACATATCCCTGGTTTAGACTATTAGGTTTCTTCCTTACCTCTTGAGACACCTTTGAAGCTCCGTTTCTCCTGGAGTGTTCCTGTCTGCTGTGTTTTCTGTGCTTATTATCCCCTAGATTTTTTATACCTTCCCAGGTTTGTGACCATGATGCCTTCAACAACTGAGCATCAGCACCTTCTTCTTCTACTTTATCCTCCTCATGCAGGTAACTTTGACTGATCTTTTTGAGCTCAACCCAATTGGAATTTCCACAAAGAACTATCCCTCAATATTCTTGATCAGTTGGAATCCTATTAGCAATTCTTAGAGAACCTTATACTTCCATCTGTTCTTTGAAGTGCTATCAGAGGTACCTCTCAGTGTTTGTATGATAAGTAACATCTGTGTCTCCCTTTAGATGATGTCTTTATGAAGGCCATTTAAAAAATTTAAATTGAAATAATATTGGTTCATAACACTACATATGTTTTAGGAGTACAGGTAAACATCTCTTTAAATGTACATTATCACATTGCACCTACCACCAAGGTATTGATAACCCTCCACTCCAGTCTACTGGAAGACCATCGCACCAGAAGTTTAAGTCTTGCTAGCTGTGCTAGCCCTGTGAATATTTACTGAGTGAGTGAATGAATGCATGTAGACCCTGGAAATTTCCAGAATTCTTCAGGTGGGGAAATAAGTAAAAAACCTGATTTCCAGTGGGTAAGTAGAAAGCAGTTTTGAGCCACAAAACTGAGGCAAGATATAACCTGATTTAAGTAAACACTGCTGGTAAGATGTAGGCAGATGAATTACTCAATGGCATAAGACAAATCTATTGTCTTAATTGTCTGTATCATGTAGAGATCAAGGTTTAAAATTTTTTGGACCTATATATATATTTTTTATGCCTAGTCTTTCTTCCATATAGAATATAATAGAACATCATTATTTATGGTTAAATTAAGTGACCATGCCATTTATCATCCAAACTAGGACATCTCTGTCAGTGAAAGAGGATGATATTAATAATCATGCAAGAACAGCACAGGTAAACTGTGGAAGTCCCCAGCATACTGGGTCACATGGTCACCCTCCCTTAGATGACATGGCAGAACAAAGTGAGAAAATGCAAAATTCTATGTCCATTGAGAACTGTTACTGGAGGCACAGAGAATGATCAAAATTATTACAGAAGAAGGCTTCTTATATGTTATAGATAAGAATGTTATAATGTAGTGTGGGTATCTGTGCAAACTGTGGAATAAGTAATATATCTTCAATAATGCCTTATGAATATTACCATAATTGTATTAATCCTTCTGTATTTTATTTGGAACTTGCTCTGTCTGTAATTTAACCTGATCCCCACAACAAACCCAACTTCATTCTTCAAAAATCACTTACTGAGCACTGGTCCAGGTACAACTGAAAATGTGAAGGAAGAACAACAGATGGGCCGTCCCTAGAGCATTGTTTAATTACAAAGGCAAGCAGTTTGTCCACACAAAGAAGATGAAGAAATTAGCACCCAGAACTCAGAAATGATTTGATGAGAGTTATGAAGAAATAATATATTGCATATCTGGGACCATAATTCACATCACCAGGTTCTAGTTCACAGTTCAGTTCTTTATGCCAAGATGGAGATGGCCCATTTGAATGCATTCTAACTTTCTTGTCCACTGCCACGCAGAAATGCCCATGAAGAACATTTACACAATCTCTGCAGAAGCAGACCTTACCCAGGCTCCACGGGCAGTGTTTGTGTTGCATGCATGAACTTCCTTTTTAGGCACTGGGAACTGGCTCTGTGACAACGAGTTCAAGGGGCTTTAGAAAGCCACACACATCTCTGATTGGCTCATCACTGTATCATAGCTATGTTTAAATCCTAGATAAATTAAAAGGCCAAAATATGTCCTTTTACTTTATGGTCAAATTCCACTTTGTGGAAGTAATGAGACAATCCAGATAGGATCACTCCACCCTTGGGGATAACAAACCATGTCTACCACACAAAATGTGAATATTTGTCTGTGTCTTGCTAGGTAAATAATATACCTCATCTTTAACAGAAAAATTCCAACTTATTGATGCTGTAGGCTTCTTTTTTCAGTCTGTACAAAACTGACTTATCACTGTTCTCGGTTCTTAAATAAATCACTTTTGAGATTACAAATAGGTTGTTAGAAACTGGCATCATGTCTATTGTCCCTTAAATATTGGTAAGGGGTGCTCATTAGAAGGTGAGCATTTCAGCTGTGAAACACACCCCCCACACCAGTACAAAGACCTCTGGTTCTTCATTCATTCTAACAACAGTTCTATTTGTGTAAGATCTTCTTGATAAAGGAGGATTTTGACGATTTTATTTTCTTAAAAATATATTTCACTTGTTTTACAGAAATATTCCCTAAGTCAGAAACTGACTTTCACACAATCTTTTCTTTTCTGATCAGAGGAGAATTCTGCAAAGGACAAAAGGAAAACGAAAACAGCTCACAAATCAATTAAGACATCCAAATCACAACCAAGGATAGCTAAAATAGAAGACTTCTAAAATTACCTGAAGTTGATCAGGGACCAAGTTAACCTAGAGAATAACAGTCAATAAAAGTATTTTCTTAACATTTACAAAATCTTTGACAAAGATGAATTATATGCGTAATCAAGATAAAAGGAATTAATGTCTTTTTGAGTAGCTTCAAAGTGTTTTTGCACTGAGCCAACTTTTCTTGTCGGGAACATTTCTGAACAAGCTTGCTGGAGAGGAAAGCTGATATCATCAGCAGCCTCAGCCTGGGAGGACCTGACCCAGGTAAGTTCTGGGAGGGCATCTTTAAAGGGAGAAAAAGACATGGAGACATCACTTAAGTGATATGGATATTGTTTTGACTTACAATAATGCCATTTCCAAAACACTTTAAAGATAAAGTAAACCATGTTAGCTTTCCTATCAAGCAACACTTGTCAGTCGTGAATTTAGATATGCCATTGGTTACGGCAAACTCATTTGGACTATAGATAACTTATTAGAAAAATCTCAACAAACAGTAAAGGCCAGACACTGCCTCATAGATTAAATAACTCTTAGAAACCTGTTTCTAACAACAGTATTTTCCAAAGTCCCCAGTAACTACATTTCAGAGGGTTCTGTAAGTCCCTTTCAGCAGTTCCTGGTCTATAAGAAGATTTTCCTTCATTCATTAAGTTTCTCATTCATTCATTATTTTAATAAAGTCCCTAAATACAGTAAGGACTATTTTAGTTTGGGACATATGGATAAAATCAATGAATCAATTTTATTCTGGGGGGACACGAATTGCAATTAAATGCATACAGAAACTAGTTGCTTTATTTAGAAGAAATGCAGAGTCTGTGGGTAAAGAATGATTGTAAGGAGTATGCCAATTTTAGATGGTGGCCTGGGAAAGCTGCCTTAAGGTAAGTCACTGCCCAGACTCCTGCTGCCAGGGGCAATTGGTAGAGCATTCCAAACAATGGTGACAGGTCAGGAGGGTCTGTGGTGACCCTTGGGAAACCCCAAAGCTGGGAAACAAATTTCATTTGCTCAAAAGGCTACAAAAGAAACTCAGTATCACTGTATTCAGTTTGGTAAGTACCAGATTTACCTGCAGAAAAACAGAAAGCAAAAGGAAGCATTTTTTTTTAGAGACGCGTGAACAGTAAGGCAGGACTAGATGGAAGAGCGTATGTTTTGAGTCACCTTTTTTTATTTTAATGACAATTTCTTTTTATAACCAGGGATCATGGAGGGTGCTTAAAGCCCCTGAACTTGTCATGGGGCCTCGGGAACAAACCAGTGACTGAAAGAACTTAACAGCCTAGTAAAAGATACAGATAAATAACCTCAAGTCCACCTTTGCCCTCAGGCTCAGAAGCCTCCTCTACACTCAACACAATGCAGAGCACAAGGCTGGGAGACTGTAAAAGTGTAACAAGGTCTTCCCAGGAGAAGGGGAAGTTCCAGAATCCTGGCTCCGCCCTAAGTGGGTGGAGCTGAGGAGGAAAAGGAGATTTCTGCAGAGAAGAGAGAAGGAAGGAAGGAAGATGGAGAACAGCAGGGAGACCTGGAGGAGGCACGTGGAGCAGAGGGACATGTGAAGAAGCTGCGCCTGCTTTTTGGTCTTGGACTGGTTGGAACAGATGTGGGTGAGAGACCCGTGGGGAGGTTAACAATGGCAGCTGTCATCTTGATTTTGATTTTGCTCTTTTCCTCCCATATTTGTCTGACCCTTTCTGACCCTTTTCTATGGGTCTCTATTGAAAGGTCCTTTAGATGTGTGGCAGGTTTTTGGACCTTGCTTTGGGCCAATCCTATTTGGCTGGACTTTTACCCTCAAGGAGATGGGTAACTTTGGATGCTTCACTTAGTAACTATATCCTTTGTTCTTTCTTTATTGTACCCTAGTTGTATTAAAGTTCCTTTCCATTAAAGGTTTTATGTGTTTGTCTTAATGCGGCGGATGGCAGAACCCATTCAGAGAGGGCAGGCTTGGGGGTTCTGGGGTGCTCCTCTCCTGCCCTGTAACAAAAGTGCCTGATCAGTCAACCAGTCTAACCCTTGTACTTCTTCTGAAGAGTAGATATCTTCTGAAGTTAACTTGCATATTTCATAAAAGGATTTCAAATGTGTACTGGCTATCTCATAAGAAACAAAGAAAAACATTCTTTGCTCATTTTTGTTTAGAACTACAAAGTAATATCAATTTAGGTAGACTAATTGCTCAGAAAATTAATTTTATTATTTCATATAATATTTAATGCTTATGTTATACGGATTCCTCCCCCCAATTCCTCACACATTCATAGCAGCTCTACAAGACTTTTGTGTAATATCAAAGATTTTCTTTCCTTGTTCCAAGAAGTGGTAATCTGAATAACTAAATTGAGAGTATATTTCAAGAGAATATTAATACATCATAAATTCTTAGCTCTATAAGAGGGAAATTAATGCATGAAAATATTGAAATTATTATAAATTTCCAATAGAAAAGTATTAGATGAAATAGTATTTTTTGAACTATTCTATGTCTCATAAAATGATAATTATTAATCTAATGCAGCTAAAAGTCCACATCAGGAAATTTAATTAGGGTCTGCAAAATGTTATCTATGGAAAAGCTTACACAAACTCTGTTTATAAACAGGAAATAAAATGAAAACTTTAAGAATGAAGTGAAATTTTGCTACTTTTTCCTATTCATAGAAAATCACATTGTGTTACGTTGCTAACATTGTTTTTATTTTTTTAAAAGATTTATTTATTATGCATACAAGAGCTGGGGTACAGGCCAGAGGTGCCAGCGGTGAGAGGATCCACGAGAGAGAGAGAGAGAGAGAGAGAGAGAGAGAGAGAGAGAGAGAGAGAGGTGAACAGAATAGACAGACTGACTGAAACACACTACTGAGGGGAGCAGTGGGTGAGGCAGGAGAGGTCTGTGGCGCTGTTTGGGTCCCCTCCCCGGCTGGCAGCAGGGATAGAACTCATGCTGCAGTGGCTGCAGTTTACTTCATTCATTTGCTTCACCCACTGCACCACCAGGGAGGCCCCACTAATATTGGTTTTGATGTTTTCTGTTTTCCAAGTTTTTTTAGTCCATAAAATAAGGTGTGATTATCCAGATTCAAACATCCATCAGGACACATTCTCCCCATGTTCCAGAATTTGTTACTAGAATAATGTCTGTTGTCTGACATTTAGATACTGCCGTGATCCACCTTCAAGGCAGAGAAGTAAGCATTTCACTTAATTTCCAGAGTCTTTATCTAACAAAGCAGAGACAGATTGAAGAAAATGACCAAAAAAATACAGTGGCACTCAAGGTGTGTATCATATAAAAGATTGCTTCAAGAATAACCAGGATTTTGGGCCTCCCTGGTGGCGCAGTGGGTTAAGCAACACACTGTGAGGCAAACTGCAGTCACTGCAGCATGAGTTCGATCCCTGCTGCCGGCCAGGAAGGGGACCCACATGGCGCAGCAGACCTCGCCTGCCTCGCCCGCTGCTCCCC
>JAGFMF010011741.1:94872-107986 GCA_019455555.1 Galemys pyrenaicus | reverse complement strand
CTCTGTCTGGTGAATCCTCTCACCTCCCATGCGTCTCTGGCCTGTACCCCAGCTCTTGTGTGCATAAATAAATAAATCTTTAAAAAAAAAAAGAATAACCAGGATTTTACTGTGCCAAGATATTACAAGGTATGGTTATTTTCAATCTATGCTTAAGTTTAGCGACAGAGTCCCGACGAAATAAGATTAAATGGAAGTATTTAATTATTGTTTTCTCTCTACATTCTTAATGGAATAATTGCTGACAAACTTTGCTGCCCAGAAAATGTCTATTGGAATTATTGAATACAAAAAAATACAAAAGCAATGAAAAAAGGAGGATGCTTTATTGCCACGTTTTTAAGCTATTCTGTAGCTTTGCAGGTACAGTATACTCAAATACTTCAAGAACAATATGTTCATTTGCAAATGCATATTTTAATTACTTTCAAAATAAATATTATTCATAACACCATACATCTAGGTTTGCAAAACTAAAATTGAAGGGAATTTATACACAGATAATAGTTACTAGCTTTGCTAAGAATGTCACAACAGCCAGTTCTTCAATTTAGAAGTTCAGATTTATTTTTTTAATTATCCAGGCAATTTCTTCTCAACTTATCAATAAGATAGCCAGTCAGTCTGTGTGTAAGCATCAGTTTAAACTGAGAGGCAAAACATCTAGAATACAAAAAAATCCCCCCCACCCATCTAGAATCCTTTTGGTTATGAAAATTTAAATTAATAACAATGAGATTTATAACATTTATTGTAGTCTATATGTAGCTTATTCCTATCTAATCCTCCCAAATGACTATATGCCACATTTATTCCCATATTATGTATTAACCAAAGTTTGTAAGATTGCTTCATTTGTCCACAGCCATGCAAAAGACAGTATGTGGAGCTCATGCATGAGGTTACCTGGGAGACTACGAAATCTACTCTTCCATTGCCCTTTTCTCATGTAAGTGGAAAAATATTCTGTTGTTTACACTATCCCAGAAATTACGATAATAAATCTAATTTTTTATGTGCCTCCTTGGCATATCTCCACACTGGTAACAGACAAAGTGTAAGCTACACACTCCACCACGTGTGTGCATGTGGGTTTTTAAGCACCTACGAAATGGTATAATTGGGACAGAGGGTCAATTATTTCCTGGATGTTAAGTTTCAAGAAGTTAGCGGTAATCTCTCTAAATTCCACTTCCTGGCTAGTGAATTGCACCCTTTGGAAACCTGCGAGGAGACAGCTGATTTAACCCTAGAAATGAAGCTTGACCACAGGATTTCAGACACTTGTGCAATGTGCAGTGAGGAAATAGCCTGCATGCAGGGTGACGATGTCCTTGCTGAGCGAAGGTCTTTTGTACCACTTGGAAGTAGAGTGAAGATACTCTTTGTCAGTTTTCCTTTCATCTCTTAATGAATTACCATCCTTTCTGACATCCAAATTCTTCATGTCAGACTTAAAATACTGAATTATAATTTTTCTTTTATTCTCAAATTCATCTGCTCTTATCATTTAGTTCATGACTTCTACTTGTCTATTAAAGCTTATTCAGGATCTCAAGGTATTTGAATCACCTGTACATACTGACCCTAAGTGCCACTGCCTACAATACTGTCTGTATTTCTTATTTTGAATGTCAAGATTACTTGGCATATATAGTGTATCTATTTCTGGCCTAATGGTCATTTTATCACCTGTACAACTTTCATGAGTTGATTTGCATCCCTCTCAAAAGTTACCTTGAAGCTCTAACCTTATGGAAATAGCATCTTAACAGAGGTACTCAAGTAAAAATGGGGTCAATTTGGAAAGGCCCATAGCCATTATCGATGGTGTCCTTATCCAAAGTGGAGACTCAGATACAAAGACATAGGGAGAAGACCGTGTAAAGATGAAATCAGAGACAGAGTAAGGCATGGACAAGTCAACAATGAAAGAGTGTCAGCAGCCACCAGAAGCTAGGAGAGAGGCACACGGCAGGTTTTCTCTTCCGGCCCTTAGAAGGAGCCAACCCTGCCAATATATTGACTGTACGCTGTGCCCTCCAGAACTCTGAGACTAGAGATTTCTATTGTCAAAGCCCCTTAGTCTGTGGTACTTGGTAACAGCCATCCTAGCAAATTAATACACTTACCTTGAACTGCACTCAAAAAGAACTACCTGTTTGTCTCCACTCATTCCCAGACTTTACTCTTTCCCAAATTCATCTGGAGTGCCTTTTCTTTTCACATATGCCTAAAAAGGTTTTCACTATCATTTATGATGAGCATGAAGATGACTTCCCTGTAAATTCTTCTGCAAAACCCCTACCTGGAATAAATTTATTTCCTCTAAGTTTCTTGACGCACCCTCTTTGTATCTTTATTATAAATATTAATAAATTCTCCCTTGCATTGTTGCCGCTGGTATACATATTTTCCTCTAAAAAATAAGCCTTTTGGTGGCAAGGTCTACCTCGTCCTATGGTACCGCTCACAATGTTGAAGACAGAGCTTTGCACAGCAAAGGTATTTCATGTTTGTTTTGTCACTTGTACTACACAAGAGAGTCCCAGCTCCTTGAGGAAGGTTGCAGTGAATTGGGTTCCTGCTTCTGATCAGAAACTAGAATATATATTTGATTGTTTATTCTCTTTTCAATGTTTTTGCAAGTTATGAATTTTTCTTTTGACTCTGGTTTCCCTTTTTATAATCAATACAAAAATTCAAGTCACAATTCTGTCAATAGTTCTTTGGAAGCAAGAAATCCCCGCTCATTTATAATTTCCATGGCCAGCTCTTCCATTATTTGTTTCTTGCCACGCCTCTTGACTGGCACATGCGCAGAACCACTGGTATTTGTACACGCCTTTGATTCACAAGTGCAGCTATTTCTGCTTTTCTTGAGTGAATTATCTTCAAAGTTGTTTGTGAAGAAATCATCGATGATATAGAATAATTCCAAAAAAGCTTTGAAAGGCATTTCAAAAACTTCTCCCAATATATTTCTTCTTTAAAATGAACAAAGCTGGATAAAGCCTGTGTGACCTTCATAAAAAGCCTAAAGGATAAATGCTCACTATCATCCCAAAGAACTACTCCCCTAGAGTTATTCCACTTCATCCCAGCTGAAATGTCAAATGATGCAAAAATGAGTTCTTCCTGCATTAATTAACAAATAAACTCTGAATAGGGATGAATCAAACACCTATTTCAAGTGGATTCACCAAATAATTTTTACAAGATGACATTATCATTTAACAAACTGATAACTAAATCTATCCATTTGTGTTATGATTTAATTAAACCATTTTCAGCCTAAAGCTTGAGGGCAGGTACTTCAAAATTGGATTATGATATTTTGTTATCATCTCACAAAGGCTAGAAAACTTTGTCTACTTTAACTAGATTAAGGAGACTTATGTTACGGAACAAAAAGAAGATAAAATGCAAGATTACTAGGTAATAGTCATCCGTTGATAGTCTATGAATTTTTTGATTTGTACTTCAGTCAATTTCTTACACTTCTACCCAAACAATAAAAATAAATCATATTTTTATGTTTTCCTTAACATGCCATCTCTGGAATGTGACTAGCACCTGAAATCGACTATGATTTTGCTTTTCGTCCCTAGGCACAGCAGCAGTGAAAGCTAAATCATCCAGCTAAGAGGGCTGCAATGTGTGGCGATACGCAATCCCTAGACAATTTAGAAACTTCCTCTGTCTCCCTATGAAACAGAAACGGATGTAAACTTGCAAGAGAATCAAGGAAGAGAGAGTTTCCCAGGAGAGTAAAAATAGGACTTATTCACATTGCCCTGTTTAAGTCACACTGAACCTAATGCCATCTCTAATTAGGAGACTAATCAATATATTTCTAGGGTAATGATACAATTTTGAATTAGATATTACAATATATGGTAGAAAAGAATGGAATAACAGTCTTTGGTAGAAAGGAATAGGAAAGGGAGGTGGGTAAATGAGGACACGGAGACCAACTGTAGGATGAAAGATAAGATTGGATATTCAGTAGTGAAATTTAGTATACGCACATGTGAATTTTCAACAATGCACACCTGAAATGTATGTTATAAAGCAATGCTACTTGAATAAAAAAGCAATAAAACGAAGAAACTAATAAAATACTGATACAAAAACTCAAACCAAAGATGTCAGTCCAAAGTAAACACTTAAAAAGCAAAAAATCAAATTTCAAGTTAAATAATTGCAAAGTAAATAAAATTAAATTCTATTTTTAAGGCTATGCTTGCATACAGCATATTAAGTTAAACAATTATTTTTATTAAAAAGTCTTATCAGTTCACATACAATGTCTACTTAGACTAGAAGTGACCCTGAAATAAAAGCACTAGAAATCAGGACAAAGAAGATTACCTGTTGCATGCCACTTTCTTTGAATGGGACTCAGGTTTCCAAGAGAATTGTAACTCAATGGATTGGACTGAAGTTTTCAGATGTCATTATGTAGTAAATTAGGTAAATTTTGTTTCTATAATTTACTTATTTGATATATACGACAGAGAATGTCCAAAGACTCTTAGAATAATATTGAAGTCTTTATTTTACATTCTTTTTATGAAACTGAAGTGAAAATAAAAGAGAGAAAAGACTTTTCTAGCCTTCAAGTGAGAACACATGCATTGTATACCAAACAAACATTTATGAAAGCTAGAGTAGGTTGCAGTTTTCAGCAAAAGGATGAACAGAGATTTTAAAATAGGAACTACCTACAGTGTACTCCTTTGATGGGCATGCTGGATGCTGGAACAAATTTGATACAGTCATGTTAATGACACAAGTAGGTGATTTTCCAGAAATGTTTAGAAGGGTTGGACACAAACTGATTACCCCAAATACTATCCTCAGTCTGAAATTGCACAATCATTAATTGATGTAAGCTGTATAATTCCTTAACAGGTTAGTATATGAAACCAAGAGCACTGTAAAGCAAGCATCAACCATAGGTTGAATGCTGTTTCAGGAAAAGCATTGACAAGGCCTATCTCAAGGTGCTTATCCTTCAACCCTTAATGGAGGCCCTTACACCATGGACACCATTAAGAAAGTGATCCTTGAATCATCATTATATAGACATTAGGAGCTGTCTTAAAGGTGCTTGGTGTGGACCAGAGTAAATAAATTCCATAAAGAAAAAGAGACTGGTTCTTGCCTTTAAAGAACAGATAAGATTTGGATAAAGATGAGAATGAAGAATACTCCAGGTAAAAGCAATCGTAAATAAGAAATGGAGTGAAACTGAGCAAACATATTTTAAGGCTATAGGAGGAGTCTAGGGTACATCTGAAAAGAATGGGATCACTGAGTCCATGCACCCCACAGAGAGAATCTGCATTTCCAACTGGAGTCTATTAAAAAGATCAGGAGCAGAACAGACACCATACATGTTATATTTAGGGAAATGGTCAAGTAATCTCATGCAAAATGGATAAGACGTCATACTAAGAATTAACTAGCCAAACTAGTTTAGTACTAGCAAAATATTAGGTGTCATTTGAAGAGGAATAGCTCAGAACCATGAGATTAGTTTATGATGTGAAAAACTAACAGCCATTTTGAAGTCAGACATTCCACATCCTGTTGACAAGTCTGGATGAAGAAGGAAAGACTCAAAGGAGAGAAAGGAGCACACTGAACCTGGGAATGGGAAGAGAAGCCAGGTAGGGGTGGGGGGTTGTTGCACCCTGTTTTTATAGCTCTCCAGTTTAGTTCTACTCACCAGGACCTGAGACAGAAAGTTTTCTGCAGACAATACAACCCATTGAAGACTGACAGAACCAGGACGCAAAAAGTTCTCAAAATTTTGCCTTGGTGGAACAACTTTAGGAAGTCATGCAGAATGGAAATACATACAAAATCTCATCCTTTAGGTTAAAACTACCTGCACATAGCACAAGATAGCAGAGAAATTACTCAACAAATGTCAAATAGTAAAAACAAAAAAGTCTTAAGAATTTTAGCTATTATTAACAAGACAAATGAACAAAAGTCAAGTGTATAAATGGCTGGTAGGGCATTGATTTTAACCCAATAGTGGAATGTAATTAAAATGAGGGGGGTGACAGTTCTCTTTCTCCAAACCCTTCAGATCACATTAACAGTGATCTGTGTGCAGCTGTGGGACCTGTGCCTTAAGACAAGGTCACAAACAGAAATGTTTCCAAAAGTCAGCAGGTAACAGATGAGTAATAACTTGTAGAAGTCAGAAAATAGGAAGGAACTTGCCATTGTAAAGAAATAAAGCCCTGCAGATGGTTTTTTTCTGTACTCAGTGATCAAAAACTAGGATGCAGGCTCGGATGTAACAGGAGAGAGCCCACAGGAGTGCATCCTGAGGGGACAGGAGGCTAATGGGACGCAAAGCTGTATCCCAGCAGGGATGGGATGAACGGATAAGATTTATCCAGGAGAAGGCTTATTTGATAGCTCTTTTCCAATGTCTGAAGGTTTTCAATTCCAAGTGGAATTAGATTTGTTTTCTCTGTTCCCTCCAGAGGATGGTATCAGTATTAATAGAAAGACGCTTCAGAGTTTTGGACTTGTTACTTGGGGCAATTTTCCAACAGTTAGAGATGAATGTTAGTAGAGACTGATTGTGAGAGAGTGCATTTCCTTTCAGTGCTCACACTGAGATTTGATGAAGATGCTATAGAGGGACATATATTAAATGATATGTTGGGTTGAGAGCCTCTAAGATTCTTTACAAATATAAGATTCTAACATTATATAACATCAAGTTCTCAAGTAGAAATTGGGCCTCCCTGGTGGCGCAGTGGGTTAAGCAATGCACTAAGAAGCAAACCGCAGCCACTGCAGCATGAGTTCAATCCCTGCCCCCGGCTAGGGAGGGGACCCACATTGCATGGCAGACCTCTCCTTCCTTGCCCTCTGCTCCCCTCAGTAGTGTGTTTCAGTCAGTCTGCCTGTTCTACTCCTCACTCTGTCTCTGGTGACCTCTCACTGCCCTGGACTCTGGCCTGCACCCCAGCTCGTGTGCATAAATAAATAAATCTAAAAAAAAGAAAAGAATGGAAGTGAATATTGGTCTCCTGACAAAAAGGGACATAAGTTGATGAGAGAAAAGTACTGGGTAGAAGAGTTGTCTAGATATCAACTTTCAAATGGGAAAGAATGAATTTAAAAAGAGGAATAGCTCAGGAAGGCCTGAGAACCTAGGATTGTTTTTCCCTCTAGACTGAAAGAAAAATACAATTCTAAATGGGAAGAAAACTAAGGGTAGGAAAATGGAAAGACAAAAGAAACTAAAGCTACATTGCTGTTCTAGGGCCTTTTAATTTACATTTTTTAATTAAAATGCTTTTGTTTACAGGGTTGTTAGTATTTCTGAAGCATGCTTATGTTCTTAAGGAAGGTCCAAATACAGTTTGGATAGTCTAACATTCAGGGCTGTTAGGAGGAAGGCATACCTTTTCCAAATTTCCTTTGGCTATGTAATTTAGTACAGTCAATTTATAAACACTTAGCAAGTGCTCTTATCTTTGATTTAATATCTCCGAAGTAATGTGAAATATGAAAACTATTTTATGAACAAAGATATATATCATGATGATGTTGATTGCTATGAATAATTAGGAAGTTCAAATGATAAACGGCATAGCCATTAGTTCTGGTCTGCTCAGGTTGCTAAGAAAATATTATAGAGTGGATGAAACTTGTCTGTTTCTGGAGGCTGGAAAGTCCAAGATCAAAGTCAGTTCAGCCTGGTGCAGCTTCCTTCTCTTGTTTGCATATTGACTGCCTCTTCACTGTGCCTTTGCATGACCTCCCTGTGCGCATGTGGCGAGACAGTGAGTTATGAGCTCTCTGGTGGTTCTTCTTATGAGTGTACAAATCTTATCAGACCAGACCCCAAATCTAATGACCCGATCTAACCCTAGTACCTCCCAAAGACCCCAGTCCAAATGCAATGCCACTGGGAGTTCAACATAAGAATTGGAGGGGGCAGGGGACACCAACATTCCTTCTAGAACACCACTCAACAATGAGTTTTACAAGCAGAACATACTTGTAATACATATATTAAAGAGAATTCAAAAATGACCATGTAATATTAAAATCATGGTGAGAAAAATTTAGATAGGAAAGAGTACTCAAGGAAAAATGCCAATTTGCTAGGTGTGGTTGTGTTAGTGGATGAGACTATGAATGGTTTTAATTTTTTTCTTTTTCTTTCCTTTTTAAGAGTGTTTCATTTTCCAGGTTTTAATAAATAGACAGAGCTTCACAATTACATTAAAATAATTAAGTCTGTAGGAACACACTTGCTAATCACGTCATTAAGAACTGACTCCTTGCCATTTACTTCTGTTATATAAGTGGCTCTGGGGGGTAAGGGAGACACAGACACCAGAGACACCAAGCTCATATAGCACAGTCAGAGTTCACAGGCTACCTGGAAGGGCCTCAGTAACTAATCATTGAACTATTTCTGCAATAGGATACTAGTTGAATACTACAGGGGCAATGGAAACATCCTCCCCAAGCAAGGACATATTTTTGGGGAAGAATTCAACTTTTGCCAGATATATGTATTCCTCACTGGATGTATATTATGTTTACTGTATTTTAATTCTCACTACAGAACAGTCTTTTTGCTTCATAACAATATATATTTTCTCCCCTCCCCCCAAAAAAAGTAAACAAATGCAGGAGATTTACTTCACTTTCGGACAATGAAATACTGGGTAGAATTCTCCAGCTTCAGGTATGTGGGTCTGATGCTGCCCCTTGAGGGGGGTTCATGACTGTAAATTAAATTATTGCAGCGTGTAAAGAATAAACCTGCTTTAAACTTTTAAGCTATTTTCATATATGCTATTGAAGTAGCACAATATTTCAGTTCAGGTTAATGACTTAAAAATAATGACCTTTGAGAAGGAAATAGGAGAGTGATCTCTCATGATGTGAGATAATCTATTCTTAATTATGTAGTAATGTCAAGTACAGATGTTGCAGCATTCATAATACCTGTCAAGGTACACCGTTTTACAAAATAATAATTACCTCACATTGCCTGTTTTTAGGAAATGAATTTGACAAACTTGGTTTGTCATTTCTTCCTTAGAATCTTGCTTTAATTGCCTCTGTGTATGCATAAGTCTCCAATTCTGTCTGTATAGAGCCAGGGATATCAACTTTAGTTACCTTCTCTTCCTAGTTTTCTACACTCAGGCTCCCACATCATCTATCAGGATAATCATTTTGATGTCACAAATATGAAGGAAATTATTCAGGGAATTTAGTTATCTTTATTCTGTTATATTTTTCTTGAGAAAAGGCTGGACCATGGTTTACGTATATATTTCTGATCCCTAATGGATATCTTGAAAGAAACTTTGGAGTGAATGCTCAGGAGGGCAGGAAAGTACTACTGTGGGCAATGGTGAAATCAGATGCCTCTACCCTAAGCCAAGGCTTATGTGTTTCCCTTATTTAGCCCTTGGAGTACTGGTGTAATTCTCCAGACTTGTTAAACTACCAAAAATTTTAAGTCTGTGACTTTCTTCTCTCATTTACTTTCTAAATTGCTCCTCTTTCCCAAGTTTCCATTTTTAGGGGTTGTTTCTCTACAAATCAAATCATTCTTTTTTCTACCCTTACCATTTATTTACCTTGGTTACCCCTGAAATCATTTTTGGTTAAAAACTTTTTCTTCTGAAACATATTAAACAGTGATTATATCTGGATAGTTGAATTGATGGTTTTGCTTTTCTTCTTAATACTTTTTTTTGTATATGCTGAGCTTTTAGAGAAAGTATGTATTGGAAGCAATTAGAAAAATGATTATAAAAACTAGCATAAAAGATCATTTTCTTCTTCATGCACATAGTTCTTTAAGCATGTACCTAAAATACCAACTACAAAAAGGTGCCACTGTGTTGTCAAATATGAGTATTTTAGAAGATAAGAATTATTATTCATTTTCTGCTCACCACCTGCCAGGCTCTTCTGTAAGAGCTTTTCATGTACTTTGTAGTCTAGACTTCACTTTATTCCCTGGGAGGGAATGTTTTCATAATTTTCATTTTACTTTAATTTTTTGGTGAAAGACTTAAGGAATCACAATTCTCATTTTAAAGATAAAGCTACTGAAATTCATAGAGGTTAAGAATGTTTCCCTGTTGTATGGCTTGATAAAATGACAGGTAAAAGACAAACCATGGAAGGAGGACACCTGCGTTTGTTTCAACCACGACACCTATGCTATTGCCCTAGAGAGTGCTACACACTTAAGGAAAAGTTTAATGATGCAGTTCATTTAACTGTTCCTATCCAAAACAGCATCATTTCAACAGGTAACTCAATAACAATTATTCATGAAATTGCACTTTTTATAGTAAGTTTTCACAGCATGGTCTATTTTATACCAATAGCACATTTCAAGTGTTGAATAGCCCCATATGGCTCAGGGCTACCTTCTTGGTTATTACAATTCTAATCACTCAAAATTTTAACGTGAAATTTTATATTATTTCTTGGGAGGGCTCTTTGTATTTTATTAAAGGCATTTTCCAGATTTATTGTGATATTATTGACATAAAATACATAAACTGCAGGTGTAGTTTATGTTGTAGTAGTGACAGCGTTGTGGTAGAGATACATGTGTGTGGATGGTAACACAAGCACCATAGTCAGGGTAATTAACATGTCCATTCCCACACAAAATTACCTTTCATTTTATGATGATAATATGGAAAATCTATTTTCTGAACAACTTTGAATTTCCACATCTAAGTAAAAACATACGAAGGCTTGCATTTTTATAATACTTCACTGTTCTAAAAAGATAGCATTTATATTTTTTTGATTTTCATACTAGCACTTGTATTCGTTAAGATTTTCCTACAAGTCCCAGAAAAGGTACCATTATCTCTTTTTCAATGATGCAGAACCTAGCGTTTAGGGAATCTTATTATGTTACCCAAGGCCACACATTTATCAAATGCAAAGTCAGTACCAGAAATTGTGTTTTCTGACTTGAAGTCCAAATATGTGCTTTCTGCTATTTTACTTGATAAAGATGATTTATGCACTCTGTGTTGTAAATAACATTCTTAAGAAATAATATTAGTGAATACATGGAAAGGGTGGGGAAGATGTTAAATTTAGAGATAATATCAGAAAGAGAGTTTGAAATATTTCAAAAATAATGCAATAGTCCCCCCTCTGGTTCTTATGTTTTTTTAAATGACTTTCTTTTGTATGTCTTCTAAATGTGCCTCTTATGAGGGAAAAAAGTTCATATATAACAAAAATTATATTAGTTACAAAAATTCTTATGGTGTAAGTTCGAATTTTAATCACCAGAGCTCATAATATGAACTCCAGCCTTTGTTTTACATGCAAGAACTGCTGCCTCCTACAGTTTAGGAGGGTACGTTTAGTCACCAGGCCCTAACTTACCAGGTTTCTTATGAAAGTAAGAAAGTGGCCATCTGGTCCCTAGGGAAAGAGAAGGTTCCAGCTTCCTTGCCTGACCCAAGGAAGGGTGAACTCAGCAGGGATGAGGAAAGCTGGGGAGGAGACTGGAAAAAGAGAAGAGAAAGATGGAGACAAGAAAGAGACCTGGAGGAGGCACTTGGAACAGACAGACATGAGAAGAAGCTACACTTGCTTCTCAGCTTTGGACTTGTACTAGGAATTTGGGGAACATGGAAGGAGGCACTTGAAACAGATGTGAGTGAGAGACCCATGGGGAAGTTGACAACAGCAGCCTTTATCTGATTTTGAGTTCCCGCCTTTGTCCTAGAGGTGCTGGGTGGGTCCCTTGTGCCCCTTTCCTATGGGTCCCCACCAGAAGGTGGGGGTGCCTTACACTTGCGGTAAGCTATCAGGTCCTGCTTTAGGTCAACCCTCTTTAGCTGGGCATTTACTCATGAGGGGATGGGTAGCTTCGAGTACTTGATTTAAAAAAACTTCCCTATTCTTTCCTTTTCTTCTCTTTATTACACATTAATTATATTAAACTCCCCTTCCATTAAAGGTCTTACACACTGGAGTATGTTTTGTCTTGAAGTGGATGATGGCTGAACCTACTTAGAGCAGGCAGGTTTGGGGGTCCCACTGTACCCCTCACCCTGCCTGGTAACAAGAAAAAATATGTAAGAAATAACAATCTGCCAATATATCAAAACAAATACTGTATTTTCCTAAATAACAACCATGAAATATATTATTTTATTAATACTGTGCATGTACATTACTGAAAAAATTACATAGAAAATTATTTCCAAAAATGTAATGGAAATATTCTTAATCAACTCCAACCTTATCTGTCTTATTTCTAGTTTCTTTCTTTTTTTTTTTGCTTTATGGGTTTATTTTTTGACCTGTAGTGTGGTTATCAACAACAATACTCTCAAAGAAAGAAAAATTTGATGAAAGTGAAAGTCTTTATTAAAATTAGCTGTACATGTTAATAAAATTAAGAATACTTCTGGGTTTTTAACTGTGAAGATGTAGAACAAGATTACTATGAGAAAATTTAATGTTAAGTTTATATTAAAAGTCTCATTTTTCTTCACGTCTATTTTTATATGCTCATGAATGGACATGAACAATTTAATTCCTTCGGCTTTTATGTCCAAGTCTCAAGGTAAAAATGAAATAGAAAAAAAATTTTTTAAGAGAGGGAGGGAAATCTCTATTGTTTTCACACAAGTTGGAAGAAATAAATATCTTATTTACCATCTTGCTAGAGCAAATTTACAGTTCATAAGCCCTTCGCCCAATAATGCTAAAGAACTTTTCTTATTTTTTGGAACATCTAACCTCCCAAAAAGATCCAGAACTTGTCTGGCTCATTTGTACAAGACTAGCATGTCAAAGTGGAGACGTCACCATAAGCCTGCTTTTTCTTCTCCTTGTAACCTGTGACAAATGATTTATATCTGATGCTTGCTGATCCAGGGGAATCTCTTGTGCCCTCACAGAGGGGTTCTTCTTATTAAAGGTTTCTTCTTATTAAAATCAGCCTGATAACAAAGAAAAAACGGGAGAGTACACAAATAAACAGGATAACAAATGAAAGAGGACAAATCACAACAGACACAGCAGAAATCGAAAGAATAATTAG
>JAGFMF010011741.1:0-92475 GCA_019455555.1 Galemys pyrenaicus | reverse complement strand
GCACTGGTGAGATGGTGATGGGGAATACATGGGGATTACAATTAATGGCAAATATATGTAAATTTTAAAATATTTTAATAAAAAAAAGGAAAAAAAAATAAAATCAACCTGAGTCAAATGAGATGACAGTAAACAGTAAACTTTCCTCTGTATGTTGGTCTGCTCAGTCTACCATATTCAAATACCGTATAGTGGGCAGCTCAAAATACTGACATTTATTTCTCACAGTTCTGGAGGTGAGGAAGTCTAGTGTGAAGGTTCTAGCAGATTTGGTTCTTGGTTTGGGGTTGGGAGGAGTTGTCTTCTTTGTAGAAAGCCACAAATCCTATGGGATTAGAACTCATCCTTATAATAACCTTTAACCATAATGATTTTGTAAAATTCTTATCTTATAACAAAATCACCTGGAGGTTAGATAGCCAACTGATGACTCTGGGGATACACAACTTAACCATAAAACTCTGAAAAGTCAAAGAGCTATTATAGTCTTATAAAAAAGAAGCAGTTGGAAAGAGTATGTTTTGAACTACATGGCCAGGGGCTGAGAACAGTAATCACAATTTTTTTTTTACAAAACTGTGTGAAGAAATATGGAGGAAGTAGAGATCTGTGTGAATGCAGAACAGGAATATAAACACTACACATGATCTGAAGATCTGATTTCCTATTCCTAAACACACTTACTATGTATTTCTCTGGAGTGGGTGATAAATTCATAGGAATGGCTGGAAAAAACTAAGATGTCAATCTCAGGTCAGAATTTACAGAAGCCAAAACAAATACGTGAAAATAAGCCTTCTCATTATCTTAATTCTTTGAAGAATTAAACTTTGGTTCCCATTCCTGCTATTTTCCAGTTTTCACTGTCAAGAAACTGTTTTCTTCCTCCAATTAAAAATATTCTTTTGTGCCTAGGGTTTCTGTCAACTTTGTCCTTCAGAAAGAGAGCAAAAGTAGACCATGATTTTCTCTCAAGGAACTTGTTCTGAATTTAAAGACTGTTAACAGTCATGGTGAACTTTTCAGCTTATAAGACCTTACCTGACTGATATTCTGTTACTTATTTTTATGATTATCTTCAAATTCCTCATGTTCCTCCTGAATTATGGAACCAACACACTCATCAGGGTCTCATCAGTATTGAGCATAACAGCAGGATTACCTTGCTATTTTTGCAAGCAGCTGGCAAAATTTCAAAACAGACAGGCAGGCATGAGTGTTCCTTACTTTGCCCTCAGCTGCTATTTCTTCTTCCAGGAGTCTGTCCTTCAAGATTGTAGATTGGAACTAACCACAAACCTTCAATTATTTTTTGACATGTAAATCATCTCTAACTAGAGTTTATATTCTGGAGTGCTGACTCTTTGAGCATAATTTTCTCAAACTCCATAGACATACTACCCCGCTCCAGGCCTTCCCATTACCTCCAAACCCCACCACCAACCCCTTGTTCCATGCTTATGCAAGATCTTTTGGAAGGTGGTGGGACCAAGATCAGCCAGGGCCACTGCTTCAAAAGACAGATGTCTCAGTTTTTCTTTCCTGCCAGACTGATTCCAGCCTCTGAATATTTATCTGGCAGATATTTCTGTTTTGCTCAAGATGCCTAAAAAAGAGACCACCTTTCAGATTCGTGAGAAAGAACCTGGAACAGTTTCCAGGAAACTAGACTAGAGGGAACTGATGAGATACTGGTGACATTTGAAACTGCTAATTCATTTGGAGATAGTTGAATCTCCTGGGGCCTCTTTCCTCAGGTTCTTTGTCAAAACACTGTAATAAGTACTCTATGATTTCATTACTGATCTTCACAACTGATCTTTCTAGACACTTGGTCCTGGGGGAAAATCCCAAATAGTGTGCCTTAGGGGACTGTAAGCCTGAGTGGAAGAGTGGACATTCTATTTCACATTAAAATATGGAAAAAGGCATTTCCTCTACTACTTATATAACTCATCCAAGTTAGAAAACATCAGCATGATTGAACAGAAAAAGTTAATACAACAGAAAACATTCAGAGTTCATTTAAAATTACAGTGGACTATTTCCCCCCCAAGACCAATATTTCAAACAGATTGGATGAAAATCACTGTATGCTGACATACTCAGATAGACATGAGGGACATGGTTTAATGTCACTCTAATCTATCTCCAGATAATCACTTAGTAGTTACTTCCTCAAATTGACATTTTACTTAAATTAAACTGAATATATGGACTGTATTTTCTTGATGTTTAGACCCCAGCTGATAGCAATAAAAAGTAGAAACCTTGGTATTTGCAAACTATTGGTAAGCAAATGGTCTCTAGGTGGGGACTAAGGAAGCTAAAGAATAGAATATCTGCCATACTTCCGGGACTGTTAAGGGCTGAGTCCATATGTTCTCGAATAAATGGTGAAAAAGTTTGTAACCTCTGACCTTTAATTTTTTCTTTTTTGGTAAGAATCAAGAAAACATTCTAACATCTTGCAGAAGACAAAATTCTTTGAACAAACACACAAAAACCAACATCCTAAGAAGCACACCTTTGACAGTTCTTAATGACATTGACCAATATCTCTTTACCATTCTGACAGGTTCTTAAAAGTTGAAAAAGAATGCCAACTTCCTCTGGCCGATCTTCAAGCAGCCCTCCCAGCCCCTGACCTCCCAGCTCCTGCTTTGTGACTTGGATGACTCCTAAAGTGAGCTGGACTGTCTCCTGGCTTCTCCAACTCCAAAGTGATTTCTTCTAGCTGAACACCATGGGCTCAGCTCTTGACAATCCTACAGAATATGGCAAATTTTCCTGAGTGTTGTCTATTCTTTAACTCCTTTTGTCCCCACCTAGAGACCATTTGCTTATTAATAGTTTGCAAAAACCAAGGTTTATGCTTTTTATTGTTATCAGCTGGGGTCTAAAGATCAAAATTCCTTCAGTTTCAGATACTTTGCAGTTTCTTCTTAACTCACTGATTCTTTTTCCTTGTTCTCTCTCTCTCCGTCTGACTGTCTAGATAGATATATCGACAGATCTATATCTGTATCTATATATCTATATACACACAAATGTAAATATGTTTACACACAAATCATTTGTTCCAAGCAGATAAATTGGAATTAAATATATACATATTTAAAGATTTTCAAACACTACATGTCACACAAACATTTTGAAGTTTTAGGATTACTAACAAAAGCAACCAAAGGCTTCAAAGTAGACAAGAATCATTTATTGTGAATTTCCATATAAGGGGTAATTTTTGAGAAACGCACTCCTATTTTTAAGTGATTTTTTTAAAGAAAAAGTACTTTTGCATGAAATATGCTCAACTTATGTTAATGTAGCCCTTTCTTTTAGTGATTATTTTACTTAGCTGGGATCAATTTAGGAATTTCAAGTATTATATCTCAAAAAAACTTGCTTTCACATTAAGTTGGAGAAACAAATTGGAATGTGAATTTATGGGACAGTGGGTGTATGGCAAAAAAGGAAAAGTACAAATTTTGAAGAAAAGAACTCCACTCAACCATGCCTTCTCTCTCAGGTGACATTTCAAGTATGTTCTAGGACCATATGAGCAGTCTGTAGGGTTCTGGTCTGTTCTCACTTTACCCGCTTTTCATTCTCAGGCTTTGAGATGATATGTAATAGAATATGAAATAGTCCCAAATATTCTCCAACCAGACAACTGAAATCCAGACTTCCTTTAGGTCCCTTGAAAACATTTTACTTGGAATTCATTTAAACACCTTGTATAGTTCCTATTCAAATCCTCACTGTGACTTGCCCCCCACCCCCACCCCATCTCAGTCCTCCAGCTTCATGAATGACACCAAAACTAATATTTACACATCTATGCTCATTCTCCTTTTCTTGGGATGATAAGGTCCTCAGATACTTAACTGGTCACATGTCTATGTCTACCTTCCTTGAAGTGAGGTGTGGCTGTGCAAGAAAGAGAAATGCTCATTTCTTGTACGTGTCACCACATTACTGAAAGTGTGTAACCCTTTCCTTATCTAGTCTTCACAGAAAGCCCAGGAAGATCTTGCAAAAAGATCCTTAGATCTTTGCTTAGTCTTCCAATGACTTCCCAGGTTCTTGGTATAGAACTCAAGGTTGTTACAGAGATGTATTTGACCTTGTACCATCTGCTCCTTCTATACCAACTCCTGTGCAATTCCACTTTTCTCACAATTCTCCTGCTCTCTTTCCAGACTTTTTGGTTCCTCTCTGACGCTCCTCCAAAACCTGAAGCATGCCCCTACCTCTGGACCTTTGAGGATGCTGGTGTCACTGACTGAGCTTCTTCTGGCCTCTCTTACAAGGTAAATTTAAGAATATTTTTGAATGCTCTATACAAAAAAGTAGCATTCCCACCCTACTACATTTTACTGCATGATTCTTTACTGCCCTACACTTAGTAAGACTGATATCTCTGGATACTATATATTTATATGTCTATCTTTGTACTTTCCATATGTTCCGACTAGAACACAATCTCTGTAAAGGTACATCTTTTTCTGTTTTTGTTATAGTCTTAGTGTTTAAGTGAATGTCTGGCACAAATTATGTAGTCAATATATATATCCCAGTTTTAAGGATCTCTTAGAAAGGTGAAGCATCCTCATTTTGAAGATACAGTGCAAGTTTGATGAAGGACAGGAAATTGCACATAAAAATAATTTTTACATTGTGACCAGTTTTATGATGTTAATGTGCTGCATCATCAAAAGTCTAATTCAGGAGTCCTACTATTTTATAATTCTTTTCATTTATTTAAAAAAACACTCTAATCAGAGAAATTTACATTTGTATTCATGTTCTTATCTTTTTATGTGAATGTTTACTTAGCTTAAACCTGTGCACAAAGAGTGCTCAAGGCTAGGACAATAATTGGTTCCATTAATATTTTATTACTCATCATTCCTCTTGCTTTTTAAATCTGGGACACTCTAATACAGAATCCACTCTCATTAAAAAAAAAGCGTACAAAAAATCTCACTGTATATTTTTCAATAAATTAGTAACATTCAAACAAATCACATTTTCACTCTAGTGGAGCTACAGAGCTTTCCATAATTTTAAAATGAATATAGCAGTGATACATATAGAACAGTATTTTTTAATTATTATCTTCAATTTGTAGTCGTTGATGTAAATCTTTACTTGTGACCTATCAATGGTGAATTTATTATACTACTGGGACCAAAGTGATATATTCATTCATGTGAATAGCAACACATGAGACCAAATCAGATCGCATGCACAATTCTTCTAAGAACACAAGTGATTTACAAGACGTTAGTAATATATTTTATGAAAAATTACTTTGCTCCTTGAGTTTCATTCTTTTTAAAATTTCATTAGAGATTACTTAAAAGTTGTCAATATTTTGTTACCTGAATTTGATTTATATTAATAGGCATAAAACACAGCAACCAAAATACTACAAGCCTTGACTTTTTACTAGTTTAGTACATATCATTAACATATTATTTCAATGAAAGAGTTTTAAGAAATAAATTGATATTTTGAAAATACTGAGAAAAACTACAATTGTTTATTAATAAGAAAAATGAAAACAACTAAGGGAAGAATTAAAATGCAGAATTAAACTGCAGAATTTTAGCCTGAATATAGAATAGGACATAGTTAGCAGGGATAAAAACTTAAAGGTATACATTATTTCCAAACTTGTAGTGGCAAATAATAACAATACTAAATATTTATTAAAATTTAGTGCTCAGGGCCTCCCTGGTGGCCTGGGATATTCTGAGTTCAATCCCCGACCAGGGAGCTGACCCATATGGCACAGCAGACCTCTCCTGTCTTGCTCACTGCTCCCTTTAGCAATGTATTTCAGTAGATCTACCTGTCTTGTTTCCCACTGTCTCTGGTGAATCCTCTCGCCCCCTGCACCACTAGCCTATACCCCAGTTCTTCTAGGCAAAATGAAAAAAAAAAGTAGTCCTCAGCTATACAAGTTCATTCATTCATTTATTCAGTCATTAAATAAATACGTACTGAACATGTATACGCAGCACTCAGACACCAGGTGCATGGAAACAAGTAATCAAGCATTCTTGCCCTTCATGTGGAAGAACAACAAAGCCTCAGCAAAGAATTCTGCTACACCGTGGCTCAAGGACTCTCAATGTACTCATCCAGAACTTGAACTCACCACTGGAATTTTTAAAGTCACTCAACTGTGAATGCATTATGACCCAGTGTTTCTGGAGTGCTTACTGTTTTTCAGAACTGAGAGGATGCAGGTTCCATTAGGCCTTCAGGAGCTCAGCGGCTTAAGGGAGGGAAGCCCTTCCCAGGCTCTCCACAGCTATGCGACTGCAGTTAGAAACTCTCTAGTCTCCTTGGTTATCATGTATTCCCTCCATCTCCTCCTTTCACATAAATTTGAACTATTAGGTGCCTCTGTAATGTCCAAATTAAAAATCACCATTTCTTGAACATACCATGCCCCAGGACAGAGCAAACTTTATGTTTCATCCTGTTGAATTCTTTCATAGTCTGTCTGTAAAGTGGGTCTAGTTACCCTCATTGGCAGAATGGAAAAGCAGAAGTTTAATTAAGTCAAGACATAGGAATATATAATTGGTAGGTTTTACCAGACCTGACCCCAGAGCTGTTGGGTGCAAAGCTTTTGCCCATAACCAGTAGGTTATACTACTTACTGCATAGAAGTACGTTTAGACCACAGATATCTCAACATATACTACTCTAAGTCTTAAAGGATTTTGGGCATGTGCACAAATAATTATGCACATGCTGTGCTTTGTGGTCTTCAAATAATCTTACTACTAAAATGCACAGAATCTAAAACATTAAATATTGTATTGATATAGTAGTATGAATTTGGTCATTAAATCTTTGTGGAAAACCACTATGGTAAAGTAAGTCAGGGAAAAACCCAAAATTAGGTTTCTAAGTTAATTGGAAACATATGTTTTACATATATATATGTTATATGGGTACATATATCTACATATACAAATTAATACAATATATCAATATAAATATATACTTTACCTATTAATCTAAATGACACAATAAATTAGTTATACAGTAACTGCACAGTATTAGTTATAAACTAATATATTTATATTGGTACCATTTGCAAAGAGATCAACAAAAAACATTGCAATATAAAAAAGAAAAGGTAAAAGAAAGTAGCAGAACTCCATTTTTTTTTTTTTCAGACTGGTAGCTACCACAAGACAGTTTTGTATAGTAAAAAAAAATCAACTATGGCATGATACATTAATAACAATAGTATGTGATGCTGGTAAGAATATAGTTACAATTTCTAAAGCATATATTTCTTGACTGTACTTAGTTTAAGTGCAATAATGCTTGATTACTTGTTTCCATGCACCTGGTGTCTGAGTGCCGCGTATACATGCTCAGTTCATGCTTGTTTAATGATTAAGTAGAGATGAACTTGTATAATGAGGACTACATTTATATTAGTAGAGGTAGGTTTTTATGAGTTCATGATATAATGAGCGCAAATTTGTTGTCTGTTCTTTGTTAAAGAGTTTTAAACTTAAGAGGAAAAGGTTTAACTATGTAGTGAACTAACTTCTTAAATTTGTATTTAAGTATCAGTTTGGTCCCTTTGGCTCAGAATAATGATGTTATAACATATTTATACAATGTTCCCACTTGCAAATTATAGTAACCAATAATCTCTGACTCCAGCTCCATAGTTACACAGGTAACAACAATTTCCTTAAAAACATTTAAGAAACTTAAAAAGTCACAAATCAAATAAAAAACTTGTAGATATTTTCTTAGCAAAAATGAATCAATAATTATACTCGGGCACTAGAGGACACTAGTGGACATTGGTTTTCTAAAAAATTATATTTGGACATTAATTTTTCTTTTTATCATAGAAATAAAATATTACTAAGACACGAATGTTCCAGGTAACCTGGCACATTGGCAATCAATACAAATCTATGGAATGGATGGATGGCTTTTAAAAAAGTTTTAGGAGGTATATACATTATATTTTTCTCTCTATGAACTTTTTTCAGCTCAAAAAGGTGGGAGGTTGAATGAAAGTCACTGCTCATCTTTCTGGATGCTTCTGCTATAGGGCAAATTAATTTATTGCACCATTTACCTAGCTGTGATGGAATAATAAATCAAGAGGGATTCAAAAACCCACTGAGCATTTATTCAACAATGATGCATCTAGCTAATGACTATTCAGTATTACCACTAGAATACTGTGAAGACTTGATGAGGGTCCCAAACCTTAAGGAACTAATAGTCTTGATTATCTAGTTTTACTTATCATTTGCCCTGCCTTTATTTTCAACTTTATTCTCATTCATTTGTTTTCTATTTGATTTTTCTTATAATCTACCTTATTTATTTTTTTTTTGCTAAAAAAGGCAGGATATGATACCTAAATAAAAACAATTAAGTAGCAGAGGTTGAAAATTCGAAAGGAAAAAATAAATAATGGAAAGAAAAATATGTTTCAACGTTGACATTGCCAAATTAAATATGAGGAAGTTCTTGACTTCAGAATACTTGAAATAGAAGTTATCATTGATTACAGTATAATATTCTGATAATGAAAAATTGTTTGTTTTAAAAATATATCCCCTATAGGAATATGATTTACAAATTCAAATACATGAAATTCCTTATTTTATGAGACACAGAAATTAATTTAAATTCAAAGTGAAACTTACAACTGTTGAGAATAACAATTTTATGTATATAGAATAGACATTACTGCTGATAAGACCATCATATCCCTTTAGATCGTTTATTCTTTTTCTAAAGTGCAAAAGTAAAGCAATGGGCTTGAACTTTGTCAAGGAAATCAGAGACTTCATTAGCACGTGAGGGGAATTCAAGTACTTCCTGGATAGTTTACTCAGGGAATATGTTAGCAATAAGAAAATACTAGAAATTATTCATTTATTCATAAGTACAGTTGTTTCTATATCAAATTATTCTTTACAGTGACATCATGGGTATTTTACTTCTTGGTGTCTATCCATGTGACTCTAGCAAAGTTTTTAAAGATAAGGCACCTCATTCAGAAGTCTTTACACTAAAAGATCTCTTAATGTGACAGGAAAAGAGAGAAGCCATACCTTAGTAAAATCAGGATGAGTGAGGTGCTAACCAAAATCTTAGCTTTGCTAGCACTATGTATTTGTCCAATCCTTTAAAAATAATGTCCATCTCTCTGTATCAGCAGAGCATACCACATATTATCTCTGATCTGATGAATTAACACTTCTATCACCCATTATTTTATGTATTGAATTCATTGGCTAACTCAGTTCCTAGTGTTGATATGATTTCATCTGTTTGTGTCTAAAAGTAAATTCACTTGAATTATTCATTCCCTCTCCCCACAAATATTTACTAAAGTTTAATTACAAAAATTCACTTTCAGAAGTCAAAACAAGGTACTGGAGAAATGATAGGAGAAGAAAATTTTGATATGACAGTAAATAGTAAATACAACAAATATGTATATTTTTGGAACCATTTGATACATTAATAAAAAAATACCAGTCATCACAATCTACTTAGTATTACTAAGTGTCCATATAGTGTCTTCCCTACAAGAAATATAAAATACCTTTAATTTTTGATGACCCCTGGCATATTGTAAATCAGTTTTTAGGGAATCACTCTGATGAGAAGGCTCTCATGACCAATGAAAAAAGTAGTACATAGTGCAAAATGAAGTATGCTTTAGCTCAAGGCTCATTACAGACATTATTAATTTCCTTCTCAATAGCTATTTCATGTGATGGCAATATGGTGTGGTTTATAAAGCTTTTAATCTGTCCAGAATGCAGATGCTCAAGGATATAAGGAATTTAGAAAAATGGCATTGTATCATTTGAAAGACCTTGCTGGCACTAAGGTAGAACTCTAACATAAGTGGCACCATTACCTGAATCCTTTCAAAGAGATCCCTAAAATGGCATAAAAGAATTGGTGGCCTTATTTTAGCACTAGTCACCACTGAGAAGAATTGTACACAAGGCCAATCTACCTTGATCCTGGAAGGAAATGCAAAGGTATGTCATTAGTAAGCATTCTCCTGTGTTGTGTCTCTTGCGATGCTTAGTATGTATGTGCCTCTTGCTGTGAATTTTGCTCTCTCTTTGTCTCCAAAATAAATTTTAAAGGAAAAGCTGAACATATCAGTGGTTTCTTAAATGTAAGACAGTTCTGTGCATCCCATCATTAAGATGAGTTGGGTCTCTGAATATATTTTAGCTTCACTGATGGAACAATGTAGGGTACAGAAGGATGTTATGCCTCAGTCTTTAACTCAATAAGTAGCTGAGTTTATCACCTCTGTATTGGCCTCTGTGGAGAGAATGTTATAGGCACATTTTTGTTATGTTTTTAACACAGCTCACTGAACTTTTTATAAAGAAAACACTGATGGTTTTATACTGAAGACAAAAACTGTCACCAGCATGTATAAAAGTTGAAGACACCAGACACAAGAATGGTGGACATGAGGCAACGTCACACTCAGCTTCAATGCACTTAGAGATTTCTTTTTAAACTTTAGTGAAAATAGCAACACTAAACCTCAAAGAGTCTTTTGATATATCAAAGATGATATCTTGTCGTCTTCCCTTCAAATGGGAAGTGCAATATTTACTTATGGGGTGGTTCAACTAATGGCAAAATGTTAGTGGTTAACAATACAGCCTATACAGTCACTATAAGAGAAAATGGTCTCTACTACAGTTCAAAAAAATAAATGAATTTACATCATTCACCATGGAAAAGGAAGGTCTCTGTGTCTGGAGAGAAAAGATCCCAGCTATAACCCTCATGCCCAACAAACTTAAACTCTTAATTCCATTATTTTGTCTAAAGACTTCCCAATAGAAACACATTTTGTTGGGTGAACCATGCAAATGTGAAGTAGTTACATTGAATAAACATTTACAGCTGTGCCGTAAAATTAATCTTATACTTATATCACTTGCTAAGATACTGATTTGGTGGCAGTTTGTAGAAGAGGTCAGCAAAACTTCTGGCCTACAGGTTACTGTTTCGAGGAGCAGAGAAGAGGAAGGTACTGCCAAATTAGGCAACTAGCCTGATGTGGGAATGTATTAAAATTACTTTGGCATCTTCAGCTACATCTTTTATGACCTTTCTCACATATTCTCTTGAAAAAAATGCCTCAGCAACTTGACCTTTCAATGAAGCCTGAACTCAGGTTCTTTATTCAACCAACATATAGATGATGATTATTGTCATTACTTCTGTTATTATTGAAGAGATTTAAGTGGGAATTGACTAGATATAGTTCCACTTACAAATAACTAGATTGGCTGTTGGGTAGAGAATAGATTGACATGGGACAAGAATAGAAAAGGTGTGGAACTGTTATGGAAGAATAAGACAATAAAGTAATGACCTTAACTTGAACTTGGGGAATGACTTGACATAGGGGCAAATAAAGATATGAGTGATTTTAAACCTTACTACAAATTACAATAACTGGAAGAGCTTCTTAAAAATTCTGAAGCCCCAGTTACACCCAGAGGCACTGAGTTAATTTTTGGGTGCAGCCTCAACACTGGTAATCTTCCACAGTAAGTGTTGAGAACCCCAGGGACAAAGCTAGGCTTTGAAGGATTTTATGGATTAGGTATGGAGAGGTCAAGAAGAAATCTTGCATGACAACTAAAGGTCTGGCACAAGTAACTATAAAAATATCTTCTTTTATTGCATTTTGTTGTTTCACAAATTTTGTACTGTGTTCTTTACAACTTGAAGCTTCATGGAAGTGTGCACTGAATAAGTGAATCAGCACCACTTTCTAATACCATGTGCTCACTTTAGTATCTGTGTCACATGGTAGCAATTTTCAAAATATTTCAAACTTTTCATTATTAGTACATCTGCTTGGTGTCTGTGATCAGTGATCTCTGATGTTACTACTGCAAATGTTTGGGGGCACCAAGAACCTTTTCCATATAAGATGCCAAACTAAACAATAAATATTTGTGCATATTCTTGCCATTCTATTGATGGACTTTCCTATCTCTCTCCTGGGGCCTCCCTATTCCCTGACACAGATCAAATTAAAATCAGACTAATTGGGGTCTCCCTGGTGGTGCAGTGGGTTAAGCAAGGCACTATGAAGCAAACCGCAGCCATTGCAGCACGAGTTCGATCCCTGCCACTGGCCAGGGAGGGGACCCACATGGCGTAGCAGACCTCTCCTGCCTCGCCTGCTGCTCCCCTCAGCAATGTTTCAGTCGGTCTGCCTGTTCTGTTCCTGTCTCTGTCTCTGGTGAATCCTCTCACTTCCCTGGACTCTGGCCTGTACCCCAGCTCTTATATGCATAAATAAATAAAATCTTTTAAAAAAACAAAATAAAATAAAATAAAATCAGACTAATTAATAACCCTACAAAAGTTTCTAAGTGTTCAAGGGCAGGAATGAGTCACACATCTCTCACTTTAAGTCGAAAGCTAGAAATGATTAAGAATTGATTAACGAGGAAGGCATGTCAAAGGTCTTGTACACAAGACAGGTTAGCCAAGTGATTTCAAAGGACAAATTTTTAGTGGAAATTAAAAGTGCTACTCCTGTGAACACAGAAATGAAAAGAAAGTATTACAGCCTATTGCTTTTTGTAGGCAGTTTCAGTGATCTGGAGAGAACATCAAACCAGGTACCAATATTCCCTTAAACCAAAACCTAATCCAGAGCAAGGTCCTACCCAACTCCCTTTACTTCCATGAAGTCTGAGAAAGGTGAGACGGCTTCAAAAGAAAAGTTTGAAGCTAGCAAAGTTACTTCATGAGGCTAGGAAAGAAGTTATAAAAAAAAAATGCAAGGTGAAGCAGCAAGTACTGATATAAAAGTTGTAGCGAGTTAGCAGCAAGTTATTAAAAACATCTAGCTAAAATCACTGATGAAGGTGGCTGCACTTAAAAGCAGAATTTCAATGTAGATGAAACAGTCAGCTACTGAAAAAAGATGCCATTTAGGACTTTCATAGGCAGAGAGACGTCAATGCCCAACTTTAAAGCTTCAAAGAACAGGTCGACTTTCTGATGAGAAACTAATGCAGGTGGTTAACTTTCAGTTCAAACCAATGTTTATTTACCATCCAGAAAATTCTAGATTTATTATGCAGAACCTACTCTGCTGTGCTCTGTAAATGGAACAACAAAGCCTAGATGATAGAACATCTGCTTACAACATGATTTACTGAATATTTAAGCCCACTGTTGAAACCTATTTCTCAGGAGAAAAAAAAAAAATCCTTTCTAATTGACAATGTATATGATCACCCAGGAGCTTTGATGGAGATATACAAGATTTGTTTTTATACCTGCTAACACAACTCTGAACCTCTTGGACTAAGGAGTCATTTTGACATTCAAGTCTTAATAATTAAGAAATAAATTTTTTTAAGACTATAGATGACACAGTAATTCTTCGGATGGATCTGGGAAAAGTAACTGTAATTCTCTGGAAAGGAGACACATTTGTGTTTTATGAGTAGAGGTCAAAATATCAATAAATATTTTGATACTGATAGAAAAGTTGATTATGACCCTCAAGAACAGCTTTGCTGGGTTCAAGACGTCAGTGGTATAAATAACTACAGACATGTTAGAAATAGAAGAGAACTACATTCACAAAAGTGCGGCCTGAATGTGTGATTGCTGCTGTAATAGACAAAGAGTTGATTCTTAGGGTGAACAAGGGAAGTTATTTTTTTTTTTTAAAGATTTATTTATTTATGCATACAAGCACTGGGGTACAGGCCAGAGGTGTGGGGGTGGTGGTGAGAGGATTCATCACAGAGAGCGGGGAGCAGAACAGGCAGATCAACGGAAGTACACTGCTGAGGGGAGCAGCGGGCACAGCAGGAGAGGTCTGCTGCACCATGTGGGTCCCCTCCCTGGCCGGCAGCAGGGACTGAACTCGTGCTGCAGTGGCTGTGGTCTGCCTCATAGTGCGTTGCTTAACCCACTGCGCCACCAGGGAGGCCCACAAGGCAAGTTATTTATTAAGATGGAATCTACTCCTGAAAATGCTGTAAACATTATTAAATAACAAAAGGATTAAGAATATTACATAAACTTCATTGATAAGAAAGTAGCAGAGTTTGAGAGAAGTTATGTGTAGATAAAATGATAGTAAGCCATCTCACATTCTACAGAGAAATCTTTCATGAAAGGAACAGTCAATTGACATAGAAATCTTCATTATCATCTTATTTTTAAATACATATGTTTTTACATCATTATTCATTTTGTACCATGCTTGATTTCTCCTCTCAGGTGTAGTCCCTGTAAAATTACCACCATCAAGTTACCCGTGAGTTGTTACCATAGTCTCTTGTGCTCTTCCTATTTTAAGAAATTTCTACAGTGGCCCCAATCTTCAGCACCTCCTCCCTGATCATTCAACAATCATCAGCACCGAAACAAGATCCAACATTAGCAAAAATTATGACTGGCTGAAGACTCAGATGATAGATGATACCACTTTTTAGCAAGAAAACATTTTTAACTGAAGGTAAGTATATATTTCTCACACAATGCTATTTGCACACTTAACAGATTACAATATAAAGTAAACATAATTTTTATATGTATTAGGAAGCCCCAAAATTCAGGTGCGTCCTCACACTGCAATATTCATTTTATTACAGTGGTCTGGAACCAAGCCCAGAACAGTACTGAGATGTGTCTGTAGTTTAATATTTGTGATATATATATATAGAGAGAAGACGGGAAACCTAGATTTTTATGTGAACTCTACTGATTTTTTTGATTTGCTAATTTTTTTTAAACACATGCATAACAATTTTGTGTAAGCCAAAAAAACTATAAAATAAACCAGCCAAGACAGATCTGACATTTAGTGACTAGCTGCAACTTCTGTCTTAAGTCAGGGAGGTTAAACTCCAATTAAGGATTTCTAACTCTCACAGAGTGTAGTGATGGAATTCTTTGGAGACTCTTGGAAACACATCTATTAATTACTTGACATGTCATTAGGAATAAAGGTGACTTGGTGTATTTGGTGCACTGTAATTGTGAATTAATTTTTTTCCTCTTTCCCTCTCCCTCTTTCTGCTTTTCTACATTCCCTCCTTCCTTCCAAAGTAAGTGATAACACTCTTTTTAAGGAAGGACAATACTTTTTACCTCCGGCTGTGAGTTAAGTACTAAAGCTAGTTCTCATATCTGATCAGTCTCAAGTCTGTGCTACTTCACAAACGTGCTTTAAGAACATTTTTTTTGGGGAAGGGGGGTTAGTGGCCAGAAAGTTGTTATGGATTTTTACTTTTAAAAATATAAATTACATAGATGGGGCATCTTTCTAAATAAGTACCAGCATTTCAACATATATACTGTATTCCTAATAATATTCAAAGAGTAGAACACAAAAAAGCAATGACTCTCATAAGTTATCTTAGGAATAAAATGCCTCCCTCCCCCAAACACACATACCACTCATCTCAGTAGTCTGAATTGTATCAAATCAGGAGCTACCAGGTTCACATCTTATGAGAATCTAGTTTCAGAATATTCTCTTTAAGAAAATTCACTAAGCACTCTATTTTTGCTTTTGTCATATTTATGTCATGATATACCAAGGGAGTAATTGTCACAAAACCTTAGCAATCAAAGGATCATTGATTCACACATCTAGTCATTTAAGTTCACAGTTTCATACTCAGTTTTGTATAATCCTGGGCTAATTTGGAGGGGGAAATGTTTACATGCTGATGTTAGAATTTTGAACTACAGATAGTACACTTATAAACATACCGGGGGTAATTCCTATTTCATATTCTTGATTCCCATAGAGTTGTAAATAATCTTACTATTTTCATTTGAGCACAGAATTTTGTCATTTTTCTTGTCAATTTAACATACTCTTAATTTGTATTTATCACATTACAAAGAAAAGGAAGGCATTTTCGGGAGTCTCATAGGTCATACTATACACACATACTTCAAAGTAGAAAAGACAAAGGTCACCTCTGAGACATGAATTTTGTTCCTCAGAACAAATTCCATTTTCAATAAAACAACAAGAGCTTTCAGGATAAAAGCACATCCATTGAGCTATCCCAAAAGGTGCAGAAGCATATCCTAAAGGTTTACATACCTATTCCAGGTAGGATCCTCAAAGCAATCCAATATCAAGGACTGAACTGTGTGCTGAACTTCTCTTCTAGAAAGAAACCAGGTGCCATGTCACCACAAAAGCTGAAAATCAAACAAATAAAGAAGGGGTAAATAAATCTGAAAACAAGGCAGAAGACTAAATAGAATGCCTGGAATGGTAAATTGTGAGATGATATTTTAATTGAATGACTGATACCATGACTGGAGATTTATCCTAGCATTTTCCACATATATGTCATCAACAAACCCTAAAAAGAAACCCTTCTATTCTAAAACACCTGTTGGCATCCTGTTAAATGGGTGACCCAGAACAGTTACTACGGAAACGAGTAAGTGTAACATACAGCACACCAATGTAGTTCCTCATACAGTTAAATGCTCTTAGGCCAAACATTCTAATAATTGGGAGTACTTTATAAGCACCCCCTCTTGACACATGCATAATTCTTATATTTAAATTGTATATAGAAGATTCTGTTTTGAGTTTCCTTCACAAGTTTTAGAGAAAACAAGCAAAGAATCACTCACCTTACTAAGACAATTTGCTATTTCATAGCAACACAAATTTAGCATTCACTCATTATTTTGATCAGGATTTACCAAGCCAATTGCCTGAAACAGGTATTGGGTAAAAAACATGAGCAGACCTGGTCCTGCCCTTGGCAAAAACAAATCCAGATCATTCCATTACAGGGTGCTGAGAACCAAGTGCCCATCTGGGTGCAGAGGTCTTGTCCCCAAGCAGAAGGTTTTTAAGTTGACTCTTGAATGCTGAGGAAGAGAGTGACAGACAGACAAAGGGCTGAGGGCAGAGAGGGAAGATATGCAGACAGCGTGTTCAAATCTAGGAAGCTGTGAAGGAGAATGGAATGTTCTGAAAAGCTGCCTGAATGGGCCTACAAGAATGTGAGAATAGAACATACACGTACGAAATGATAGAACATCCTTTTTGAGATTACAATCACCGTAAATCAACCTACCGTACAAACAGAAACCCCACACCACACAAGCCAACACTGTATAGAACCTGAATGCTTTTTCCAAAATCTGTACCCCGTGGTCTCATTCTGGTTTCACAGTCTCTCTGCCAGTTGGGAGAGCGTCTCCTTACCTCTAATGTGTGTTAGGTGAAACTGAGGTTGAGGACCTGTCCAGACAAGTCCTCCCTCTGCCAGTGCGCGAGGTATGATGGCAGGCTTCATAAGGATGTGTGAGTAGCACAGAGATGAAAGTGGCGTGACCCTTTCAGTTACCGTCCTGTTTCAGAGGAGTGCTTGACCTGTGTGCTGGGCCCAGCTGCACTATTTCCAGAGCACCTTTTCTGTCTTCAGTTTCAGGAGGACAAGTAGGGGGTTGACACACCAGATGCTGATTAAGTCCACCCTTTTTCATCTTGAGTGTCTTGATATTTTTAATAACAGACTTTGTGTATCTGTAGCACGGACATGGCTAGCTGCTGTATACTGTCCAGCAAAACTGGAAAAACTGCTTATTGCATGTCAATCCAGCTGTGATCCTCCTATTCCTTCTGCAGACTCAACTGTTACATAGGCACCTCTCTTGGACCTGGTGGTTTCTGCCTCTGAAAGCGCCAGTGCTTTAATAATTTTGATGGTGCAGAGAGTGGATAAAGGGCTTTGATGTAGGTAAGTAAGAAGTTAGAATTGTTGCACCTATTCAGACAGGAAAGGAGGCCAGGCTTATTTGTAACATGAATATTGGGAGAGCAGACATGGAGATGGGGATAAAAGCAGGTTTAGAAATATAAAAATGAAATAACCTTGCCTCTGAGACATAAATAAAAAAAAGGCTTATGTAAGAAATAAAATATCTAAAGGAGCCACAGCATTCTCCAGAGGATGAGAAATGCAGCTGCTAAGACTGGAAGGATTGAGAGGATTTTCCCCCCTCCCTCCCTTCTCTCTTTTCTCTTTTAAATTCCTGAAGTGAAACTGCTTAGAGTGTGTCTTATTCAGTTCAGTTTCTTATGATGAAGGTTAGAGACTGGAAAATCTTTCGGTAGTCCCCAAATTACCTGGCCTTCATGAAAAAGGATAGACATTTATACTTCCAATGCTTTTCTAATTGTGAAGCTGTATGCTAGTTACAGGATTTTCGATACCTTACAACAGATCAGGAATTCTTTTGGACTTAATGAAGAGTGATTCCTTGAAAAGGCAGCCCCAGCTGCAAAGACCCTCAAGACAGAACCAATTCCAGGCAACAGATGAGCAATAACGCCTAGAAAACAGACACTAGATTTAAGACAGAGATAATCCAAATGACACTATCATCCAGATGTGCCAGTTCTGGCAATTATCTTGTTTTACAATTGGTTGACAGACTACATTTGTTACCATAGAACTAAGTTTGTTCTTGGGTAGCATTTGAAAGATTTTAGTATCACTGGAAACCAAAACAAAGAGGCAAACAAATAAATCAAAATATCGCTGAGAAACCTAGTGAAAGGAAACCTAACTAAAGCATTTTGAAGAAAAACTGGACTACACACAGAATTCTAAAATGAGTAATCAATGGCAAAATCATTATTTTGAGTAGTTTTTGCATTTATTTGAGTGAACACCTCAGTGATTCACAGGACTCCGCTGACCTGATCTCAGAGATTTGCTACACAATTCAGCACTTGCTGACAAGATAGAGACCATTTCTCTAAGACCTTTGACATTTGACCTTGATGTATGTAGACTCTAGAATCAGAAAGCTGGTTCTATGAAACTTTGGGTCAAATAAACTCAAATAGATGATTTATATAGGAAGTTGGAGATAGGTTAGATGAGATGAAGGATTTAGAGACAGAGGAAGGAGTAATAATTTCCTATGGGCCATGAACACAACAGGCATTAATTCATGTAGTTATTTCAGCAAGCTTGTGAAATCAATATCATGGTCAGCGGTTTGCAAATGAAGATTTCTTTTTAAAGACTAATTCACTTAACATATAAGAAACAGCCTGAGTTGGGAGATGAATTTATGCTTATTTGATAATTAAGTAAATTCCCTGGTAAGCCACACTAATTCTCAAATAAGCACAATGTAAATCTGAAAGGAAAAAAAATGACAAAGAAATCCAAATTAAAAAAATATATGGTACAGATTGTAACCTCTAAACAAAAACTACCCATGTGAATGAGACTACTGGGAAAATAACATAAATTCATATATTTCTGGTGGTATTACAAAGATGTCCACCCTACTGACTCATCAATCTGACCTATATTAAGAGTCTTTTAAATATTTTCATATTTTTGGACCTAGTTATCCCACTCATAAATTAGTCCAAGGAAATTATTCAAAGTTTAAAAAAGCTATAAATGTTCATTGAGCATTGGTCACAATAATAAATAGTAGAAGCTATTGTTCTATTCAACAGGGTGAGGGGACTAAGAAAATGTAGCATGTTAATTCCATAGTTGTTATTGCAGTGATAAATAAGTTGCAATATAGAGAGTGATATAGAAAGTGGTATATAAAATTACATGTTCTAATAAGTAGCCATTACAATAATATATACAGTTATAGAGAATTCTAAAGAAATCGATATATAAAATTATATGTTCTTATTGTAAGTAGTTACAAAATATATATGTGAATAAGTACTGGTGTGGTTACCAGAAAAAAGAAAATAGTTGTACCAAGTTAGAGTAGTTAGGAATACGTTTAACAAAATCTTAATTGCATTCTCACAATGCAGTTTAAAATTGTAGTTATTAAAATCTCCACTGACTGAAAGTACAGGCTCATAAATACGCCATATTTGGAGTATGTGTTTCTGTGATTAGTTTCCAGAATATACAATATTATTTTATTAGATTATTAACTATTTGAAGTGGAGGAAGAGGAAGGAAAATACACTTAGCATCTTTCTAGGATAAAATGTATATCTAATAACAGAATGAGGAAAACAAATTTCATATAATAGTTCATAAAAAATAAGATTATAGCAATATGATTATTGACATTTTTGCTAATGCATATGATTTTAAATGAATGTATGATCAATAGTCTTTTCTACTTTGTACCATAGCGTTCACTTTCTCACATTCTCTCCATCCTATTTTCTAGGGGTAAGAAGTGCTAAGTTCACTACTATGTTGGTGGAGGACTATATGAAATAGCTCCCTGTGTGGGAACATCCCTCATTTTTTTACTGACATAATGCTCATTCTCTGGACTACAATTTCAAGAAAGAACATTGGAGTCCCAGGTTGCACTGCTTCCTTCCTTTCCACTGTCATTCTTGTTTTGTCTTAATTTTCTTTGTTGGTGTCATATTATCTTACTCTCAGAAAGTGAGCCCATATGTAATAAACTGAAGGTTTTTTTTTTTAACCACACAATATAACTTGGGTTTTCTTAGCTTGGCCTTTGATAAGCTAAAAAAAATATGTCTAGAAATTTCTTTTTCAAAAACTAACCTGGATTTCCACTTATTCTATCAATGACAGAGTAACAGGATGGATGTTACTTCTATCTTTGTCACATCACCCCCTCTCAAAAGAAAAAAAACAACAACACACAAACATGAAACCTATACAAAAGAAAGGAAATATTAATTTTCAGTAATTGGATCACTAATTGACTGGGATAACTGGGGAGGAGAAACCACTAAGGGAAAAGAAAGATACATCTAGTCTCTGTTTGCAAGATACTTCTGGAAAGTGGGCAGAGGAAGGAGAGCTTGGTTGACTCACTGAATTGAGCAAGCGGTGATCAAAGTGTGAGGAGGCCAATAATCCTATGAAGAAGATGCTCAACACTAGTTATCAGAAAAATTTAAGTTAAAACCACTATAAAGGGCCTTCCTGGTGGTACAGGAGTTAAAATCTCAGCACTATCAAGCTATTAACAGCCACTGAAGCATGAGTTCAATCCCCAGTCAGGGAGCTAACTCACATGGCACAGCCAACCTCTCCTGTCTTGCCCACTACTTCCCTCAGCAGTGTAGTTCAGTAGATCTGCCTGTTTCTTTCCACATTCTGTCTCTGGTGAATCCTCTTACCCTCCCCACCCCCCACATCCCTGGCTTACACACACCCTAGTTCTTGCTTGCATAAATAAACAAAAATAAATCTTTTTTAAAAATCCACTATGAGATCCCATAACACACCTATTTGAATGATTAATATTAAAATCATTAACTATACTAATGTCACCAAGGATGTAAAGCCACTTTAATTTTCATTTACTGCTTTTAAAAATGCAAAATGGTACAAACAGTTTGGAAAACAGTTTTGTAGTTTATTACATAGTTAAACATTTGCTTCATATACAGTTGAGAAATTATACTTAGTCAAATACCCAAGACTTAAAAATATGTCTGGCAGAAATCTATATATAAATATTCAGAGTGACTCATTCATAATTGCTCCAAATTGGACAACATATGACCACCAAATAGAACAGAGAAGCAAACCTTGATACACAAGGGAATAAAGAAATGCAATGAAATGGGATGAACTACTTAGATACACAATTCCATGTATAAATTTCAAAAGCACTATGCTGAGCAAAAGAAGCTAGACACAAAAATGTACATTACATGATACCTTTATTACCAATCTAGAAAAAGGAAATCAAATCTGTGTAGCAAAAGGAAAAACAGTGGTTGCCTAGGGTTGGGGGTAGGAGTAATACCCCAAACTAGGAAGGGATAGTGGTGGAAATTTGACTTTATTTAGTGGTAATATTGTGCTAAATAAATTTGTATAGGTTTACATAAATACATGTAAAATGGGTGTTTATTACTGTATATGTAACAGAGACATCGCCATAAGAAAAGGGAGGTTCCATGTTCCCTTTCCCACTTACTGAAGGGTAGAACTGAGTGGTCAGGTGGAGGTATAGAGAGGAAAAGAGACATAGGAAGAGAACTTGGAGGAGACACAGGGAGAGAAGAAGAGGAGACATATGAAGAATAAGACCCACTTTCTTCTCGGATTTGGGCTGGCACCAGGAACATGGGGGACTTGGACGAGACACTTGGAGTCGAGACATGGAGAAACACATGGGCATGAGATATATAGGAGGCTGAGAGTGGCAGCCTTTATCTTGGTTTGCAGTTTAAGTTTTCTCCTTTCATCCCAGACTTGCTTAGCCCTTTTGCTCCTTTCCTGTAAGTCCCCACTGGAAAGTGCCTTAGACTGTGGCAAGCTTTTGGCCTCAGTGGCCCTCTTTGGGACAACCATATTTGGCTGGGCACCTACCCATGAGGGAATGGGTGGCTTTGGGTATTTCATAGGAAACTATATCCCTTCTCGTCTTCCCTCTCTATCACAACCATTTTATTAAAGATCTTACACACTAAGAGTATGCTCTGTCTTTATGTGGCAAATGGCAGAATCCCTTTAGAGTGTGCAAGTTTTGGGGGAACCTGGTGTGCCCCTCAGTCTGCCTGCTAACATACATGCTTTCTACTTCAATACAGTTGATTAAAATAAACCTTACCTAGTTTCCTTTTTTATTTTTTTAAAAGATTTATTTATTTATGCATACAAGAGCTGGGGCACAGGCCAGAGTCATGGGAGGTGAGAGGATTCACCAGAGACAGAGTGGGGAGTAGAACAGGCAGACTGACCAAAATGTACTGCTGAGGGGAGCAGCGGGCAAGGCAGGAAAGGTCTGCTACATCATGTGGGTCCCCTCCCTGACCAAGGATCGAACTAGTGCTGCTGTGCAGTAGATGCTTCACAGTCTGGCACTCAATGCACTGTGCAATCAGGGAGGCCCAACCTTACCTAGTTTCTTCTTCTTTTATGAGAGTTGAACTCTTAAAAATCTAATTATTTGTAAGTCATTTTTAATATTACAATACCAATTTAGTTATCAGGTAATCTTGACACCTTGCATTTAACATAGTCCAGCCCTACAGAAGAAGCAAGCTGGCCTTGTGCTAATTACTGAAGTCAGGTGGTGAGTTGAGGGCTTGATTAGGCTATTCTGTCTACTTTTGAATATGCAATTTTTAATTTAAAATGTTTTAAACATTAGCGGATTGCATTTCTTGAATTAAAATATCATCCTCATTATTAAAGGAGGGTTTTAAGCCCTCCTCTCCACATTCTTATTCTGATTGTGTGAAAAGTCTCTCCTACCTTTTCTGTGCTGCCCCTTTCTTCTTTTCTCTTCTAGTCAACAGGAGCTCTTGTATGAGAACCAACTTGTGTGACAGTATAAGTCAAAACTTGAATTCTTGAGGGAAAATGAGTTAAATCTCTGGGTCTGGTTCTTTATATTACACAATAATGAATTTCAGCAGGCTCAGCCTGCAGGAGACAGGCCCTTTTAGGAAGGAATGAAACAAGACTGTGGAGAAACAACACTTTGTTATGTGAAGCTGATTAACAAGGCTGCTTAACAAATTGATTGAAACAAACAGAAGAAAGAAACCAATTCCACACAATGAGCACAAGATACAGTATAAAAAGTTGAAAAGGGAAAGAAAATTTCACTTCATTTTTGTCTACCTTTTCCTTGTAAGGCATTCATGTTCTTGCTAACTTCCAGGCTCACAGTCCTTTGAGTGCGGTTTGGGTCTGAAAGTGCCAGGCCCACTGCTGACTAACCCAGTGTGTGAACTGACTCCATGCTGACAGGGTTTCCTAAGTTTTCTGTGGAGAGTGAAGCTCAGGATGAAGTCAGTCAGAGTAGAAACTGATTAATGATGTAGAAGGCAGTGTTCAACTATGTAGGCAGGGATGCCCTTTAGAGAAATTAATGTCCCTTTCAGTTTCTTGGCATCATATGAAATGGAATATGGCATTCACCCCCGATCCTATTATGTCTAGAACTACCCGTTCTTTCTGTAAATAAGACCCCAAACTGTTTTTCTAATGAGCAAGAGTGGACAAAAAACATGTACTAATTATCAACAAAGAACATAAGCTTCTGCAATCACATTCTGATGTGATAAATTATAATTCTGTTCCCCAGAAACCAACACATTATGGATGAACCGGGAATTGTTCTTAATGTTAAAAGAGAACAATAAGGCATCAGAGTGTTCAAGAATACAAGCTGTACAGAGGCAACACATGACCCTATTACTGGAGAGTTCAAATGTCTCTTTTAGACAGAGCACCTTAAATTTTAACTACATCATCTTGTAAGCGATTTTAGTTTAGGAATGATAGTTTAAAGAAGTATGAGAAAAGAGAGTCTGAAGGTGGAACAAGGGTCAGAAAAATTCCAATTTCTAGAAGAGGGACTTATACCTGTCTCTTCCTTAGCCCAATTATGTATAATCATTTCTAAGGAATTCAGGCTTTTTTGACTTTTTTTATTGACTTTGTGTCAATAGTGCCAATCATCATCCTTGCCTTTGAGGAGTTTATGCCATATTTTGAGAAAAAGATAATCCCAGCATATGTAAAGTGATATCAATGGTATGTACATCTATCAACCTATCATCTATCTACCTATGTCTGTCATCTATCTATCTATCTATCTATCTATCTATCTATCTATCTATCTATCTATCTATCTCTATCTCTATCTATCTATTGATCTATCAATCTATGTAACTGATAGATCAATTTATCATCCATCCATTCATCAATCTACCTATCTATCTAATATGTATAACATGGCATTCAATATTAATGACAGTGAGTGCTATAGTGTTGTGGGAAAGGCAGAGATTCATAAAGGATAAATTGACAAAGTAGCAAATGTTTTGTGGGAGTTAAGCTAAATCTTAAAATATGAGTACAACTCATGAAAGCATTGGGAAGTGCTTCAGGGATGGGGGACAACATAATCAAGGAATGAAAATCAGGAATCTCAGTGACCTACTGTGGGTCATGGGAGAGTTAGAGACTGAGCACTTGCTCATACTCAGCTCCCTCACAGGAGGCCAGGTGAGAGTCAGACTTGGAAAACCTTGATGCAAGTCTTTGGAATGTGTATTTAATCCTGAGAGCAATGCAGAGTCACTGAAATGTTTTGAGGAGACTGATGTGATAGAGATGGTCTTCACAAAGAAGATATCTAGAAGCAATGATGACCAGACACAAAGGGGCAAGGGACTAAAGAAAAGGAAGTCAAACTGAAATTTAAAAGTGTTCTGACCCTAAGTTCTGAACAAAGAACATTTCCTAGTAGTGGTACACGCCTAGTAAAACAAGGCACTTAGAGTGCCAAAATTGTGCACACCTTGCCAAATTTAAAGCCAGTTCAACCCAGGACACTTACCACAAATTGCTTTAAGACACACGACAAAGACAGCAGGGTTAGTCACAAAGTTTTAAAGCAACAAGAGCACAGAGGAGGCTAGTTTAGTTTTGACTAGGCAAGGGAAGACAGAGAGAGAATAGCAGAGAGCAAGCTGATCTATGCCTGTGGAGTGGGACAGGTTGACAGTTAGACACTGAACCTCAGGTGAGGCAGGCTTGGAGAAGTACAGGAAACACCTGGAGGCCTACAGCAGACACGGTGTCAGGGAGCAGGACTGGTGCAAAGAAGAACGGAAACATGCTTTGAGAAAGTGATGTCTACCTTTGGGCTGCAGTCTCTTCACGGAGCTTGAATTTTTTTTTTTAATTTATATATATTTGACATCAATTGTGGTCCCCATGGATTTTCCACCACCATTTCACCCGTGCACCATCATTTCAGTCCCTTGTGGAGCTTGAAAGTTTTTATTGTTTAAATTCATGCTGAAAAAGGTAGGAGAGGAGGAGAGAGAAGGATCGGGACAGGGATAGGAGGAGCACAAGGGACTATGGTGGTGGTACCTGGGTGAACTGGTGGTGAGAATTTCACAGGGAAATCATACACTATACAAAGATGAAGGATAATGTAATAAATATATATTTTTTAAAAAGGTGAGTGATTCTGAGAGCATCTTGGAATGGGAATCGTGAGAAAAGTTAAGGCTTTGATGGAACTCGGGAGATGACAGCCAACGGTGTTGAGTAGGGATGGAGTCTGGGGTTCACGTGTCAAGGAACATCCCAGCAAAAACATTTAACTAGACTTTTGCAGTGTAATGCCTGACACCAAGTTCTGGACAGCCGGTGCATCTGCTTTCAAAGACGTCCATCTCCAATAAACGCATTGCCAGCTGGATGACATTGCTGCTTAAAAAACAACTAGGGAAGAAACCTAGCCACTCTCATCCACAAAGCTCCCTTTTTAGAAAGCCCTGGGTAATGGGGATAACTGTTTTAATGATCCATTTTCCCTTCTTGCACCCTAATTTTTGCTCTTAGGCTTTAAATTCTCAAACAGTGAATGTGTAAAACTTTAGTTAACCCACCCTAATCCCCGATGAAGTCAAAGCCCCAGGTCCTTGCTCTCTACCAGAGACCTCACGCCCCCCCGCCCCCCAGGACTTATGATAATAAATTTGATCAAGTTCCCTGATGGTTATGACTGAGGTGCATCTTGTAATCATGATAAGACCCATGAAGGCCAGTTCAGCCACAACACTGGTTCAGGTAGGGAAATGCCTCAGGCATTCCTAGTCCACAGCATCACTTGTATAGGCGGAGACCAATACAACAGATGGATATAGAAGATTCGTCACCTATTTTTACAAAGCAAAGGAACCAGAATAATAACAAATTTATAGGGATTTAAGATAATTAGGGAAAGGAAATGAATGTGGTGTGTGTGTGTGTGTTGTGTGCATGCATGTGTGTGAATTTCAGGATATTGGTAAATAGTTCTGTTTTTTAGAAATGCTGAGCCTGGTGTATTATGTTGCTCATTCAGCAGCATAAGCAATTTTAACATAGTAATTAATCCTTCGAGAGATGGTTTAATGATGTAAAGATGATCTACCTGCACAACAATTTTAAGAGACATTTGAGAAGAGATGTAAAAAAGAATGTAAAACAGGAGAGGCAGGTTCAGGAAATCACTAGTAGGCAGGAGTTGGGAAAGAAGCATTCAACTGAAACCCAGAGACCGCTAAGACAAAGTGAACACACGGATTCTGAGAAATTTTTGCTGACAGTGTCACAACATAGGCAGCAACTGACTTGAATTCAAAGAGGTTTTCAGGTAGAAAAACTGGAAAAAATAGTTTAGGTTAAGAAAGGGCTCACTGATAAACTTTAAGACCAATGCTTCAGGATAATAAAGAAGTAGAAACCAAATGACAGTGAAATGAAGGTGAGCAGGACAGTTGGGAAGGGTGAATGAAGCTGAGGAATCTGACAATGAGGGGAAACAGGAAAATATTTGCAAACTGGAGGAGATGTGGCCAGACGTGCAATAAGACACTAAGTCTTTTGAGTGAGTAAAAGGACCTGGCTCAGGTCAAGAAACAATTCAATTTTTTTCTCTAAAAGTATTTATTAGATATATTGTCATTGAAGTTCCACTGTTGTACATCCTGGCTAGTTTTGATAGTATAGGAGTCCCCCCTCAGGTGCCCACTCCCAAGGCACATAAAGTCCTCCTCCGTGGTCCACTGTGTTCTCCCCTGCCCCCCATATCAGTTTTACTCCTCTCCTGTCTCCTTCCTCCGAAAGCGGCAAATCTATGGTCAGTTTTCAGGGGTTGATTTTACAGCTTGTCTTTGACTGACCCTTTGTTTGGTTTCTTTATATGCCAAATATAAGTGACACTATTTGGTATGTATCCTTCTCCTCCAGGTTTATCTCAATTAGTATAATCCCTTTTAGCTCCATCCCTGCTGCTACAGATGGCATGAGTTTATCTTTTTGATTACTGAGTAGTATTCCACTGTATACATATATATCACATCTTCTTGTTCCATTTATCTGTTTTGGAGAACTTAAGTTGTTTCTAAGTAAATGAAAAGTTTTAAATTTCATATTCAACAAATATGGAGCCTAGGATCGCCTGAGGAGCCATTCCAAAGAGAAGGGGAGAAGAAAATAAACTTTCTAAACTTTCAAGTCCCTCCACCAAAGAGACAAGGATAATTGGTTGCCTCCATTTCACAGAATAATGAAAATGTTTGGAAAATATTTTGGATATAGAGAGTAAGTCCATTAGTTCTATGGAGACAAGACAAGTGTGCTTGTAACTCTGATTGTAGAACAGAAAGAACTAGGCCACACACAAACAGGAATTAAAAAAATTTTTTGATACTGTTGAATCAGGGATAAATCAAACATGGAATAGAAGCTATTTTCCTTCCCAGGCTATGTATATGAGCTACTAGAACTGGATCGAAAAGGATGACTTCCATGAAGATAGTGTGCTTTATGCTTGTAAAGAAAGGAGTCTGAATATTTATACCAACGAGGATTCTTAGTTAAGTGAATAGTCATGCATTGTTTTCTGATTTTAGAAAAGCATTTTTAAAATGAAAACTACATTTAACGAGTTTTGATAGCTCTTAATTCTTCATGGGGTGAAGAAAGAGACTCAGAGGGTAATTTGAGAATCACAGTTGTGAAATTTGGTCTCATGACTAAAGAAAATAAGGGAATTTAAAATTTAAATATATAAGATTTTACATATTTTAAAAATGTTTTGATATGTAAATGGTTTTCACTTACCACCCAACATTGTATCCCATTGTATTCCTGACCTGGTGTGGAATAATAAAAATTCTCTAGAAGAATCTAGGGATTTCTTTAAAGAGAAAGATTTTAGGGTACCATGTCCAGAAATTAAATTACATAAGGCCCAGGAATTTGTATTTTTAGAAAAAGTCTCTAAGGGAATTCTGAATGAGTCTTCAGCCGATAAGGACTGACTATATATATCAAAATGTAAAATAAAAACACTGGATTGCACTGGACAAAGTTTAAGAGTTAATTGGAATTGTCCAACTCCTATTCCAGATAAAAGACTCACTTGTTTCATTTGGAAATCCAGTATGTATAGCTTTAGTTTTCCTCTTTAAAAATACAAAAAGAAAATTAGGCAGTAAACTAGAAATTAATTTACTACTGTATAGTCTTCCTCTCACTTTTGATTCCATTCCCTTGAGTACTACAGCACTGATATTAGATGAGATCACCCTGTATTTGCCACAGGGAAGCATTCACACCTCCCTCTCCTGGGGATGCACAAGCAAGGCGAGAAAGTGAGTGTGCTGTGTGCAAATTAGATGGGATCCAGCTTTGTAATTGGAGGCAAAATTCAATGTTTGCATTTTTTTGGTAGTCTCTTGCAAATTTGTTGAGAGGTAAGCCAAAGTTGTTATGGTGATCTATACTGAAAGAGGGAGGAAGAAAATGCAAGAATAAAAGAAGTAAGATTTGGAAACCTTGGGAGGAGGAACAGACAGAAAGGTAACATCTCTTCAGCTCTGCTTTGGGAGAAACCCTATTACAATAAATTAGCACTTCCAGAAATCCACGGGAAATATTAGACAAAGAAATAAAACCACCAATGAAAGAAAAACAAATAAATCAAACTCATCAAATAAGTAATCATTAATTAATGACAAATGCAGAAAACTATTAAATTGAGTCCATCAAAAACTACACTTGTATCTATGAAGCAAGCACCTTTCCCCAGCAAGACTGAGGGACAATAATAGGAACCAGATAAACAGTCTTTATATTTAGGGGCCACTTCAAGAATCTCCTGAAAAATAAGCCTGATATTATTTTGAGGCTATACTACAACTTGGCTTTGTGGAACAAAACCCAAGATACTCCCAATATTTCACTAAAACTTGAATAGGTAGCTACGACATTCATTCAGTCAGAAACACTGAAAAATATTGTGAAAAAGTTATTTTTTCATCTAAACCTTTTGTATTAGTTTTGTCATATTCCATGTGCTTTACTTGAGAAATCATTTTGGAAAACAGACATGTTATTCCAATCACGTTTCCTACATACTCTACTCTGAATAAAAGACTATTCCTACTCAATGCAAGGCAGACTTAACTTTATTAGCAGATAGTATAATGAAGCTGGCGATTAGATATTGTGTGTTTGCAATAATCTCTAAAGCGGCATCTTTCAAGCATTTTTAAAATTCTTATCCACCATAAAATATTTTTTGTTTTTATTATTCAAATGCAAAGCACACATATCTAAAATTACAACAGAGGTTTCCTGGAGCGACACTCATTCTCTCAGTGCATGCTATGCTTCTATTTTTTGTCCTATTTTTTAATTAATAGATTTTATTCTTTATTTTTTAGGTTTGTAAAAGTAAAAAGAAATTTCAGAAAGTTATCATACATCCTCCACCACCACCATTTCTCTTACTGTTTACATCTTGTATTAGTATGGTACACTGGTTGCAATTAAGGAACATTGATACATCTTTATTAATTAAAGTTCATATTCACACTAGGGTTGTACAATCTATGGATTGTGATAGCTATTATACAGGCAAGTTTCACTGTCCTACAGATCTCCTGTGTTCTATCTATTCAGTACTCACTTCTTCCTTCCCCTCAAGCCTGGCAACCACTGATCTTTATATTTTCACCACAGTTTTACTGTTTCTGGGATGCCAGATGGTTAAAATATTACAGTGTGTAACTTTTAGACTGGCTTCTTTCACACACACTGGGCTTATAGGTTCCTCTATGTCTTTGAGAACTCATTCTTTTTATTACTGAATAATATTCCATTGTATGATGTAGCACAGTAGGATATTACTGCATTCCATTTCACTGAAATTTTGGATTGTGAGTTAAGTAAAATGATTTCAAAACTTATGAATAGGGCATATTTATACCTTGACAACTCTTGCATACATATGACACTTGGTGTTTGCTGGACACAAACTGAAAAGGAAAGGTTATGATAAAGTAAAACAACATTAAAAGCTACAAAAAAACTAGAAATTCCTCACTGCTGTTGAACTGGAAAGTGCCATGACATAAACTCTGGAAGAGCAGGGCATCCTGCCATTACTGATCATGAGACATGAGCATGTTACATTTATATGCCTCAGTTTCTTGCTGTAAAATTTATATAACAGTAATATTTATATTTCATTGAGTACTTATAAGAAGCAAATAAAATCAGGCACTCATGGAACTAAGAAAAGGGGTTGGGAGATAATAAGAGTTTAACAAATATTAACGTATATTATTACTATGTCATTAACAGCAACCACTCTAGTTTTAGTGCTTTTTTGCAGTATAGAAATACTTCAATACATTTTTTTTTAAAGATTTATTTATTTATGCATACAAGCACTGGGGTACAGGTCAGAGGTGTGGGGGGGGGTGAGAGGATTCACCACAGAGAGCAGGGAGCAGAACAGGCAGATCAACAGAAGTACACTGCTGAGGGGAGCAGCGGACACAGCAGGAGAGGTCTGCCGCACCATGTGGGTCCCCTCCCTAGTCAGCAGCAGGGATCGAACTCGTGCTGCAGTGGCTGCGGTTTGCTTCATAGTGCGTTGCTCAACCCACTGCGCCACCAGGGAGGCCCTCAATACATATTTTTTAAAAGAACAAAGGATTTCAATTTTCAGAGGTTTATTTGGTCTATGGGAGATTCTCAGAAAATCTAAGAAGAATGAGCCTTGAAGACTGTATATAGCGTGATAAGAATAGATAAAGAAGAATAAGAATATCAGAGACTAAGGAGATAGGGTAATACTGGAGTAAAAAATTCAATAGTAAAAGTAGCATTTGGAGCATAGAGATCAGATGATTAGAACAGAGTAAGGAGGCAAGAATTAGAAACATGTCTGGATTACCTATTAGAGGTGCTGATGACCTTTGAAAATAACAGGTATTTGAACTTTCTCTTTCAATGAGCAGAAAAGGAAGACTTTAGTTACTTAAGCAGAGAGAGTAAAGTCCTGATGCCTAACACATTCATTTTTAGGTAGTTAACCTGTCCTCTAGTACTCTAAAAGAGTACTAGTTATGTGCCATTCTTGGGAGGATTGAGAAGATATATTGAAATAATTTTCAGTATTTGGTGGTTCAGACAGGAACCTGGGTTTGCAAACTTTGCCAGTTGTCCAATACTGTACATTTGTCAAATGTGACTTTAAGTTAAATACAAAGTCACATTTCAAGTGTCAATAACCACAAGTGTCTAATGGCTATGCATTGAATAGCACAGTGTAGGACATTTCTATCATGGCAGAAAGACTCTCAGGAGAAAGGGTATAATGACCAGAGAGGCACCTATAAAAAAGAAGAAATGGCTTGACACTGAGAGGTAAGAGACAGAGAGTGAGATGAAATTAAATTTACTCTAAACCAGGATAAACTGGCAGCAGAGATATGCAAAGACTCAGGACAAGAGGAAGAATGTGTAATTAGTAGAATCTTGGAAACAAGTGAGGTAGCAAGACCCTGGGAAGGGCAGATAGTGGCAAAGAAGTAGCTTAGTGAGAGATGAAGCAGAGAACCCCTTATCCCCAGAGACATAAACAGCAGAGGACATATATTAAAAACAGGTTTCAATGATGCAAATTGGTCCAACCACTATGGAAAGCAGTGTGGCAGTTCCTCAAACTACTAAAAATGGAACTCCCATATAATCCAGCAATCCTACTCCTAGGAAAATACCCAAAAGACACAAAAACACTGATTCAAAAGAATATCTGCACCCCTGTGTTTCCTGCAGCACTATTTACAATATAAGTCCTGGAAACAACCTAAATGCCCAAAAACAGATGATTGGATCAAGAAGATGTGGTACATATACACAAGGAATACTATTCAGCAATCAAAAAGGATAAATTAGAGTCATTCGTAGAAATATGGATAGAGCTAGAAGGTATGTTCAGTGAAATAAGTCAGAAGGCAAAAGAAACATACCAGATGGTTTCACTCCTAGGAGGAATATAAGAGAAACAAACAAGCAACCAAGGAAAAGAATAATAACAATAAAACACACACACACAACAAAAACAAAAAGACAAGGACAAATAAGAAACACTGTGGGGAGGGAAGGGATTAAGGGCAGAAAGAGCACAAGGGACTGAGGTGATGGTGCACTGGTGAAATGGTGGTGGGAAATCCATGAAGACCACAATTGATGCCAAACATACATAAATAAAGAAAAAGAGGGGAAAATATTAAAAAAAAACAAAAAACAAAAAGATGTTTCAATGATGTGAAATCTCACACCAGTTAACCCTGAAGGATAAACAAGCATGAATGAAGTCGTAACTCTGGACCAGTATTTCCCAATGTAGATGTGGAAAAAAATAGACTTACTGGAAATCACAATCAGTAAAATTCTTTTGAACAATCTATGAGAATGCACAGATATTTTTATATTTGTCAAGTTTTAGGTGCCAAAGTATCTGTTAATTGTAGATTCATTAATCAAATAGTTAATTATTATTTATGGGGTCTAATATACCAGTTATTTGGAGGAAACTTATATTGGACTTACAGAAAAAAAACTTATATTGGACTTACAGAAAAAAAACTTAGAGACAAATATAAACAAATGCTAAATTCTATGGCACAGCTTTAAAATGTTACCTCAAACTAGTTATGGCAACTCCTTGGCACTACTGCTGTAACTCTGGGCTCTTGCCCCCTTCTAGAAGTCATGAATCAAACTTGACATATTTTCTGTTTCAGTCCAGAGAAGCTTTGGGATGCCTTTCAACACAATACCCATTATTCAATCTATCAGTTAGCATGAGAAGTAAAAACTAATTGTAAATCTAGTATAAATAGTATTAGAATGGCTAAGTGAGTCATACAGTGAAGCCCAGGGCAAGCTAGAGATTTACGTTATAATAATAAATTCATCTCATTGTTTGAAATCCAAAGACTTACTTTCTTGTTCAAATAAGAGTAGACCTCAATAGTTGGTCTCAACTCTAGTAAACATTTAACCCTCAATCTAAGAATGTTCCTTATTTGAGAGAAAAACAAATAGAGCATATTAAGAATGGCAAATTAAAATGAACAAAGGGACATAGACTAGACCACTTAAAATAACCCCCATAAAATATATTCCATTGTTCTCAGTGCTTCAGGAATTATGCAATAACACAGCTGTCTGAGTACAAAGATAAATCTTGTCATTTCTCTCCAAGGAATTCAGAAGGAAGGATATGGATATAATACTTATATAAAGGACAAAAAGAAATTCATGAAGCAACCAAGGACAGTGGAGACGGATTATATTTTTAATGCGATTTTGCTTGTTTTGCTTTATTTTAAAAGACAATATTGTGAACATTTTCTTAGTGCCAATGACTTGATGTCTGTACTTCCAATAACAGAATTAAACTGGAGTTAAAATGGTTTTATCATGAGACTTAATACATAAAATATATTTCTGACTGAGGGAAAAAATATCAGAGTACAAAAAAGCAACTGAGATAAAAAAGAGATTCTCGAATGCCTGTTATGGTACCACTCTTGATGAACAGGCTGTATCAGCTACTAACTTTCCGGGGTTCAATCATCAGAAGTCATAACTGCTGAGCCCATCTTGTTAGCCTAACTTCTTCATTCCAGACTCTGCACAGGAAGTAATTGTCAGGTGGAAGGTTGTAACTTTCTATCTCTCAGTTTAGCTAGAATATTGCACAGTGAGTGCAACAGTATTAAAGAGTACTGTTTTTGTTTTTTCCAGTACCCGTGTGTATAGCTGGATAATTTTATTAATGGCAATTATAGACAGAATAGTGAAACATTTCAGGTATTCCTCTTTAACTTCCATTGTAACATGGTTGTCTCAGACCTAACTTTATTATTTTATATATCTTACTATTTATTAGATTTTTAATGAATTTGAAATGGTACATACAAATATGAATATACCATGCATAAATCTTTACACAGATATAACTATCAGCCTTTCTTGGAAAGGACCACTTATTCTTTTAAAAATGACCTCCATTTATTACACTGAGTAAAAGAAGCCAGACAAAAAGAATACATACTATATGACTCTATTCACACTACATTTTAGTACATGCTAACTAATCCGTGGTGAGAGAGAGGGATCAGTAATTATTTATGTGGGGGTGAGAGGCAGGAAATGATTGCAAAACAGCACGGGTGGATATATGGGAGTAGTGTATAGATTCATTATCTTGATGGAGCTGACACTTTCACTGTTAAGTATCTATGTTAAAACATACCATATAACATATAACTTATATGGCCTAGTCCATTAACTTGCAGTTGTGCACTTTTCAATATGTGTGATGTACTGTCTACCAATTTTACCTTAACTAGCTACCGAATTTTTTAATGTAAAATTAAAATGACCTCCATTTTCAAAACCAAAAATTCATAATTATTTATCAGCTTCCCAAGCTAATCTGACTTCCTAAAGCTTGAAAATCACTGCCAAAGAAGAAAATACCTTTTGATGTGCACAGTCAACAATAACTTTTTGTTCTGCACAATCATCAACATATTCCAAGTATGTATCTTTTAGAAACAAAACAGAGAAGTTATAAAAATGAAGTGTAATTACTATGGTTAGAAAAAAATTTAATTGTATATAACATTTGTTCATTATGAAGAATTTGAAAAAAAAAAGCATTTTACAAATAACATTTGTTCATTTTGAAGAATTTGAAAAAAAAAAAAAAGGCATTTTAAAATCACTTAGGATCCGAACATCAACACTTTATGTGCCAGTACTTTCTATCTGCACATTTCAGTATTTACTTTGAGTCCATCATTTCACTTTTGATTACTTGGGAAGTCTTCAGAAAGACTTTCCATGCAAAAAAGATATTTTGTGACTTTCCTAAAATAATGTCTCATTGTGCAGGTTGATGAACTAACTTAGCAGAAGAGATGTCTGTTGGGCACCAAGCTTGGGGAATGAGAGAAGGCAGCTAATCCTCAGTCTCAAGAATTACATCAAGAGAGAAAGCTGGCCTAGAGCAGTGTGCACAATGACATTCGAAGTGTGTTTAATTTTGGACTCTACGAAAATATCTTAAAACCAAGGAGCTCAAAAAGCCTTTGTTAGAAAGGCAGAGACAGATGAAAGTATGATTATCCCCCATTCAACAGATGGAAAAAACAGGGCTCAGCCAGCAGTTCAGGAGGTCAAAGAAGAGAGTAAAGTTTCTGATACAGTCCTGGACTCTATTGTTAGATCTTGCAAATTTTTGTAAGAAACAGTTTGACTTGACTTTGCTTGGCCCTGTGGCCTGCAAAAAGATTAAGGCAGGCTGACATTTTGGCTACAAATTTTGCAGCTGTGTAATCACTGGGGTCTGGGAGCCCTTACTATACTTGGTTCGGCTCTTGAATGCCTTTTGAGACCAAGACAATAGAACTTATAATTAGCAAACTACCATAAGTCTCAGAGTATGACACATGAATAGAATTCTTCCTTTTTCTCTTTCCCTGCACAGGGCCATAAAAATAGAGCAAGTAACTAGTATGTTTGTACTTCTACTCATACTAATTTTAAAAATAGATTTTGAAAGATGGAACATGACAAGAACAATGTCCAGTATGAGGTGAATGACTTTCATTTTCCTCTGGTCTCCATATTCTTGCTAACATGAGTCAACCTGAACCTGTTAGAAAGGCTTTTGGTTCCAATAGTCCTTTAAAGTCTTAGTGGAGGGGAGGGGGAGGGTTGAGGGAAGATGGGAGCACGAGGGACTGAGGTGATGGTGCACTGGTGAGATGGTGATGGGGAATACATGGGGATTACAATTAATGGCAAGTATATGTAAATTTTAAAATATTTTAATAAAAAAATGAAAAAAGAAAGAAAGGAAAAAAAAAAGTCTTAGTGTTACAAATCCAGCCCAGGTCTTTTTAACTTTCTCTGGGCTACTAAAATATCTTCCCTGATTTGAGTCTCCCTACTTACTCCTGACTTAAACCACCTCATAAATGGATGCCCGATAAATGCTTGAAATATATCCCTGATCATATCTGTTCCCAACTCAGAGACAATCTATGATAGTAGTCAAAAATAAATTAGGAATTTAATGAATTAGGAATTTAACGGTCAAAATTGTTCAGAATCTGGTCCTCACCTACAATTACAACCCATTCTTCCACTCCAACCGTGATCAGCCTTGAGTTTCCAAATGTGATTCTTTACCTTCATAGGCTTCACATTTTCCCAACTATTTCTTGTGCTAGTTCCTCCTCGAAGATTGTAGCTTCCTCTCAAGACCCCAAGACCAACCATAACATTTCTTTTGAAAGTCCTGCTGCCAATGAGATACAAACATCCCTTCCTCTGATCCTTCTTAGGAACTTTCTGTCATGCTTTTTGTCTAATTCTTGTCTAATTTTGTCTTGCTCTTTAAGGATAAGCGTCTTGTTTTCCATGGTAACATAAGGTAAAGAGTAAAACGCTTTAGTATCCTTTTAAGTCTAGATCACTTTTCAAAAATACACTTTCTGGATGGAGTCTATGCACAGAGTGCCCTGTCTCTGGAGAGGGAAACAACTCCTTCTTTCCCTCATCCACAACTAGACCCCCCATTATCTCTCCTTATCAAAGGGGGGTGGCCATATCAGCATTACACCAGGTATCATGGTAAGTCATGTATGTAATTCAGCGTCTTATGTTATTTAACCTCTCATCTTAATAGAGTTTTCCCAATTTTGTAAAACCTGTTATGCCAACTTCTATAAACAAGCTCTTTACAGCGAACAAAACACTGTGATATGGGCCACTCGACTTGATTTTTGCCACTCTCTGAGATAGACTGATGTGACCATTTTATACTATTAAGGAAGAAAATGCTGCTCAAAGAAGTGATGTGTCTTCAGCGATGCTATCTGAAAAAGCTTCAAGTGGCAGAAGGAAACTCAGAAAGGTTATCAGATGATTTGCAAATTTATGCTAAGTATAAGATTGCAAAGTAGAGAGAAAGGTCACAGTGAAAACTCTTGTTCCTCAACTAACTCCTTTTCCCCTGCTCAGAAGGGAAATAATAAAAATAGTTAAGATTTACTGAATACTTACTGAAGGGCAGCCACTAAATAAACATTTTACATGTAACCATCTCAATGACCTCACATCATAGTATTTATGAGGAACCTATGACTACAGAGTACAAATGATGGAAAAGGATCAGAAAATTAGCTTGCCCACGGTGGAAGGGGGACTTGACTCTCAATTAACTTGCTTTAAAGCCCATTTTTTTTCTAACCTATCTGCCAATACTTCTCAAGTGTTAAACTATGATTTAATGTGAAATAATGGGGAAATCGTTAACTGCAGGTTTTGATTCAATAGGACTGATACGGGGTCTGAGATTCTGTATTTGTAACAAGTTCTCAGGTGACAATGATGCCTGATAGCCCATAGACTGCCCTTTAGGAAGTAGTTTATAGTCTTTTCAAAAAGTGTTATTAGGGCCTGGGGTCTCAAGGGGTAAAGTCCCAGCACGATCAAGATGTTGGCAGCCAGTGCAGCACATTCAATCCCCACAGGACACCTGACGCATATGGCGCAGCAGACCTCTCCTGCTCCCCTCAGCAGTGTATTTCAGTAGATCTGCCTGTTCTGCTCCACACTCTGTATCCAGTGAGTCCTCTTGCCCTTCGCTCCTCTGGCCTACACCTTGTATGCATAAATAAATCTTAAAAATCTTAAAAGAAAAAGTGCCAGACTTAGCACTCAAGTTACTGACAAACCAATTCTTGAGGCTTCCCTGCCCTAGGGTAGAATAAAGAGGAGAGAGGATCTTAGCTGTACCTACTAACAAAGCTTCTTTGAACACTCTTTCACTGCCCCCATGTGCTATGTCCCATCACTTCCAGCTGGAAATCTTGCCTTCCTCATTCTCTCAGAGGAGTATTTTCATTTTGAAGCACAGATAACATTATTAGGTATATTAGATGTATAATATTACATATTAGATGTATAATACAATTATTTTTAATTAAAAAATTTACTTAGTTGTAAACTGTTCTGTGTACTTGTTCATTTGCTCTGATATAATGCGGTAATTAATGTCACTTCACAATATAAAATCTCATTATATTAACTTAGCCTCTGCAGATACTTGTTCTAGAATGTGTTCATGCACACAAAGACTCTACCCTCACCTTTAGTGAAGTGAAAATGAATCGATTTTTATTAAGTTTTACCAGCTTCAAAAGAAAGCCTCGTCTTCTGCCCTATCAAGTGAATTTAATTGACTTCCATTCTGTTATAAACTAAGTTTTTAAAACTCTGCCTTCAAATCACAAATCTCTTGTTCTCTCTCAGGCTTCTTTAGAAATCTACCAGTCTCTGGCTCCTAGGAAGTCCTCCCGGATAGTCACACTGCCATTTTCCCTTTACAGTTTCTTGCTGTGTGCTGGCAACTCTACAATTCCTTTTTTATTCTAAAGACAATCATGTACAGTAGGCGTATTTTCATTCTCATTTCACAGATGAAAACTGTGGCTTAGCGATGAAATAATAACTGCTACCATTTGATGTGTAGTAGGCTGGACTCTACAAATATCACAGTGTTCTCACTTACCGCTTATCTCACCTCTGACTAGGGTTATCTCGAATCTCCATGTTACACCAGAGAGCACTGGGGCAGGAAGCAGTAAGTTCCTGACTTGAGTTGACATAGTCAAGGAGCAAGGGGGATGAGCTCCAGCATAGGACTCCCATCTATAGGCGGGGTCACACCCAGCACCAGCTAACCTGAGGACCGCATAGCTGAAGCAGGCAAGCAGAGCCAGGACCAAGAGGTCTGTCAGAAGCAAAGCCCCTGAGTCAGCCAAGCACATGGCTTGCTTTCATCAGCACCGTTCTTGTAAATCCAAAGGACATGTTGAAATCTGTACCATATTTGAACACAAGGAAGCCCAGGGCCCTACAGTAAAGACTCTTAGAGGTAGAGGAAAAAGAGGGAAAAAAAATAATTTGAGAACCACTTTCTTTTCCCACCATTGTTTTCTCTCCACTCACCTGTACCTGTGCCCATGAACTCCACCTTCCCTTCCGGTACCTAATCAGGGCTAACCCAGTGCTTTGTTCCTTCTCATCCCAAGGTCTTTACTCCTGAGGTGTCCCTTTTTCATCCATTGTCAGTTTATCCTTCCTGTCTTGATTATGTCCATCATTTCACTAACAGGCTTTAATATCTCCTTGTTTTAAAAAGCCCTTTCTTTGTCTAAGGCCCTGCCTCCTCTCTGCGGGTGAAGTTTCTGTTCCCTGTTAAGGTCATGCTTGCCTATGAAGTTGTCTATACCACCTACCCCAACTTCCTCACTCCAATTCTGGCTGTAACCCTATTTTACACATTTTTTTATGATTACCAATATTCTACAATAAACATTCATTATATTCCCTACAAAATATACAAAATGGCACCACATATACACACACACACACACTGTAACAAAATATACTATGACTCATTAAAACCTACATATGTGTGTATCTAATCTCATGTTATACCTCAGTTTCCTATACTTCAAAAATTTATGCATCAATCTTGTGCTTTCCTCATTCTTGAAACTGAAACCTGTCTTCTTTTTTGCATATTCTTCCAGAAGTTTTTATACAGGTGCAGATTTACTACCAGGCAGCATAAGCTCTCCTCTCCTCCTAGGCCCCCTCCCACCAACCCTGTCCCCTCTTAGTTTCTTCCACTGCACCCCATGGAAGTTTTCATCCATTGTGAACAATTTAATTCTTTTTCCCCTGACTCCCATTTTGCATTTCTTATCTTTGTTTCAGTTCTACTTGCTATCACCAGGTTCCATATTGCTTTCCCCTCTTCCAACTCCCCTTTACTGAAACATTTCAGAGCCTAATAAGGAGGAAAGAGCTTGTTCACTGCTACTGTGGTACAATCCTAGGTGGACACCTGTGCATCCCATTACTTACTCTCTTTTGCTGCCCATATTCTGTGGTTATACTTCCTCTCAAAGCTACTCTCACCGAAAGATACAGAGTGCATCCTCCTTCATCCAGGACCTGATAGTACAGAGATACAGATGAGGGTGCACTCACAATGGCAGCTTGGAGTGAACAATCTCCAAGATAATGGCTCTGAAGGAGCACATGGAGGAAAACTAGTTCAGACTTGGGGAGAAAGAGCAAGAGACATTTCACATATGCTGTGGGGATGGGTGGGAATTACGCCAGCAAGACCATTGGGCAATTAAAGAGACCCAGAGAACTTGGGGGAGGCTGGAGCAGGGTATGGAGTCTCAGAGAATCTTCCTTTAAAGGTAGATGGCTGAGTGGAAGTTAGGGAATGATGAGAATTCACTGCAAATTATGCAAAAATCAAACCACACGCTGAGAAGACTTGTTATTTTTCTTCTTGTCAAGACAATGGGGAACCTGATTATTTCAAACAATGAAACAGTTAATATTTATTAAGGACTTAGAAGGTGCCACTGATTATCTTCCCAACACTTCTGGGAAGCAGGTGCTATTATATTTTCCACTTATAGATAAGAAAGAAAACTGAACAATATGCAAGTTAAGTAATGCTGAAGGTCACTTAGCTAGGAAGTGGCTCAATTTGAATTATGATTAGATTTTCATTTCAGAAAGATAAAGGGATGTATCTGGTTTCTAGGTTGTGCCTGTATAATGCACATAAGGCTACAACAGAGATACGGAGAAGTGGGAGGGGCAAAAGAACAGAGTTCCATTTTGTTAATCTGGTTTGGGGGTAACTGGTATAAACCTATGTAGAGTTATTCAGTTGAATATTGAGATGTGGACTAGGCAAAGAGATTTGGATTGGAGGTAGAGATTTGAGCCAATGGGACAAAGGGTATAGGTTAAGCCTGAAAGTTAAATGAATTAAGAAGAAAGAATTCTGAACAGAACTCTGGAGGGGCAGGAAAGGGGACATGTACTTGAACAGTAGACTGAAGAATAAGTGATGGAGACAGGAAGAAAAAGAGGGAGGGAAGAAGGGAAGGAAGGAGGCAAACTAATGGTAGAGAGAGAGGAAAGCACAAAGAGATTCAAGAAGAGGGAGGTTCTATGGAATCCAAAGACAAATTTCAAAGAGGGTCAGTGGTAACAAAACTTGCAGAGAAACCAAGAATGTTAAGGATCTAAAATTTCTTGGGGTTATTGACTAGGAGATCTTTACTTATTTTACTCATTAAGTCGACTGTAGTTCTAGTGTTGTGGTGGAATCAGAGTTCAAGCTATGGTGGGTTGAGAGGAGCTGTGAAAATGAGGAAACTGAAATAAAGAATAAGGTCATGGAAGGTGGGTGGAAGAGAAAGGAGGGAGAGACAGAAATCAAAAGAGAACCTAGGCAGGGGTGTTGTTTGCTTTTGATGATTTGAACCCATTTTACATTTACATATGAAAGGCAAATCATCAAAAAGAACTCAAAAGTGTGAAGACACAGGAGAGAGCAAATACTAAATTGATATAGGAAAGTTTAAGATCCAGACATCTCCCTGCTGTCTTTTGAATTTATTCTTCGCTCACTCTGGCTGGCATTTCCCTTCTGTAGTCTTTCATCTTCTCCTTCCTGATAAAATCCATCTATATATTTTCCCAACTCCAATCTGTTTCCACATAGTATTGCATGGTTGATGCTATTCCCCTGCTCAGACTCAGTGGAATTAGAAATACAGTCATATTCTGGTTTTACCAACCTTTTCCATACTGAGAGCCATTCACCCACCCACCCACACACACACACACACACGCACGCACGCACATCCACACCAAAATTCTGAAGCTCTCACTTGTATTCTGCACCATATCTATGACCCCCTGCAATGATCTTTGGGTTCTTCCTACCCCAAATAAATGCCACCCTTTCTCAACTCTCATAATACATTCACCCCTTCCTCCTATACAGAGGAAATTTCTATGTCTCTGAAGCCTTATAAAAATGTTACCTGTTACTATACCTGAGCATGTCACTATCACATCCTTTTCATAAACATTTCCTAAAGCTTATATCTGCCTAACACTGAAAATTATCGAGGATATACAACTGGCTCATGATCTATTGGGTTCTTAAGCACTTTGTTACACATTACTTAATCTAGTATTATATTTATACTTCTGACATTTTAAAAAATGTGTATAGTTTGTCAATGAAACTGGATTGCAAGCTCTTTAAGGAAAGTAGCTGTATATTAAAGCACTAGTATACATCATCATCTAAAATTTCTATCTCAGGAACATACAGCAGGAATTGAATAACTATTTTGCTGACAGAAAAATTGGATACTTTGCAGTCTCAGAATAATAAAAGAGCTGTGTAAATTGAATTTTTTCTCCCTATGCTATACTGGAATATAAATATAGTTTCCACAGATTTTGCCTTTTATCACATTATGAGTTCTTTTTTTTTAAGACAGGAATTTATTTTTTCTTATACTTACATGCATGCTGCATATTGTTCGATGCAAAGATTGTGCTTTTCATTTATATTCATTTTTACATTATTTTCGTAATAGCTCTGTAAGCCTAATAGCTGTTATTTCTTTTCCTTTTTTATTAAAGACTTATTTTTTTATGCACATAAGATGCTGGGGTGCAGGCCAGAGGTATGGTGGGGTGAGAGGATTCACCAGAGACAGAAGAGGAAGCAGAACAGGCAGATACAGAAATACACTGGTGAGGGGAGCAGTGGGCAAGACAGGAGAGCTCTGCAGCACCATGTGGGTGAGATCCCTGGCCAGGAGTCGAATTTGTGCTGCAGTGACTGCGGATACTTCACAGTGCTGGGACTAAACCCCTTGGCCACCAGGAAGGCGCCAGAGCTCTGTTATTTCTATTAAAAAGCAATTTAATTTCTTCAAGTGATAGTTCTATAATTTTAGTTAAAAAGTAACATCTACAGTGTCCAAATTTTGATTTTTGTGAAATCAATCACCTGTTTTACTTCACTTGATTACTCCTAGCTTTCTACAGTTGTGTTTTGTTATAGTTTTTATAGTTATCTGTAAACATTTATTTTTGATGTCTGTATTCTGATACTAATTTTGTGTTTGTTGTAAATGCTATTCTGTGATATAGTTTTAATTTATTCGACTTATTTTGATTTTTTTGCTTTTATTTCTTTTGACTATCACATATCACAGATATGTTTCCCAAACATTCCTTTTACTTTCTATGATTTTTCTGCTTTATTTTGTGCCTGATTTGGCATTTTAAGAATTTAAGCACTTTCAAAAAATACATTGCTTTTATTTCGGTTATTTTTGAAAATCTTAATCTTGCTTCTTACCTAATCCCATATGCATATTATGATCTTGATGGACTGAGAATTATTAATTTATTACTTCCCCCTTTTTGAACCTAGTGGTAGGGTTTCTGTATGCTGTGTGGTAGTGCTCTGGCTGACAAGTTTCATACTGGCCTGCAGGGTTTGCGAAGGGCCCCTGTCCTCAAAGGCAGATGTGGCAGAGCCCAACCTGCAAGCATAATAGGGACACCCAGCACCCGTCCCCCTTCATGATGTTGTGAGCAACACTAACGTGGGCTCGGCCACCTGGACAGCAAGTTTAGTGCCCAGTCACAGAGTGAGCTGTGCTCTGCATGGGCAAGGGGATATGAACTGATGGAGGAATCAGAGGTACAAGTTGTCTCATATGGAAAAAATACTTACCAATATAGGTTGTTAAGGGATGTAGGCAGGCATGAAGAATTTTGCCAATGCATTTGCTAGTTGTTTATCTCTTGCTATAGCATAATGGAAACTCTGTGAGAGCAGGGCCTTGTCTGTTTTCTTGACTGCCAAAATCATGATGTCTATAAAGATGTCTGTTCTCTGCAAGAAGCTTAGTAAATATTTATTGAATGAATAAATGTAATGCAGTTAATGCCATAGATCATCTAGCCTAGAGAAATTAAATAGTGCTCTTAAATATCCCTATGGTGTCTATTCCTTAGATAGAATTGAAGGGGGAAATAGAGAGAGAGGAAAAAAAAAAAAACAATTGATACACCTGAGTGATAGAGAAATTTGATTTTCAGTATTTCCCTTAAATGCAGCACCATAATTGACCACAAGAACCTACTTGATGGAGAAGCCTTCCTGTTAACCCAAAGAAAATTTTGCTAAAACAAAACAGTGTGAAAAATGAAAAAATAAAATTGATATAAAAATCTGGTAACAGAGACACAGAAGGGGTGTATAGAAAATAACAGGAAACCCTTCGAGCAACTGCCTCAGATATTTTACTGGTGGCAATTCTGATTATGACAATAGGTGACAGAGCCCAGCTGTGTGCTTCTTACATAGATTTAATAGTTAAGTCTGCCACCCAGGCAATCAGAAATGTTTGCTGAGTGAAGGTCCAAAAGAATGAAGTAATAAACTATTGAACTGGTAAAAGCAAAATTTTTCTCTCTCTCTCTTTTTTTTTTTGATGGCCATAATATTCCCTTAATGCCAATCTGTAGTCCATGTTAGTAAGACATTCCAAATACAGTGAGTGTGGAAAATGTTCCGTGAAACAGAATTCAGTTTCTGTGCTAGGCAACTCCCTTAGAGCATTTCAGAGTTTATTTCATTTTCAAGTATATTGTCACAGTGACTATCCAGAATGGCACACCATTCTGATATATTAAATTGCTGATGGGAAATTGGAAACTCGAAAAATGTCTTATCTGTCAGTGAAATGATGTAGCCTCGTGGTTAGATTACAGCAATTCGGGGGCTTTTTGTTTTCTGCCAATTGAGATTTGACAGCTGTTTATAAAATATTTACATTCTGATTTCAGTCACATTGACAGCACTTTTGGGTCTTTGGAAGATGATAATTATATGTTAGGAAAATGTTTTTAAAAATTGGAAGCTGATCTGTTGAGGGAAAAAATCTGTTTTAAAAAATGTGCAAAGGAAGGAAGTCTACTTTATTAAAAGATAGACTTCTAGTAAATGTCAAAAATAATAGACATCTTTAATCCAAAGACATACTACATGCATCGTGAAAGAATATCCTTCCTGCTTTGCCTGTTCTGGATGTTTTAATTTCTTTAGTCATTTCTAACTTAGTATATATTATTCACACATTTTCACTTTAATATATACAATTAATATTTGCATAGTATATGGGTGAGTTAGGTAAGGTTTAGGAATACCTCTACGTATTTTTATGTACAAATTTTAAACCTATATTGGTAAGTATTTTTCCATATGAGACTATTTTAGCATGACTTTAGAAATAAACATAGTTTTTAAAGACATTAAACTTGGGTACCTGGGATAGTGCTCACTTTGAGATGGCAGTGAGGGAAAGCCATGACAGCTGAAAAATGGATGGGAGAGGCCAGGGCCAGGGCAATGCAGGCCAGGGGGCTGTGGAGCCAAGGCCCCAGAAAAAAGGAACACAAAGAAACATTAGAGGAAGAGCAAAGAAAAAAACAAAAACCAAACAACAAACAGATGAACACAAAAAACCCCACAGGGATGTTGGAGCTGAGGAAACACAGGACAAACTTGTCCAAACAGTCACCAGATCTTCTTGGATTCATAAGTCATGGTAGAGCATTTGGGTTTTATGGTAAATGCAGAAGGAGTTGATACATTTTCAGCAGATGTCAAGCAGGAGAGAAACGAGCTCTAAGCTAGGTTTTCCAGACACTGGTTGTACATAGGGTGGATTCTGGTGGGCAAGAATTCACCAGAAGTCCACCAGCCAGTTCGCGCGTCCAAGATGATGAGTTGGAGCTGGGTAATTACAGCAGAGATAGAAAGAAACTATGAGATTTGGGGTGTATTTGAAAGAAAAGAAAGGAAAAGAAAAATAATTGTTAACTCTTAGGTCCAATAACCAAAATAAAAAATGTCTGACTTTAGTGACTAAAGCATTTCTTTCCCTGCATTAGCAAAGGGAATCCAACAAGCTATTATTTTACAGTATGAGAGTATCAGAATACCTTACACCCTCCATTTACAAATAAAGAACAAAGGTCCAGACAGGTGAAAAAGCTTTTTTAAGCTCAGAAGAGCAAGCAATCACCTGCATTTCCTATCTAGTATTTTCCAACTCAGGGACTTTTCCATTATCCAGCCCCTCTCCCGACTCAGCTCAGTACCTTATTCAATATCTTGCATGACTTTGCTTGGAAAGGTATTTAATTATGTAATTTATGTTTCACCTGAATCTTTTTTCTGAACCTGGAAAGTAATAGTGAAAAGGAGATCAATAGAAGGAAAATATTTAATATTGGGAATATAGGTTAAAATCTGGGTTTTATGGCCCGACACAGGCCATTAATCTTAAGCTTTTATTTCAAAAGAATAGAAAGCAAAAAAGATGTTTGGAATTAATATTGCCTTTATCTCCTTTCAGAGTGAATTCTGACTGGTGACTGTTTGGACAAACTTCTCCTGTGTTTCCTCAACTCCAACATCCCTGTGGGTGTTTGTTTGTTTTGTCTTTGCTCTTACTGATTTACACAAAGCATAGTTTCCTCTTTTCTTGAATAAGTTCACTTAGGTTTGTAAGTGGATAACCCAGTGGAAACTCTGTTATTGAAAAGCCTTCAAAGGGCTAGTGAACTCATGAGGCCACTGGCTAGCTATCAAACGTCATCCACAATAGCACAGGTTCAAGTAAGATATTGTCAGGGCCAGCACTGAGGTAGCAAAGCACAAGTCCAAGTGCAAACCTCACCTTTGACACTTATTCTCATAGGCCAAGCTTATTAATATCTCAAAGTATCAGTTTCCTCATCTGCAAAGGGCAGGTGGTACTACTGTGAAGATTAAATAAGGCACAGAAACATGCATTGAATAATGTTCAGATGTGAATGCTAGGGAGTCAGCTAAATCTGCATTTTGCTCCATTCCTTTGTTCAAATCCCTGTTGTGATTTCTTACCCTTCTGATTATAAGATAGGGGCTGTTTTTTATGTTAATTGTGTTTTTTTTTCTTTCTGTATTTTATGATGATTTGACAACTTAAAAGCTAGTTCTGGGGCCTTCCTGGTGGCGCAAGGGGTTAAGCGCCATACTATGAAGCTATCCTCAGCCACTGCAGCACAAGTTCAATCCCTAGCCAGGGAGGTGATCCACATGGCATAGCAGACCTCTTCTGTTTAGCCTGCTGCTCCCCTCAGCAGTATATTTCAGTAGATCCGCCTGTTGTGTTCCCCACTCTGTCTCTGGTAAATCCTCTCATCCACCCCCCTGTCTCTGGCCTATATTCCAGTTCTTGTATGCATAAATAGATAAATCTTTGAGAAAAAAAAAAAAGCTAGTTTCTCCAAGACAAGACTGTTCCTCTAGAGAAAGCAGAGATATCTCTTGGTCAAGAGCACATCTTTCATAGCAATTCTGACTCATTAGCACCCAAACTTCCTTCTTTAAATTTCACACACCAAGCAAGTATTTCTCCTACCCAAAATGAAACCATGGCCAGGTACCAGGCAACCAGAGACCAGTCTTTAGGGTAAGGCTTATGGGCATCCTTCTGAGTGGCCAATCCTAAGCTGTTTATCCTGCCTGGTTTTGCTTTTCCTGTGAAAATTCCCAGGAAAGGCTTGGACCTAGCCATTTGCCCCTTCTCATTTGTCTTCTGCATCCTGACCAAACCTGGAGCTCCCTCAAGGAGTTCTGGGTGCGTGGAGTGCCCCTTTACTGAAGAAATGTAAATAATTCTTTCAATGGCATCCACCAGTCTGTGCCACCAGTCACTTTCAAAGATTAAAAATTTTGGCTACAAATATTAGAACAGCTTTTCAGGACGGGAGGTGGAATAATAACAAAGGAAAATGTTCAAAAGTTTTCTCCCCTTGAAGCTCTACTCTCTTAGTTCAGGAAAGGACTTAAATTAGGGAAGTAAGCTCTCCACAAAGCTGATCAGCCAAAGCTCATTAGCAAGAACTTGGTAATGTGGCCACAGAAAGGGAGTCTGGGAAGGCAAAGATTTTTAAACTTTGATGTCTTTCAAAAAATAGGATTTTACCTTTGGAATAAAAAAATATATCAAGTAGACTACTATTACTGCCTGTAAAATAGAGAAAAGTATTACTAATGATAATATTTTAAAAGTACTGAATAAGGCAATATAAATAAGTGATAATATATAAGCTCCTAGGAATTAGAGGAGTTATAAGGTCTTATACAATATACACTAAAATTTCAAACAGTTTATATTTCAAAAACCCATATTGCTAGAATTAAGATACAAATGAACATTTGGAATAAAATCAACTTATTTCATATTTAACATACATTCCTTCATTGCATTTTTAAATCTGATAAACAAATAAGAAGAATACTAAGATGCACAATATTGAGCACAACTATATTTGAGAAGCACACAACAGCAACTACAAATTGTATAATTTGCATTGTAATTATAAATTATACTATAATATAAATTAAAATTCAATATATAAAAATATATTCTGATTATATAGTTATAAATTCAATTATGCATTGTATGATAATAAATCTTCAACTCAGCAAAAAGAATATAATGGTTACCAGAGGAACAGAGAGTATGGTTAGTTTGGAGAAGAAAAAAGAGACACAAAACTGTATTATAAAACATCAATTTAGAACTTACTAATCTTCATTAATCTCAGAAATCAAGTCATAAGCAAAAAACTCAACTCAAAAAATGCCTTACCTTGTAGTACCTCAGTGGAATTTTTCAGTGTCATATACTTGGCTTCTAATCAGAACACAGTTGCTAGAAGAGAATAGAAAATGGGATTAACATAAAATCAGGATCCTGGGAAGGGGGAAGTCAATAAGTTATACAAAATTATTTGAGAAAATGTTAGAAGACTACAAATTTTTCCATTAAAAGTGATCTCATAAATCTCGGTGCCTAACCACCTCAACCAACTAGATGATGAAGTCAGAGAGTAAAGAACCTGATATTAGCAAATCCACTGATTTCTATTGAGCACAACTCAATAGAAGCACATCCACTGATTTCTCATGGAAGGCTCTTCCTATAACTGCACACCTCATACCTCTAAAGTCACAATGAAGGAACAAAATTCGAGAGGTAAAAACAAGGAAGTTGGTCATCCTTTAAATTCACAAATCAGTGACAGTGCCTTCCTTTTATAGCAAAGGGACTTAGTGCTACTTTCAAAGAAAAAGTGATGGGAATAATCACTTAGGTGTTCCAGTCTGCTACCTCTTCCTAGAATTGAATGGACATATTAATGAACACACACACACACAATTATCTTATGGTTAGTTCAATTCCCATGCAGAGAGAGAATCACATCTTAAAGAAAATTCCTTAACCCCATGTCAGACACTGATATTCATATTTTTCAAATGTACAGAGCCTAACCATTGGAAAGCATCTTTTTTAGAAAGCTGATCTAGAGAAAGGAAGAAAGACACCAAGACCCATGCAAGGAGAACCAGGGAAGTGTATTCTTATGAATGAAGTCCTTGCAGACAGAGGGCCAGGAAGAGAATTTGAGGGTGAGGCTGGATCTGCTATTATTAGAGTTTTATCAGGAGGACCTTGCAGCAGTGAAGGTGAAGTCCAATGACAAGAGGGCAAAAAGAAGCTGTGAGTTGAGAAATAGAGCAATTCTAGGGACTTTAGGATATGTGTGGAGGGAGTTTCCTTAGCAAAGGTGAGAGGAACTAATTGCAGCCTCTAAGAGTGTATTCTGGGACAAGGTCAGTGCAGACATGGAGAGAAACTCTTGATTAACAATGCATTTTGTATATATTTTCTCCAAAATATTGTCCTGCAAAGAATTAAGTAAAAAGGAAAAGCTAATACTCAGTGGTCCTTTATCAGCTTGAGAAGGCTATCCTAGAAAACATCAACCACTTTGTCGTTTCAATATCCCTCCCTTCTTTCTCTAGAACTCTCTGCCTGATACTGGTGATGGCACTGGGACTATCAACTGAGGACCCTCTCTTGCTTTCAGAAAAAGAGATGACTGACCCAAGCTAGGTTTTGCAGACTACTCCCCTTCTGGGAGCTCCAGTCTGAGAAGTATGTTCTAAGGACAGTCATGGCTAGAACTGATCATTTCATGAAATCTATTACTTTCACATGAGGAAACAGTGAAGGAAGGTGTGAGTAAGCAAAGGTTATCTGAATCCAGTTTGTCTGACTTCAGCAACTGCCTTGCCTCTTTTAGATATGGGCACCTCTTGGTGAAATAAGATCTGTAAAATTACAAGTTCAAGAAAATTCAGCTATGTTAGCACTCCCATTACCTCTGAGGAAGTGATGGGAAAGCATTAAACAATACTTCAGTGGGAGAAGAGTCATTTTTATCCTTCATCGCTATCTAACAAATGGATGCTTTCTGCCACATGGCTCACGCCAGTGAACCTAGATTTTACCTTGCACTATAGATTTCTTATAGAATCTCAGGGTCCAAAGGAGAAGCACTGAATTCCACTGAGACATGTGTCAATCTTCTCATCATAATTTACAAAGTATCTTATACATAGCAGTTGCTCAATGGGTACTTGTTATATAGATTCTATCATTCGAATTGATAAATATCCAGAACACATTTGCCTAATTTACAAAGAAGAGTCCCAACATACCTCTCTGTACCTACTGAGCACATCCACCGATTTCAACATACCTTTGAATCTATTGCAGTTCAGGTCATTTAAAATAAGTAAGCACTTCTATCATGATAATACAAAATTAAGTTGTATCTTAACGGCAAAACAGAAATAAACAGTATTCAGTCATTAAAGTGTCTGCAACAAAAAAAAAAATCTTGGGTAGTAAAGAAACTGGAGTACAATAAATAAGAATGAACAAAATTTCCCTGCGTTACACCTGTTGAAACATTCATTTTGAAAACCAGCCAAGGAACTGCCTTTCATTCCAGTTTTAAATGCATCCTGTTGTAAATTAATTGCATGTGACAATCATTTAGGGGTGTGCTTCCAATCTCTGGGTATAGCTGACAAGCTCATCCAAATCCCACTAAACATATTTAAAATGATTGGTGATTGCAGCGATTGTTGTCATAATTAGGCAGTGAGTCAAGTAAAGAGCAAACAAAGTCAGACACAGAATAATAATTGTGGAAGGCTGGATGAGAGGCCTCTTTTGTAGACCAACAAGACATTACTTTGATTTGGGAGGCTTTGAGAGGAGATACATAGAAATACAAGACTTGGTTAACATCTGTTAATAAAGAGTAGAAGATTTTGTCCGAAGGTGCGGTATCTAAAGAGAACTAACTGAGAAAGGCACTCCATGAAGTAGAAGTTTTGGACTTTCAGTATGAAAACTATCATATTTCCTTAAAACTTTTCAAAAAAGTTTTTGCTTAATATCGTAATTGCTTAATATTTAATTATTTTGGATGTGTGTATTGCTGTTACAGGAAGATACAAAAAATTTGAGCAGATGTTTTGCTATCTAAGTTGGTGAGTGAATCCACAGCCATCTGACTTAGACAAGCATTACAATTTATTGCAAGCTTACCGTCTTGCAATAAATATTTAATTAACTAATCTAACTTACATTTAGCTAAAATTAGATCCCAAACTCTAAGGGAATACCTAGAATATTTCCCTTTTAATTTCACAATATAACATTAGTTTTTTTAATCTCCCTTTTTTGAAGACCAAAATAATAAGCATTTTTGACAACACTGAACCTCTCTTTTTTAATGGGATAGAATATAGTTTAAAAATGAACATGCTATGCTAAGTCTTATTTGCTCTATATTCTTACTCTTAAACAGTATTCACTCAATATCTGTGCCTATTCAGATGTCATGACCTACTCTGAGCCCATTTTCTCATTTTAATTATCCCATCTAGAGAGGGAGAGCAGAACTTCTCTACCACTCTATAATAGCCAAGTTATGGAAACAACCTAAGTGACTGACAGGGAGTGGATAAAGAGGTGATTTTTTTAAAGATTTATTTATTTATGCATATAAGAACTGGGGTACAGGCCAGAGGCGTGGAGGGTGAGAGGATTCACCAGAGAGAGAGAGAGTGGAGAACAGAACAGGTGGATTAACTGAAATACACTGCACACAGTGTATTTCACAGCAGGCAAGACAGGAGAGGTCTGCTGTGCCATGTAGGTCAGCACCCTGGCTAGCTCATGCTGGCTGCAAATTGATTCAGTGCTGTGACTTCACCCCTTGAGCCAGCAGGGAGGCCCCCTTTTTCTTTTGTGTATCTATATACATATGGATATAGATATATATACACACTACTTAGATACAAAAAAGATAAAACTTTGCCATTTGCAACAGCATGGATGGAATTGGATACATGTGGAATTCCACATGTGTATACATGTGGAATACAAAGGTGAAAAAACTAAGGAACAAACAAAACTAAACCCAAAACCCCCCCCTAGAAATCCAACTGCAAATTAGGGCCATTAGAGGGAGAGTGTGGGGTAAAGAGCAAAGTAGGGAAGGATCTCCAAGGACTATGGTGAAGGATTATGGGTGCTTTGGTGATGGGTATAGTGTGGTAAAATACTTCTGAAGAGGCATGAACCTGTACTTCTAAATCATAAACAGATTTGCAAATCAACATTACCTTAATAAAAAAATTCAAAAAATCCCCAATTGGTTGTGATGAGTAAAATCATTCCTTCATAACTGAAGCAAAAGGAAAATAAATGCAGGTTAAAGAGGTTAGCAGAGTAAGTTTTGTTTCCTGAGTGCTACAATGGCTATTATTCTTTATTTTATTTTTAAGTGACCCTGGGGTCAAGTATCACCACCACAGTGCACCCATCACCAAATCACCCACCAAGTCCATTGTGCTTCCTTTTCTCTTTGCTCTTACTCCACCCTCCATCTCTCCCCTCTGGATGCTTCAGTTCTATAGTCTGCTTTTAGGGATTAGTTTTTAAGGCTGCCTAGCTTACCTTTAATTCCATATATAGGTAGACTAGCTGGCATTTAAATTTCTCCTGACTTATTTCACTTAGCATTGCCCCTTCCAGTTTTATCCATGGTGCTGAAAATGCCATGGGTTTATCTTTTTTGATCCCTAAGTAGTATTCCATTGTGTGGGGCTATACACCACAACTCCTTGATCTACTCATCTATTTGGGGGTATTTAGGCTATTTCCATAATTTGAATAGCATAAAAAGTACTGTAATAAGCCAAGTGCAAATTTCCTTTCAAATTAGTGTTTTTTAGTTTTTCAGGTAGATGTCTAGGAGTGGAGTTACTGGGCTGTATGGCAAACCTATTATTAAGGTTTTGAGATACTGACATACTGCTTTCCGTAGGGCTGACAAAGACTTGTCATTATTCTTAATTTTCAGATGAGCTTCAGGGAACAAATAACTCAAAGTTTTCCAGTATGCAATTGGTAAAATTGATGTACAAGCATAGATCCCTTTCATTTCAAATGCACATACTATAGCACTAGTACAGTAGCAGCATCAACAAATATTTAGTGCATGCTCCAGGTGCTACTGTGAGCCCTTTACATACACCCAATCATTTACTCACCACTTTCCTAGCCATTGTTATCTGCATTTTGTAGATAAAGAAGCAGATGTCTGTTTGCTCATGTAAAGCTACATGAGTTTTGTTGAGACAAAACTGGGTGCTGCTTCATCTTTTTCCATTAAGTATTCTCCTTCTCTGTACATTCTTCTTTATTTTACTTCACCCATGTCATAAATTAGTGCTACCCTTGCTTGGAATGGATACGGTTGCATTGGTCTCTACAACCTTTTTTGAGAACTTGATTTTGCTGTTTTGGTATTCAATGGGCTTTGGTCAGAACAGCATAAGTGTTCTCAGTGGACACAAAATGCTCTAAGATGGAGCATCCCCAAGAGCACAGCACTCTGGAAAGAAGGAGTCAATGAGTGGGAGAGAGTGACAGCCTAGAGCGGATGAAAATCACCCACTTGGAGGGTTTGCTGCCAGAAAGCACTGCCACCACCCCTGCCTATGGTGTCTAAGGAGTGTGATGTCCAGTGGGCGAGGCTGAATTATGGGGGCCACAGCTTCAGAAGATTTGCAGGCAGGTTCTACTCTTGTCATCAGGATGGTGGCAGACTCCATGGTTCAAAGAAGTGGACAAGATGTTAACCAGTGGCTGAGGATATGCAAGTTTTGTGGATACTTCTGGAGTGAGCGTCCTGGCAACGGTGAAGCACATGGTTAACTCCCTTGCTTTCAAGAAGGTGTGCTAGAGTCAGGGTGAGGCACCAACTTTAAGTAAGAAGGAGGAGATCAAACCAAGATTTGAGACAGATGAACTGAAAAACACTATCTCTTCAAGGCCTACCTAGATCTCTGGTAGGCTGTACGATTCCCAGAAGCCACTAGGAGGAGAGGGTGAATGTTCTAATTTACGGCATAGAGATAGGGTAGAACTACATTTTACAGGCTGATACTTTTTAATTCTGAAAGCATCCTGAGCCTGAGGCCTGAAGGAGTGGATACTGAGATTCTTATAAAATCCCATTACACCAAGTCCTAGAAACTTGAGGCAGTATCAACAATTAAGTGGGGAAAAAAGTATTGGTTTACATTTCAATTTTGAGAGAAAGCCAAAGAGAGGGAATAAAACTGTACTCCTGTGTTAAAAAAAAATAAATAAAAGACTGTATCAATCCAATTTCAGCAGACCTAACATCATACTGTTGAAATAAAAATTGGAGGCTAAACTCAACTAGATCTACTAAACAATATGATGAGTACTATTGAGCTTTGGAATTTTACATTTCTCTCCATGCATACAGCGAAGTGCCGGAAAAGAAATTCATTAGTAATATTAATGATAATTAGCTGCCTCTTTCTTTAATTAGGTGTGATTGTTGTTCTCCTATATGTTAATTTCTTAATCAGAAAAACAAGTATTTAGCAACAGCTAATTAGTGTTTTCATGGTTCCAGTTAAATAACAGAAACTGATGGCTTCTAGCCTTGATAGGTTAGCCACCTCTTTCATCATTAAGCTATTTTAAAACCAAAAGAAAAACATTTAAAAAGAAAGATTTAAAAATCATTTTTAGAAAGATATATGTACATATTTCACACACTATGTTAAATATAAAGATTTTAACAATATAATGAAATAATGCATGACCTTATAAAATCAGATTCTATAGATTATGCCTGCTAGCTGGAGTAGCAGTTAAATGTCACTTTAATTTATTGCTTTTATTAAAAGATTCAATGAAAACTTAGAAGAAACAGCATAAAATACAAACAACCTTAGTAGCCTATGTTTGCATTTCTTCTCACTATGGATATAATTGTGTCCTCCTCAAAGCCAAATGTTAATGTCCTAGCCTCCAAAGTGACAGGTTTTGGACATGGAATCTTTAAAGAGGTGATAAAGGTTCAATAAGACCACAAAGGTGGAGCTTTAGTCCATAGGACTGGGGTCCTTATCAAGAGTCAGCCCAGTTCTCTGGTTCACTCATGAGTCCTCTGTCTCTATCTTGTCTCTTTAAGCAGAGAAAAATCATCCGGTAGGGGGGTGGGGAGGAGGGGAGGAATGCAATGAGAAGGCACTCTCTGCCAGCTCAGGAAAAAGCAGATGCCAACCCTACTAGTACCTTGATCATGGACCACTAACCTCCAGAACAGCAAGAAGAACAATTTCTGTTGTTTAAGCCTCCTAGTTTGGTATTTTGTTACATTGGTTCAAGCAGACTAATGCACTCCGATTTGATAGTCTACACATCTGCAATGAATAAAAACCTACTAGAGGCTCTCCCTAGCTTTATCTATAATTCTGGCTTCTATTTTTCTTTAAAAATCACAAAGTCATAGAATGTTGATACTTGAAAAGATTAAGGAACACTCAGCCCAAGTATTACCATTTCCGAAATGTCCTTTGGTTAAGTGTTGAATTTAAAATGAAAATCGAACTTTAAGTAGAATATGAATAACGGAATACCACTATATTTCAGTATTGCTAACATATTTCAGTAGTATGTTGAAAAAACAAATCTTAAAACTTAACTCTTAATAGCACAGTTACTTGAAAGCAATTCAGAACAATGGATATTATATGGGAGCTGCAATTCAGAACAATGGATATTAAATGGGAGCTATATCTGAATTCAAGTGTCAAAGAAATATTTACGACATATACTTCATCATGGTATTTTTAAAACTGGTGAAGTTGGTGGCCAAAAATATGTAGTCTGTATTAGTGGTTAGAGAGGAGGTGGAAAGAAAGAGAGCCCATGAGTTGATACAGTTTCACTTTTGTTTTTGTACAAATTGATTTTTTACCTTGGTATCCCTAGTGAATCTAGAGATAGATTTGTGGATAAGTCTAGGGAAAAAACTTATTTAAAACCCGGTGGAGCTTATGGAAAGAGAATGGCAAAAGAACGCCAATGTAGGGCAAGGAGGGACTGTTCTGTTCACCCTACCTCTGACATTATCTTATGTTTGGGGATCTTGACCTCTGCCAGCCTGAATTCCAGGCAACCTAACCATTAAAAAACAGAATTCAATGACTATTCGTGTATAATAATACATAGTATAATACATTTTTTAGTATAAAGAAAGCTCATTTAATTACACAAAAGGGGGGAAGTAATGATTTTTCTCTTCCCATTCATCCTCAAATTCAGTACCCTTGAGTGTTAACCATTTGATGTTTATTATTCCTCATTTTTCTCTTTTCCTTCAAACATACCTACTTCCATTTCGATTATCCTACAATTCAAATGATTCAAATCATTATGCTTTTCTCCCTACACAACATAGCACACATTTTTCATCAGTCCATATGGATCTAACTTGTTCGTTGAGGTAAATTCACTTCACTATGGAGCTACAATTTATTCAATCCTTTCACTACTTATGGGATTGTTTTTCTCTGTTATAAGTAATTTAGCAATAATCATCTTTGAGTATTTGTAGATACATGTTCATTTTTATATATTCTGGGTCATAGGGTCTTCACAGCCTATATTTCAGCAGCTACCACCAGCTACTTTTCAAAAAGGTAGCATTTTTCTTTCCCATTTTCCTCACCGTAATTGAATATTACCTCTATCAATCTCTTGACTGATTGATAAAGCAATTTCTGGGTCAACTGAGAAATCAATGTCATTTTTTAAAGAAAAATCATTCTTGCTGTATCTTTTGGTATGTGTTGGGCCTCAGAAGAAATCTCATACCAAGGGCAGATTGGGAATAACACGAGAGAGGCAATCCTTGCAAAAACGTATTTGAGTAAAAACAACTTCTATTCAGAGAAAGGATTTGTAAAGGGTTATTATGCATTGAGTGAAAACTGTTCAGCGAGATGCTTTATGTGGAAAACCACTTTCTGATGTAAAAAGTCACTGCTATTATTTTCCCCATGAAACTATGGTTTTTAAAATATTTGACCACAAAATGGTTTCCTGAAACCTTTAAAAGTAAAAAAAAAAAAAATCTATAACAAAGTTCCTACATTTTATAAATGATATCTTTAAAATACTGCTCTTCAGGCAAAATTTTCTAAGTTCAGATGATTGGAAATGTTAATAACCATTCCGTTTTTAAGCTAATCTTTCAACCCCCTGAGGCAGCTTAGAATTATAGTCCTTAAATCTAAGGCTGTCTGTCTCCATTTCCCTCTACTCCTTCCCCCTCATGTTAAGTCAGAATACGTAAAAGCAAGTAAAGTTTGATTATTATCAGTCTGAGAAAAGACAAGAATACAAATAAATAAAAAGCAATGTTTACAAGGGTTTAAGAACCCAGTTCAAAGAGAATAAAATGTACATGGGTTTACATTCTTATAAAAGCCATTTTGGGTGCTTCCATCAGGTGCTGGAGAAACATCTTAAAGGACCACTAGTGAATTTATAGTCCAAGACCAGTCAAAATCATCAACTATATTTTGGAATTGATTGAAGACTGAGTAATAATTACCCTGACTTGGTTTAAAACACCTTAGGCAGATACATTTTTTTTGAAATATAACTAATTATTATAATACTAATGAATGAAGTAGATTTTGTTTTGTGCCTAGAAATTGCTTGTTTGGAGCACATTTTTTTCTTTTTTCACAAGATATTGCCATGTTGGAGCTTCAGCAATACCTGAATTTGGGCTGTCACTTGATTCAGTGGTTTCATGTTTTCATCCACAGCCCTCAAGTTAACGTTCACTTACTTCACAGGGACAATAAAACAACTACATTTTGTTAAAGAAAAGAAAGAAAATATACCTCAGACTGACTTTTGAATGATGGGACTATATGTGGGTTTTATACTACCTAACATTTTTGTTTTCCAAGTTATATATTTATAGTGGGCATAGGTTATATTCAAATGAAAAACTAAACTAAAAACATATCCCTTATGCTATGAAGCCAGATACTCTCCAGGCTGGATACCCTGCTGGCCTTTCACAACTTCTTTTCTCCCTATATTCCTCCTTTGGGCTACTAGGTTCTCATGTGGCTTCCGTGCTCGTTCTAATGAACATATATCCCTGTGCATCCACTATGCATGAGTCTTTCTCTGTCATGGGACTGTAGGTAAGAGAAAAGACCATGCATCCCAAACCATCCATGTTGCTGCCCAAGTAGACATACAGCAGGGACCAGAATAAATACCGAAATACCAGAACTATACTTGCTCCATGTTTGAGTGTGATGCAACTAAGCCAGACTCTAGGAATAGCACTGATTAAAGAAAAAAATCATACCCAAAATGTAACAGCTGCAGGTAAAAACAGAATATTTATAAATGCTTCTATAAGATACAAGATAAATAGGGCACTTAGGGTGACTGTGCCTGAGCACAAAGGCACTGTCACCAACTATTCAATCCATGGATTGGATTTCCAGGGCACCATTACAGCAGTCATCCTAGCTACAGATTGACATCCATTGTGTGTGCGTGTATGTGTGTAATGCAATGGGAATTAATATTCAAATTCTACATCACTGAAAGTGTGCTGTATTGTGTTTATAAACACACACACACACATATATATGTTACATTTAAGATTTAAAAAATGGACACATTTTCATTTTTATAAAAAATTAAGTATGTTAGCACTAATCTTTGTTGTGGAGAGTCACCTGAACTGTCTGCATTCTGATAAGTCACCAAAATGACTGTGTAGTGTAGGCAAAGTCCAGCAATCAGCAGACTCTTCCTGGTGCTTACAGCATGTTCTAGACTGCTCTTCTGGATCAGGACCACACCAATAGTCAGATAACAGATGGGATGCTCCAATAAACTTGGGAAGTACTGGGTTAAGTACTGCATTAGCATTATCTTTACAACTGGATTACTCAGGAACATTCAAACTGAGATATGCATTGTGAATTTCCTCTTGCTTTTCCCAATTTGTTTGGGTAGGTGAGGTTTCCTTAAGGGAACCTGTGTAAATGCTGCATTGCACAAACATATTCAGGGTTCTTTTCTACTTCTCTACAGACAAAAAGATCTATTCTTCAGAGTCTAGCTTAACTTGAAAATGAATTTGCTCTTAAGTCTGGGTATTTTCCCCAAATTCAATGACTCTGTAAGATCATGAAAAATAAATTTATCTTTCTGAAAAGAGAATAGTGTATACTGTGTTGCACAACAACTACTAATCGGTTTGGGATAGGAAAAAAAATTCAATAATAATATTTAGAAATACATATTTTCAAATGCCACATTTTGAAATGCAGCCATGACATTCTAAGACACACTCCTGAAAATCTAATGAGCTCCTGAAACTGTATTTAGCTAAAGTCCCAACATCTTAAATATTTGGAAAGGTCAATTTTGATGTGATGAATTATAATTTGGCAATTCTTATTGTACAGCTGTTCTCAGGAAATATAATACTGTTGGTGGTGTAAATAACATACTTAATCGGCTTCCCAGGAGTTTTGCTTGTTAAATATCTTTCAGAAAGTGCTCAAACGTCCTGAGCTAATATAGCTTTTTCCTGCTGGCTTAGACAATACCTTGCTTGGTAAATGGTTACATACTGCTGACTAACAGCCTGCCTGGAACCTGGGACCCCAAGGTGTGGAGTAGACAGGCAAGAGAAAGGAGCATCTTAAAAGGAACTCTAAATTAAAATTAAGTTTTTAAAGAACAGACACGTGGCACTATGTCCTCCATATTACTTATGTCAACATTTAAATTACAAATTTTTAACTTTTAAAAATAAATAAAATAAAGGTAAGTCCAAGAGATTAGGTTGTCTATTGTGTATGTGTTTGTGGTGGTGGTGGGGGATATGGATGGGACAGGGTAAATAAACCAAAAGGAAGAGTCTGAACTGTGGTTTAAGAGTCAATTTCAAAAGTGTATGGAGCACAACATCTTGTTACAAATTTCCCTCAATTTGGTCTCAAGTCATGGAACAAAAGGATGCCATACTTGCAGCAGGGGCTAAGCATATGATAATTGAATGGTATTCAAAGAATATCTTTTTCTTTCCCACTTAAGATATTTGACTTTACTTCATTTGATCAAAATTCTGAAAATATCTATTGAAGTGATATATTGTTCTGAACTGTGTTTATGGTTGAAACCAATGCCTTCTAACACCATGCAACACACTGGTCTTACTCAAGCAGAAGCATTATGAAGGGTTCCTATAGTCCCAGTGCTTGGGAATGAAGGAGATTTACCCATTGGGAGGGAGTTTAGTTTTTCCCAACCAGAGGGAATCCCAGGGTTGGACCAGAGGAGGAACTTTTTCCTTATTGATGGTTGCTAACATGGGAGACTCCATGGTTTCTTCTAGAGAGATCCATCTGCATTTTACAGAATGCTTCATTCCAGTAACACTGGCTTTTTTCTGAGACCACCTGCCAAAATCATGGGCAAAGAAGGGGTGAAAGAAAGCCTCTAGACTCTAATAAAACTCTACTTGTTACTACAAAGAAAACAGAATTATTCACTAAGAAAGAGTAACCAAGTAATTAAGAACTCTTGAAAAATATATTAACTTTTTTTCCCATCTTACAAAAAAGAAGTGAATACTTTTCAGACTAATAGGATATTTTTATCTGAATATATACTTTTGTATTCCATTTTGCTTTTAAAATTTTCATTAATCCAATAGTGTCTGAAATATTCATTACTTTGAAAGAGATTAGCTGAATTTTTGGCAATCAGACATTCATTTGGGGATTCAAAATAGTCTAATGGTAAATATTCCTGTAATCCATAAAATCATTTGTACTTTTCTATCAACTAAAGCACTCTGTTTTCCTTTAATCAGATAAGACAGAAGCTTTACTGAAATGTGTTTTGCTGGATGAGGTAACAGCTGAACACTCTGACTACCGGAAGGCAGCACTGGGAATCTGAGGAAAGGAGAGAACAGATGTAGGAACTTAAATTCAGATTTTTTTCCTGGGGCAGTCTAAACCTATTTTTTGAATAAGCACAGAATTTTAACAACACTCATAACCATGGTGGAACATTTAGCTTTTGCTTGGATACCGTAAATGTAGTTCAAACTTGGCTTAGCAAAAACTTGGGCTTCATGAACTACCACATCACCTCTTCGCTTCCTGCTTAGAGCCTTGTAGGTGTGTTGGGTATACCACATGGAAGGTGATAATAACGTAACCCAAATAACATCTGCCTATTCTGCAATACAGTTTCAGGAAACACTTTGTTTACTTGAGATTATATCCAAAAAAGAAAAAAAAATAGCACACACATACATATGTGTGTATACATTTGTGTTTATGGATAGGTGTATCTATACACACACACACAGGCATACATATATATCACTAATTTATTATATATTATATACATATTATATTATATACATATTATACATTATATATTAATATAATACATATTATATACATATTATATATATATATATATACACACACAGGCATACATATATATCACTAATTTATTCCAGATAGCTTGCATGAATTTCCTCATATAATAATGATAATTCTCTGTTAAGGATGCTACTTTATTACCATTCCTGCGATTGAGAAAGGAAAAGAGGTTTGTGGGGCTGAGCTCCCTCAAGATGACAAAGCTCTGGAGAGAGTGGTAGAGTTTGAACCTGGGATATGGGCTCCATCACTGGGCCTCCTCACCCCTCTGGCATTCTACACAAGCTCACAGTGAGCTTTCCATTTTACTTCACAAGGAAACAAAGAGTGAGTAGTAAATTCCATGCTGGGTCTGGAGGCGTAACTGTGAGAGGATGCTCAGCCTCCTGCTAGGTGCGTTTTGCAGCAAGTGGGAAAATAAATGCTAGAGAAGGAATAAACCGAAACAGATGTAGAAGTGAAACAGCTTCTGGAAGCACTGAACTATACCATGGCCAGGCCAACATTTCTTGGTGTGTAATAAAGAGTGAGACTGGCAGGCAGTGAGGGAAAGGCTTGTTCCTACTTATCTGAGAATTTGATTGCTTTTTTCTTATCTGTCTGAAGAAGAGGGCATGCAATTTACAGAATGGCAAAAAGACATTTTTCTGAGTTAAGGAAAAGCTTTTTATTTTTTAAAGATTTTATTTATTTATTCATACAAGAGCTGGAGTACAGGCCAGAGGAATGGGGTGGGGGTGAGATGATTCACCAGAGAGAGTGGGGAGCAGAACAGGCAGATCGACTGAAATACACTGCTGAGGGGAGCAGCAGGTCAGGTATGAGGGGTCTGCTGCACCGTGTGAGTCCCCTCCCTGGACAAGGATCAAACTTGCAGTGGCTGCGGATGCCCCACAGTGTGGCACTCAATCCCTTGTGCCACCAGGGAGACCCCTGAGTTAAGGAAAAGTTTTAAAAGATAAAAAGAACTTAGCAAAACCCAGGAAGTGTCTATAACCTTGATTTATAGATGTGGCAAATCAATAAAAACACATAGTGCAATTATATATATTTTGAAAAAATTATTTAATAAAAATTAAGTGAAAGTTCTAAATGATATGTGGTATTATGCCTTTTGATGTAGCAATTAAAACAGAAATTAAAAAGATGATACATGTCTTCTAAAATTTTTTCTTTTAAGAATGTTAGAGAAGATAAATTGTTTCTTTGATATAATACTGGAATTTATGAGAAATATATATCTCCATTTTCTTTTTATTTAATTTTTTTATTAGGGTAATACTGGTTTACAATATTGTACACGACTCAGATAACAGAATCCATCTCTTCAGATGTATGTCACTAAACCACGCCCACACCACCAAGGTACCCAGAGTCCTCTACCATAAAACACTGGACTCTCTCCCTCCTTTCTTTAAACAGAGAGGGAAATTTATTGCCAGGTTTATGAAAATGTAATAAAAAGCTAAAGAGTCAAATAAGAAGAAGAACAATCTTAATTCTGTGACTACTGATTAAGATATTTTGTGAGTGAATCTATGTGTATAAATTTATCTCATAATATTAGAATTTTATAAATTGTAACTTGGGACTATTAAAGTTAATGAAAATTATTTATTCATTTTTTATTAACATCACAGACTTCTTAACTATACCCACTGACAATGAGTTTTAGGTAGATTTGTCTGAACTTGACACTATAGAATTTTCTCTAGACAGCGATATGACCCATCTTAAATTTTTCCTTTGATGCAAAAAATGTAACTCATAAATTTCAGATTGAGTCAATGCTTTAAGAATTGTCTGTTCACATACCACTGTACTCTTGAAAGTCTTGTAAAGTTTGTATGATTATATCATATTCATTAAGTATAATGGATAAAAATTTAGTTTACAGATTTTTTTTTTACCTATAAACTTAACATTCTTTTCTCCCATAAATTATGTACATTTTGGCAATTTCATTGCCAAATCAGAAAATTTCATTACAAGGGTTAATTGGAGAGAGAGAAATAGGGATGTGATGTACAGTTTGCTGATTAAAAAAAACATTATTGGCTCAAACAATTTATTAAAGAAAAATTCAAACGTTAGCAGAGGCACAGAGTGCATATAGGAGTCAAACAGTGTTGGTGTGAATTCTAACTCTGCCACTTTCTCACATTGTACCTTGAGCCAGTACTTTTCCTTTTTGTGACTCAGTTTTCTCATTTCTAAACGGGGTCACAACTGCACATTCATGCATTGTTAAATGTATATAAAGACCTTAGAGCTACTTTGAATAGTACCAGACATCTCTTAATTATTATTTTATATATATAAAGCTATATATACATGTTATATAAATATATATGTCTACAAATATAGATCAAGAATAGAATCAGAGATAACTTAGGATACAATATTCCATTTAAGAAAAAATTATAGTCTACACATACAACACACATACAATTAAAAAATAAGAGACATAAATAATAACATAGTTTTTGAACATGAATAGTAAATTAGGAGTGATTCACATTTTTTGAACATTCTTTTAAGATCAATTTTATAGGATATAGCAATCTAGCTTGAATTTATGGATAGAGGATGATTTAAAATAGCATCAAATCAGCTGCAAGTTTTAATTAAAGAACTATGCATGAAAAAAATGAAAAAAAAACAAAATAAAAATGCTTTATTTAAAAAAAAAGAACTATGCATGAAACACATAAAAAACAATACTCAATATTAAACTGTCCAAAAAGAATATGAACAAAAATTTCAATTGATGCTTCACTAAGAAAGATATATAAATGATAAATAAGCAACATGAAGAAGTTCCAGTTCATAAACCACTAGAGAAATGTAAATAATTATAATAGTCACCACTGCACATTGAATAAAATGACTAAAATTAAAAATACTGGTGACAGCCAGGAGCCTCTATGGTGGCCTTGGGGTTAAGTCTGAGCGATAACACCCTGATGGCCCATTGCAACTACTTGAGTTCAATCCCCACCAGGGATCTAAGCCACATGGTGCTGCAGACCTCTCCTGTCTTGCCTGCTGCTCCCCTCAGCAGTGTATTTCAGTAGATCCACCACTCTGTCTCTGTGAATGCTCTCAAGCCCCCACACCTGTGGCCTCCACCCTAGTTTGTCTATGCAGGACGAAATAAAATCTTTACAAAAAATACTGGTCACAGCATGTGTTAGCAGGGCTGTAGAGTCAAAGGAACTGCCAACTGCTGCTGAGAATTTAAAATCTATAACTACTTGGACAAGTAATTTGACAGTTTCTTTAAAAGTTAAGCATATACCTCCTAGAATGTGCCAGCCATTTTACCCTTGGTTATTTACTTAAGAAAAGAAAAAGCATTTTCCATGCAAAGATATATACACAAATGTTCATAGACGGCTTATTTATATAGCTCTGTGCTGGAAATATGCCAAATGTCTAACAAGAGGTGAATAAACAAACAGTAGTGCATGAGCATAATGAAATGAAACGCCGATAAGCAACAAAAAGAAATAAGCAATTGACACACACAAAAACAGTATGAATAAATCTCAAAATAATTATGCTGAGTGCAAGAAGCTGTATCTAAAAGGAGTACATGTTATATGACTCAATTTACAGGGAATTCTACAGAAAATGCAAAGTAGTCTGCACTGACAAAGCACATCAGTAGTGACCTGGTGATGGGGAGTTAGGGGTGGAAGGTGGAAGAAAGGGATTACAAAAAGTCATGAGAACATTACAACGCATTACAAAGCGATGAACCAACTCAGTTTGCTTTTATTGACAGCTTCATACATGTATACTGGTGTCAAAACCTCAAACTTTGCTTTAAATATGTACGATTTATAAATATCAATTGTGCCTCCCTAGAGCTAAAAAATAAGAAATCGTTTGTATGTGTTAACTTATAGTATTTTTTAGAGTCCAGAAATGTGTGCAAACAGAAAATAAAGGGAAAAACTCTTACAAAAGAGAAATGATGCTGGATTGTATTGCTAAAGATAGCAAGTCAAATCTATTTGTGAAGTTAAAAATTGTCTTTGAGCTAACATGATCTGAAATTGTCTTATTTTTAAAACTTTTGTCTTGCGAAAATCACAGTGAATAGTGGAACTCATGAATGTTGAGTTTCAGGAGCTCCCCGCACCTGCCAACTCAGTGCAACACTGCCACTTGGCATTTCTAAGGTGGTACTCAAACCGCCCAGTGCATGTGCCATGTGCTAAACCACACACCACCAGGGCTTATTGTCTTATGATTTGACATGAAAATTATTACCCTTCCTCACGTGTGGCTTATTTTAGGACACACTGAACAATGAAAACAGATGGAAGTATTTAGGGGGAATTGTGCTTGCCAATAAGAATTTTGTCAGAGTGGTCACTTTTAGAAAGTCTAATTTATTAAAAATCTCAAAATTCACTTAAAAAATAAGTATGTGGGTAGCATTGCAAAAGCAACCTTTGAACAAAGAACCTTTCACGCTAAGCACAGAAGGATTCAGGTGCAGTTAAATGAGAAATAACTGATTCATTTATAAGTAAATGATTTCAAAATATAACTATATACAAACTTTAAATTTTACTGAAACAAAATTTTTATTTAAATTTGGTGTGACTGCAATTCTGTATATTTGTTATGATACAGAGTGTGGTCTTAAAAAAAAAAAGCTAGCTGTTTAGGACTTCAGACAGGATAAAAATGGCTTCACTATTAAATACTTAGGCATTTCTTGCAGGGAAAAGACATTTCCCTCTGAAAACACATAAATTCCTAGGAGGCAATGGGAAATCGACTAAGAAAGTTTCCCCAAAGTCTAAATGCAAACAAAATAAAGCTTACTTATGTCACAATCTTTACGCAGAACACAGGTTGTATCGGAAACATATTTAAAGTTATCAAGTTAATAGAAGCAAAAAAGCAAGCACTACAGTATTTTTAGTTAATTAAAACATTCATCACCTCAGGTATTTATCTTGAGTGTGTGTGTGTGTATGTGAGATTGAGAGAATGTAAATGAATGATGAATGTGTGTGTGTGTATGTGTGTGTAGAGAGAGAGAGGGAGATAGAGAAAAGGAGAGAGAGGAGAGGAGAGAGGGAATTAGAGGAGAGAAGAAAAGGTGAAAGGGAGCAGGGAGAGGCGAAAGAGAGGAGAAAGTGAGTTTCTACTCTGTTAGCAACTTTCAAGTACACAATACAGTCACTACTGTATATGAGGCCTTCAGACCTTGTTCTTGTAATCACTGAGTTTTTACCCTTTACCATCCTCTTCCTGTTGTCTCACCAGCAGCCCCTGGTAACTACTTTTCTACTCTGTTGCTATGAGTTTGACCTTTTAATAGGATTCCATGGATATGTGACACATTTTTTTCAACTCTCTAATAATGTTGCCGGATTCTCCTTTTTGCCTTCTTCTCTCTGCTAGCATGCCATATTTCATGAAGTCTCTGGGCAAGCACACTGTACATGCCCAGAGAGGAAGAGTGAAAAAGTCAGCCTTCAGCATTTTATGCACACAGTTTGACCATATGAAACCCTTTAAAGGACCTGGGGAATCTCAGAAGGCACTGAGAAACCAGGCACTTCAGAAACTGATCCCAGAATGATCTTGAATTCTTTTCTTTTACAGACTTTTTTAAGAGTTATAAATGCCTGAGTAGATAACCTTACTAAGTACTTAAATAGTTCTCATACATCTATAAAATTAATCTCATAAATGCCAAGGACATTAAGTGATTTTAAATATATTAATAAAAAACTCAAAATCCCAAGTTTAAATGAGTATAAATTTTAAATTGGAATGATCAGGCTGTAATTGTATTAGGACACACTTTAAATTTCTGTATGTTACTTAAGTTTCTAAATATATATAAATTCCTAAAACAAAAATATATAAGGTCTTTATTTTTAAAATTATATTTTAATTCTATATCTTCTCAGAACTGAAAGATTTTTGCTTTCTTAGGAAGAACATTCTATTCTTAGCCTTATTGGGATTTCTTTCGATCTTTTCCTTTGGCCAGGACTTTCATAGGTTTTTGTAGGTAACCTAATGAGTGACCCTAAGTCCACATGGCTTCAAACCCAAGAGGGAGACTGACGACTGGACTGGACTTTAAGATATGTAAATGTCTTCTCACCTAACGACTTTTTAAACGACAATAATTCATAAAATCCTAGAGATACTTAAAATTTTAACCAATTAAAGTATGGATAGCTGAGGTGGTTCTTCCTGGTATAAAAACCACTGTCACTCAACCTATAAATGTTATCATAAATGAGATAGATGGTTTATTTTAACTTTATAAAAATAATATTAAATCCAACTTGTCTATGAAAAATCTTAGTCATTAAATAGGGCATTTTCATTGAAAATAAGAGGAACCCTAATGAAATGAACCTGTCATCACAAATTAATAAAAAAATGGAAGAAGCTTATTTTGTATTAGAGACCCAAGAAATAGTGCAACAATCTTTTAAAAGATACAAAATTTCAAAAATATCAGTTGGTATTCTAATTTTGTCCAATTGCACCACTTCAAAGGAAAAACATCTGCAAATCCCTAGATTAAGGGACCAATGAAAGTATCTAAGAATTCTCAGGCTGGATTGTTTTAGATGACATCGATATTGGGACTTCTTCCTCTTGGATTATGAATAAGCCATGGAAAATGATACCAGCCGCTGGGGATCCACAGTCTGTCTCTTCATTAGAGAGCAGCTGCCACCTGGCATGATGAGTGTAAAGGGCAAAGGGAGTCAGCCAACATCCACTTGGCTCTAGACATAAATCTCAGAGAAATAAGCATATTGCTAGACATACTGTCAGAGACCGTGGAGTATCATTCCATTTCTTAATCATTTCAGTACAAGCCTAAGTCAAGTACAAAGATACTCAAGAATTCACATAGCCCAGGAAATGCAGGAGCAAGGTAGAGTAAATGAATGGAATGAACGAAATCCCGGCAACATTCCAAAGTTGTTTTTAGAAACTTAATTTTTTTCAGATTGCTTTTGTCAATTAAAAAAAAAAATCATTGTAGTTTTCCCAGCTGGGCTAAGAGATTTCTTATCCATTTAAAATTTTTCAAAAATTTCTAACTTAATAAATGCTACACCTGAGAACATACTAATAAAGCACAGACATAAAGTATTTAATCCATCATTGACTTCTCAATCTCAACAACAAAGATTATTGTTTTTAAATCTATCATTTAAATAATTTAAATGTGGTGGGAGCAGTGTGGTGACATATACTTATGAGGTGTGAACCTATACTCCTAAATCATATATAGTATGGTAAACCAATGTTACCGCAATAAAAATTAAACATTTAAAAAGAAACTTAATATTTAAAAGATTTATTTATGCATGCGAGAACTGGGGTACAAACCAGAGGTGTGGGGGTGAGGGGAGTCACCAGAGACAGAGTGGGGAGCAGAGCAGGCGGATCTGCTGAGGGGAGCAGCAGGCAAGAAAGGACAGGTCTGCTGTGCCATGTGTGTCACCTCCCTGGCCAGGGATTGAACTCGTGCTGCAGTGACTGTGGATAGCTTCATAGTGCTGCACCTTAACCTCCTGCACCACCAGGGAGGCCCCTGGTGCAACCATTTGGGAAAGCAGCATGGACATTCCTCAGAAAATTGAAAACAGAACCACCATATGATCCAGCAGTCCCACTTCTGGGTATTCCTCCGAAGAATATAAAACTAACTCGAAAAGTAATATGGATCACAATGTTTACTGTAGCACTATTTCCACTATTTAAGAAATGGGAGCAACCCAAGTGCCCACTAAGAGATGACTGAATAACAAGGTAGTCTAAATACACAATGGAGTACTATGCAGTTATAAGAAAAGATGAAATTCTACTATTTGCAGCAAAATGGAAGGAACTTGAGGGGATTATCTGAAGCAAAACTATACAGAAGGATAAAGACAAACACTGGATGATTTGAACTGTAGGAATGATGTAAGAAAATAAAGTGGATGAAAGGACAAAACAAAGTAAAAAATAAATGAGGTACCTGAGGTGAAGAGGGTAGGGAGTGCAAGTAAAGGTGGAGGGGGAATAGTGGTGCACTTCTGTGCATCAAAGAGCATAATCAACAGCAGCCTACACAATGGGAAAAATTTGTAAATAATGTATTTACATAGGCTTAATATCTAGAATATACAAAGAACTACTATAAATCAGTAACAACAAAGCAAATAACTTGATTACAAAATGGACCAAGGATTTGAACACTCATTTTTAAAAAGAGGTTATATAAATGGCCAACAAATATATGAAAAAATGTTCTGTGACACTAATCATTAAGGAAATACAATCCAAACCACAAAGACATACCACCTTAGATCCACTAGGATGACCACAATCAAAATCTGGAAAATAACAAGTGTGTTGAATATGTGGAGAGATGGGAATGCATACTGAAGGGTATGTAAGCTGATGCAGCCACTATAGAAAACCATATGAAGTTTCCTGAAAAAAATTAAAAACAGAATGACCATATGACCAACAATTCCAATCAATGTCTGGTATCTATAGTTCCAAACGAACTGAATGCTGGAAATGAAAATGGTATTTTCACACCCATGTTGACAGCAACACTGTTCACAATAGCCATGAGTTCTAGAAACTACCCAGTACCAAAAACAGATGGATGGATACATATGTGTGTCATATACATACCAAGGAATATTATTCAGTTTCCTATGCAAGTATGTGAGTGAACATTGAGGACATTATGCTAAGTGAAATCAACCAATCACACACAAAGAAACAAAACCAAAAACAAAAAACCTACTGACTCCACAAGGAATCAGGTGTTTAGAAACAGAAAATAGAATGGTGAGTGCCAGAGAATGGTGGCGGAGGGAATGGGAGTTGTTTAATGGGTCCAGGGTCCAGTTTGGCAAGATGAAGACGTTCCAGGGCTCGGTTACACAACAATGTGGGTGTACTTAATACAACTGAACTGTACACTTAGAAATGGGGAAAGTTCCTTACATTACTGCAAATAGCTCAGAAATTTGAATGTTTCTATAGCTATTTAGAAAAGTGCTTTTATTCTGATATGGACATGACTTCCAGTCATTTGCAAAAATAATTTTAATAAAAAATCAATTCAGAAAATGTGTATAAAGCACCTACTATTTTCCTACTGTTTTTGGTGCTATCTTTCTGTATGATGACCTATCAATGGACATACAAGTTTTGAGTTCAGAAGAGACTTTTCAGGTAATCTGTTTTCTTCTATACGAACACATCATTGATAATAAACCCTTGTGAATCCGCATTTCACAGTTAAGACTTTTCTCATACAAAAATTCACGATTTTATTTTTTTAAAGATTTTTATTTATTAAAAATTCATTATTTTGAGTGGCTACGTCTTCTCCAACAATGCATCACGCTGTCTAGGTTTGCTACTTGAATGTATTTTTTTTTTTTTGTTTCTAAAAATCTGCATCATTTTTATGTTCTCTTATATTTTCTTTTTAAAAATCATAATATGTCAGAAGTGACTCCTTTTGCTGAAAACATTTTAAAAAGCTGGACCGATTTATTGGCATTCTAGTCGCTTATGTGTAAAAGGTTTTGTGAGAAAAAAGAGGCCACAGTGGGTCTTTCAACTAAAGACCAAGGTGGTGGCGAACAGTTACTGTTCAACTAGGGGAAAAGGATAACGATAGAGTTTATAGAAAAAGCATAGAAACATAAAACACTGAAAAGCACAAAAATGTCTAAGCTACCAGCACAAGAAAAGCACAAGGACAGAACAGGGGCCACTGTTTATCCATTTACCGAGCAGTTTATGCTTTGTAGTCTATTAGCTTTTTATAGGCTATGTATTTTATTTAATCATCATAATATGTACATGTGGTAGCCTATTTCCCCTCATTTTAGAAATAAGACCATGGTTCAGAGAATTTAAGTGATCTGTCCATTGTCACACAGTCAGTGTCCATGACCCAACCATTTTTCTTTTCTAATTGGTCTGAGAACTATAAAACCGACAGACCCAGACGTTTCTCTAAAATCATGCCCTTTCTCTGGTTCTAACCTCATCCCCATTTGTTTCCACTTTATTATTCAATAAGCTCTGCCAGATTTTCATGCATATTGACATTTCCTTTAAGAAAATACAGTTTAAAAACCACTTCCATCTCAGGGGATCAATCAGGTCACACAAATTATTTGCTTGTTTTATGGATCAGGAAACAGCTCAACATTACCATTTCTTGTATAACCATCACTCATATCCCATGCCTCTCCAGAGTCCCCATCAATCACCGAACAGCCCAGACCTCAGCAAATTAACTGGGGAAAATACTGCATTTGAAAGGATGATGAAGCGAACTGGCTGAAAGAAATGTTCCAACATGGGATTTACTCCCTTAGGAGAGTTAAAACCTTTTCTAAATGTGAAGTTACACTTAAAAAATTACATGATCATCTCTACTGGATTCTTAAAACCAATGTTTCAGATGGGAATGATGATCCCAATCGCTTATCACTGAGCTTTAAAATTACTCTCTTTCTCTTCCCCCCACCATACATACTTTACATCAGTGGCTTTAACACCCTCAAATATATTTCATGTAATATGGCGGAATACACTATGCCCAGAGATTGATGCTAAATTAAACATGGAAGTAGAAAGAGAGAAGGAAAGAAAAACTGAAAGAAGAAAGGGGGAGAAAGAGTTAGAAGGAAGGGGAAAATGTTTCTTTGACATAGTCAGAAGTTGCCACATACGTGCCAAAACATCTCTTTTGGGAACTGCCATAAGTAACCCATCATTTCATTCTTCTGTCTTTGTTAAAATCAATACTTACCTTTATTTCCACTTTGCCATTTTCTGAGGACAAACACCATCCGCAGAGTGAAAAACAGTATTTTTTCTCATTTCCATTTCTTTTAATGGGTATTAGTACAAGCGGCACATCTAGAAAAACACCTACCAATTCACCTGATGGTAGCACTAAGAGAATCAAATCAGTAGGTCAAACAGAGCGTGGCCAAAGGCTTAGTCTCCCAAGAGCTGGAGCACAGATTTGGGTTTATAAACACATGACTTAGTCTTGAACTGGATGTGAAGGGGGTATGGGAAAGGGGGAGTATCATAGATGACTCAGGCTTTGGTTATGGTGATGGTGGATATTGCATTTATTTAGAATAAGGAATGCATATTAAAATATATGTTAAATGTAGATTTAGGGGAAAAAGTTTTGATGTGTGCATGTTATTTCTGATGAACGACCAAGTGGGCGTATGCTCTAAGTTATTGAGTGTGAATCTTCCACTATGTCAATGGGAGGTATAGGCAGAAATAAACTTTGGGCAGAATCAGCAAATGCATGTTAAAGCCAAGAGAAAGGATGAAAAATGCTTGGATGTGATATCAGAAAAGAAAAACAAGGTCCAGGGAGCAATCCTGTGCAATGTCATTAATACCTAAGGATCCTAGAAAAGAAGAAGAAAAACCACCAGGAGATGGAAAAAGAGACTAACAAAGGGTGAAAATAGCAAACTATGGAAGAAGATCATTGTGCAGCATGTCATGGAGAAGACAACTGGGAAAGGAGGATGGAGAAGTGTATGGCAGATGTGGTATTGGGTTGGTCAACGGAGAATCTTCACTGCTATTGGTAGATGTGACAGTGGCAGACAGAGAAGTGGTGAGAGCAAGTGTCCTTTAGCCTTTCAGAAAGTCTGCTACCAAAGTCTGTCAACAACAGAACTGAGGGCTAAGGGAGGACCTCTTTACAAAATGAAAGTTGACCATAGGAGTTAAAAGGGGAGGGATTACAAACACAGGGAAGGAATAAGATTCTGAAAGAGTTGTCACAGAGGCAGGAGCAGCTGAGAACAGAAAAGGAATGAGCCAGAACACTAGTGAGGGGCCCATCAATTTTTAGGTGACTGAGTGGGATTCCAGGTTGATTTTGTTTGGTTCAGTGTAGGCCCTGATGGCAGTAGGGGGGTGGAGTTTCAGAAAAATCAGTTTAGGGCAACTTGTATATACTCACAATTTGGCATCAAAGTGGAGTTTAAATACTTGAAACCCTTGTCACTGCAACCCAAAACAAGTCAAGGGGTAACCATCCTGCTTTAAGTTACCTGTAGCTCCCTTTAATCAAGCAAGCCCACCTTTAAATGGGGGCATGAATAAAACCAACTTGTTTGAACATTGCTTCAATCAAAATGTAGCCAAGAAAGCACTTAGGTCCTGTTTTACTTACACTAAAACAAAGCTGCAGTCCTGGATTTGTAGTCAGAGTCTCGAGCCTTAAGCCAGCTGCCTCTTCACAACAATTTCACAAAAAAATATGAACCTAATGGAGATGGATATATCTTTGGGCATTTTCACGATGCCTGGGAATCTTGGAATAACACACTTCTTTTCTCTGAATCAACAAAGATCCAATTTGAAAGCTGGCAGAGAAATCTAAACAATAGCAATAACATAATAATGACAGTCTCAATAATGAGGTTCTGATGTCTCATATAGGACCAAAGCCTGAGGGAGCCCCATAACCAGCCTAGCAGTAACTATCAGGTATTCACACTGGATCTTGCCTTCATTGCTGCTGGTGCTATGCTGTTGAGGCAAAGGAATAAACTTTACAATTGAGAACTGGATAGCTAAGCCAGTATTTTGCTAGAATTTTCTTCAAGTCTTCTCATGTCCCCAGGCACCAGTGAATTACACTAGGAACTCCTATTCGCCAAGATCCCAATGGTCAGAGTTGCTTTTTGAGGAGGAGGAAAAGCTCTAGCAAATTTTTCTTTCTCTGCTATTGCTCAAACAAACTGCACAGTAACAAAAATCTCATCAACAAGTTTAGGCTTTTACAGAAGATAGGAAATGCTACTGATTGAAGAAGAAATACAAAAATTCAAAATGAAAGTAAGAAAATGGTGATAGGCATGAAGTGAGGTCAAGGGAAAGGTGAAAGAATAAACACAAGTTAATATTACAAACAAGTGGCCTGATTTAACAAGAGATGGAAAAATATCGAAAGGAATTACTAGAAATAATTCATAATGAGGAGGTAACTCATTTCAGTAAAACAAAAACCCCATGAGATCAGAAACTTCAGGCACAGAATTTTTTCTATAGCTTCATTTTTATAACTTGGCCAAGATTACTCAACATCTGGTCCAGACTAGCTACTGACAATGTTGCTGCCATATACCATTCTAGTTTTCAGAAATAAATTTCCCACTTGACAAAGCCATTGAAACAAAAATAAAGGCACAATTACTTTTCTATGACACAAAGCAGACTGAAATCATCGAATGGTAGAGAACACACCCTATACCTCCCTGTATTTCCAGCACCCCACTCACAGGAAGTGTCAAACATTCTGATCCTGATAATAAATGATGTAAGCAGAGGAACATTACCCAAATACATAAATTGAAGTGTGTTACAGTAGAGTTTTCATCCATAAAGTCTTAATTTTATTTATTAAGTTGTGTTTATTTTATTTTACCTTTTGGACTCTTCTGCTTAAGTGAAATGTTCTTGTACTAAGATTCTCGAACACTCTCTCCCTCCCAGACATAGAAAAAAAAAAGAAGTTTTTGTTTTTGTTGTTTGTGCTCAGAATCTTGATTTTTAAAGATTGGTCATTTTCCAGCACTTACAAATGTATAAACTATTTTAATTTATGTGTGGGTAATCAAAAAGAAAAAGAATTGCTGTGCCTCCTGATGCATTAAATATTAACCAGTTTTAAAATCATCAACAGAGATTACATCTATTTCCCCAGAAGATGTATCACAGTCTGGAACTGCCCAATATAGTTTGCTGCAAAACACTCTTCTCAAAGTATGACAACTAGAGCTCAAGTTCATTCTCTCATTTTAAAATCAATCCATTTATTTATTAAAATGAAAGCTTATCAGTTGCTCTACTTATCTTTGATGGTGAATTCTATCCATCCAAAAGAAACAGCTTCATTATGTTGCCTATTTTTCTTAATTTGTCATATTCTCCAAATAGTAAAACACTTGTTTGTTATTTTTTCTAAGAGTTTTTCAAACAATAGAGACTCCACTTCATTCTCCTTTAGCGACCTTCTTTCCATGGAAGTTGCTTACTTGCTCTCCTGTTCTTGCAGCTATCCTTTGGCTTAGAAAAATAAAACAAAACTTTTAGGGACATATGGCTTTTCTTCCACCTCCATGTTTCAAATTTACTTCAAAACACCTACACAGAGTTGGAGGTTCCTAAAGTGTCAACAGCTGAAATGTCCCAGGAGCTGCAAATGCTTTTCATGTAAAAAGCCAGAGATGGAAAATTACTAGATTTAAAGTGAAAAAGAAAACAGTCTTAGAGGAATTATCTCACCATTGACTTATTTCTATGAGATTTTAAATGGTCTAGTGAAAGTATCAAATTTGAACTTATAAATTCATCCAGGTGAAATATTCTTTAAAGCAGATTTCTTCTCTCTCTTGTTCCTCCAGTTAAAGCCAAGGAGCGTGAACTAACAGACATTCTTAGTATATAGGCATGGTATATTTTAGGCAAGGTTCTGTCTTTTAGACATAACATGTCCGCTATACACTAAGAAAGTCTAGTGTAACTTATTATTCAAAATAAAGGGATTGTTTGCAAAAACTTAAGAATATTCTTACAATCAAATCTAAAATTAATAACATAAAATGGAAAGTTAGGACTAGATTTTGTCATTTGTACTTATATAAGAATTTATTTCTGGTACACAATCTAGTTTTTTTTTTTTTTTTAAGATTTATTTATTTATACATACAAGAGCTGGGGTTCAGGCCAGAATCCAGGGCAGTGAGAGAATTCACCAGAGACAGAGCTGGTAGCAGAACAGGCAGAATGACTGAAACACACTGCTGAGGGGAACAGCAGGCAAGGCAGGAGAGGTCTGCTACACCATGTGGGTTCCCTCCCTGGCCTGCGGCAGGGATTGAACTCATGCTGCAGTGGCTGCAGTTTGCTTCATAGTGCATTGCTTAATCCACTGCACCATCAGGGAGGTCCTACACAATCTAGTTTTTTACAACATGGGAGCTAATTTTACCATTTTATAGAGAAATGGTTAGAGTAGGTTTAGATTTGTTTATCTAAAGAAAATTCTAATCTCTTCCACCCACTGACAGATTACTAATACTAGTTTCAAAGATTACTTGTTCACAGCCTGGAGAAATGAGTAACTGAAAGAAAAGTTTTCAAAATACTTGATATAACAAACCTCTTGAAAATATATGGTTTTCAAATATTTATTAAATCTGCTGTGTGCTTTATAAAAATAAAGTGTAGGTAAATAATTAAGATATTACATGTCTGGCCCCATAACCCTAGGTTATGGGAAATCCTTCTGAAGCCAAATCTCTTCTTTCAGTTATCAAATAACATGTCTTGTCTTAAAAGACTTTCTTTTATCCTTGGATTCCTGCAATTTTTTTTTGTATGAAACTGAAATTCTTGTTATCAAAAATGAAATAGTGAGACTATGACCAAACTGAGAAATGACCACAAATACCTCTGAAATTGTACTTTCTCAAAACACGATCAAGTTTGGAAACTTGAAAACAGTCTTAAGCAGACTTCGAATTTAAAGAATCTTCCATCAATGACAAGTTGGTTACATAACAATACATTCACAGGTTTTAGACTGTAATCTACATCCAGGTACAACAGAGCCACTGCCACATTCACAATAAAGAGATTCCTGCAGATAGAAAACAGTGCTTCTTATAAACAAAAACATCTTGCAAAATGTATTCTTTGCCAACATATCTCACATTGTATATCACATTTAGAAAATCCAACCACTTGGGAGAAAGCTTTGTTCTACCACTTTTAGTCTCCTAAAACAAAAGCCAACAAAACTCCCAAGTAGTAAAACTATGCTTATCAAATTTGTCTGCTTTTAGACATATAGTTTTATTCCCTGGCTCATAAATCAAATGAGTCATTTGACAAGTACTCTACTTCTGATTTCCAAATGTAAAACTAGTAACATCAAATTGTACCACAGTACAGAATACAGAAATAACTTATGCCTAGGAAAATAATTTAGACATTAAAAGGGATAAAATGTTTACCTACTTACATGTTTTACAACACTTTCAGATACATGGTATGCCTGATAATAACCACTAATATAACTTAAAAGCAGAAGAAAGATGTTCATAATATGGAAAATAACTAAGAGCACAATTAAGATGGTTATACCAAGTGATAAATGATGAACTTGCTTCATCAGGGTTTAATTACAAAGCTAAAGATTTATTTACAACTTAAAAGCAATTGCTTTTGAGTAAGGGTTATAGGTGCTAAAAGTTGCTTTTGAACAACTTTGTAGTGTTCAACTATGTAGTGTCACTTGTAATGAAAGACTTCTGCTCTGGTTAGGTCTGAATGAATGGCTTCATCAGAGCACATACACTAGGAGTTTGATATTGTATTCTATACTTGAGAAATTCTACCTCACCGGGATACTCATAGCTCAAAAATACTCATGGCATTATTCATCTTTTAATTCAAAATATTCCAAGTTGTGTCTGTTGAAATACTGAGCATGATAAAGAATTATCTGCATTCTCTAGAATGAGGTCACAAATATGCAACAAATTTGAAGTGGTTATCCTCTGTTTCAAAAATAAAACTACACCTGAGAGGAGAAAGCATGTATTGAACAAAAAAGGAAGACTGATGTAATATATATATATATACACGTATAATTAAATAAAAAAACAAAAGACTCTCCATTTGATTTTGAAATGGCAAAATTAATATATAATTTTAATATGAGTTAATACAGTTTTCCTAGATGGTATGAACTTCAATATTGTGTTATAAAAAACCTAGTAAATAGATCACAGAATTCATATCAATGAAGTGAGATAAAATGTTTGAGCTTTATTATTTTATGGATGGTTGAAAGTGAGAAATGAATTAACTAAATCCAATTATTAATATGGTTTGACATCCAAACATATTTTTAAAACAATAGAAGAAATAAAAGCCTTTTGATATTGGAATAAAGGTAACAAACTATTCTGTTCATTCCTGATAAATTATGTTGAGGAAAAAAATGAATGAAATTGGCAGGGCTACTAGGAATGAAAAATAAAATTTTAGTTTTAAGGCCAATGATTGTAGGCCCCTTTGTGCTCACATAATTTTAAGGGCACATGTTTCTAGACTAATTATATGTTTGAGAATAAAAAAAGCCAAAACTTTCACTGTAATGGTTTCTGCGAGTAAAACTCATCTTTAAATTTTGCTGAGCCACGAGAATGTTGAGGACACTAAAGAGCGTACTAATGTCATGTAGCAGGGATTCCATCAATTTTTAATGAAGACATGGTGAGAAGGAGTAATTCAAAGGAATAAGCACCACTTGCATGCTGAAAACAAGCTACCGGGCAAGAGAAAAATCAAAGAGTGGAACTCTGAGAAAACAGAACCATTTTTTCTGCCAGCTCAGAGCTCCAGAGCAGGGTCTGGGGCTTCAGAGTGACCAAAAATCAAAGGCTTTGTCAGTCAAGGTCTCCAAACTTGGACTTCCCCGGACTAAGCTGAGGCAGCTGTCTAGTTTAATCCATTCTCCCCAGAGGACAATGGAAAAGGCCTTCTCTTCCTCATGAAAATAGATAAAAATACTGTCATTTTTCAGGACATCAAATTTGAATGGGTTCTACTTCAGACCTGAACTATTACTTTATTCTCAGACACAGGGTCAATGACATGCTTGGTAGGGATTCAATTATTCTGAACATTTAGCTGACAGCCCATATATTTACTTAAGCAATTGTGAAGATTCCAGTGAACACTATTAGTTCAGAGTTAACTTCTTGCTATTTTTTTTAAAAAAAGAACTGCATGCAGGTTGAATTTTGCTATATTCCTTAAATTGAGAAGAAATAACACTTCCTAAACTGTAATTTAAGTCCTGGATTTAGCACGTTAAGATCAGGTGGCATTATTCTTTCACCTTAGTTATGAACTAAGTGCTCCACACAAATGAACAGGATGATTAAAGCTACAGGCAAGACAAGGTAGGTAAACCTGGTCTCTGATGCCAGCAATTGTTTGGAAAGCAGAGGCAAAGAAGTTAAAAAAAAATGACAGTTTCCATCTGGATGGAGGAAACTGTGATAGGAAGAATGGAAGCATACATTACAAGAAGTAAGAATACTGATGTTTACATAGAATATTGACTGACAGTCATTTGAATGACACAACTGCTTGAACAGTCCAGAATTTTTACAAACTAGAATAAACTCTCTGCAGTTGGTATAATATGATCACGATTGAGGGCAGGGGAAGTCTAGAGAAATACATAGAGAGATAGATAGATCTTTTTCATAAGAAGCTTTCAGGTTTTCCCTGAAAACCAAACTGATTATTTCAAAAATGTGTTTGACTGGTGCCCATTCGAGTAAGCATAACACAAGCATGTGAAGACTTTCTCCACTAACACCAACTGTAAGAGGTGGAGTTGGGCTTTCATAGCATCCTGTAATGGGCTATATTTAACTGTGTAGCCAACTAAAATGCTCAGTCTTTTTGTTTTTCATGTAAGTCAGTACTTTTCTGTCTTTTATCTGTATGATAAGGTTTTTAATTTAAATATAGGATGTTATGTTTATTTCTGTTATATTTAATCTTTCTGGTTTATATCCAGCAATTCATCCTGCCAAACATTCAGACTGCTAAATAAGGGCTACAAATCAGTTATTTTTTATGTTCCCTAGAGAAACTAAGGAACTTTAAGTTAGAAACACATCATGATGAGCATGGATAAAATATAAAGAATTTCCAAAAGCCTGGAACTAGAACTGGTATAGAGAAAACTTTTGGTCACTACTTACTGTGTTTTTTAAATTATCATAGCCTTTTATTTTAATTATAAAGTGCCATCTATTTAAATAATGGTTAAAGCATGGCCCTTTTCAGTAAAAATTTTAGCTGTCTCAATGAGAACTGCCTCCCCTTCCTTTGTTTTCCAAAAATGGCTTGTTTTCTATGTAAGTCATAATAATGCTGCAATGTAATACCCTTCCTTGCTTATTTCTTCTTCTTTTTTTTTTTTTTCTGACTGCAAAGTTCTTGGAGGGAGGAATCATACCTTATTGGCCGTTACATCCTTAGATACATAATGGACACTTAACAGACTTTTAATGGTTAACTTAATAAATCATCAAATGAATTAAAGGTTAAGTATAAAGTATTCAGTCATTTTGTCAACAAATACATAGTCTGTTATACCAGGTAAAGTCACAGGGACAAGGCCTTGACCTCCCAGAGGACAAGGAGGTGTCAGACTGATGAGATGATTTATGAAGGTAGCCTGTGTCTTGTGGACTTGTTACATCCATTAATTTAGGTCCATGCATTTGTGATGTTTAAAATGTGTATTTTCACATAAACATAAGAAAAGTGATAATGTTATGTGATAATATTAAGTGACTATTTATCATTAAGATTTTTATGGCATATGTAAAAAAGTGTTTTCATGTCTAAAGGTATGTCCTTAATAGGAATTTAACATAGTACTTAATGCAAAGTGAGAAGCACAATGTTTATGTAAATAATTATATATGATTTTTTTCCCATGAAGTCATACAGATGAGGATTTAGTAGATATTAAGTTTGGTGCCTCATTGTCATCAGTCCACTGACTATTCATTAGTTAACACATTTGTCAGTTCTCACTTATAATGATACTTCATCACTCGCCAAAGTAATAGTTTTATTTTCTTATAACTTCTGCAGCTCTAAGGTGGATTTATAAAATGATTTCTTTTTCTAGAAAGTGGCCTGGGCATTTGAGAAATATCATACACATATGTATTTATTTCACTGTTCTGTGTATCTAAAGCATGTGCAGTGATTTTCGTTTGCTTTGTTTTGTTGTAAAATGTTACGAGTAGCATTTTCCCCAGCTCGTATGCCCAGTTCTGCCAGCATTCTGGTTCTTTTGTACAGCACAGGACACTGGGACACTGGGACACATGACAGCTAAATATATGTGTGTGTGTGTGTATTTTTCAAACTCTTGGTGTTTTTTCCCCTCTTGATTTTCAAAATTATCTTTAACTCATAGGAACAATCACTGTAATATGGCATCTGAAAACGTAAAATAAAACATCTCTAGAAGAACCTTGATTATGTAACTCTATAAACAAATGAGAACTTATTTGGTTAATAATTATTTGTTGTGCGTCTCCCTCCTGCCATGACCATGCAGCATAATTAAGTCTCATGGATTCTAGACACTGACACTGGTAAGTATTTATACTGGTAACGATAAAAAAAATTTCCATATGGCAGAGAGCCGCTTCCGGATACATGACTTGAGAAATCTGTCAGCTGGGCAGTGTGTAGCTGCTCAATAGTCTAAACTATTGTTTCATAAGTACTGTCCCCTAGCTCATTTACTCCTCAGGAGCTTCAGGGATGGTATTCTAGCCAGCCAATGAAGCAATCTGCACACATGCTTAAATAAGTTTGTTTAAAATTAGAAAGTGACATAATGCATTCAAAAGTTTTTATGCAGTATTCACATAGAATTAGGAATATGCTGTATGATTTGAATTAAGGAAGCAAGAGATATATAGCTTATCTATGGACTTAATAATATGGTCAAAACTGAATTTCAGAAACCTCCATATTTAAAAAGAAAAGAAATGCAGGATGCCTAAGTGTGTTCACTGATCTACTAAAAGTATGATTAGTATGCATAAGAAAACTGTGAGTTAGATCAGATCTATAAATTAATAGGAAATTGCTTTTGTTGCTTAGCACATGAGAAAGTTTCTTTATATATGAAGCTAAGAAAATATTTCTCTTTGCCAGAACATGCTTTTGTAACTGTGGGTATAATTATTAAATTAAATCCTAGAAAATGACTTTGTTGCTAGATACGGGTAAGAGAAATAGAGAAAGGAGGGAGTGAAAGTACACAGAGAGGCAGATAAACTTAATATTGAAATACAGACTAGAAAGTGTCTGTAGGTGACTTAAACATTTGGTCAACATCAAATTCCTTAACTGCACAGCTGGCTTAAAATTCCCAAGTACTTCACGGGCAACACCTCCATCCCTAGCCCCTTCTCAGCCTATATATGAATGAATTTCTTGATGAGGACACAAGACCTCTGTGAAGTGTGTATTTGGGAATGGGGCTAGGAGGGAGACCCTCTTTTAACCTTGCATCCTCCCTTCCACCAAAAAGAAAAGGAACTGCAGTGAACTGACCAGAAACAGACTGGCTTGAGCAGGCGTATTATTTACAAGGTGGCAGGTTTAGGTCAAGTGGGAGTTGGCATCATGGCACTGCCTCTCTGTGGTGAGCATCACAGACCTGAAGGCAGCACCAGAACTGACAACTGTTTACTATCTGCGGGTGAGGCTCAGCAACCAGAGGGGAGCACTTTGGGTCACCCTGACCTAACTGATCTGCCTAGGAGGTGGAGCTGCGATCAACCCTCCCCTGGGTTCCCACTTGTTTTGGTTAAACAAAAGTGGGGACATACACCCACTTTTCCCTATGCACTCTTGAGTATCAGGAGCCTCCGACTTCTGTCAGCCATGTTTTCAAACCCAGCATCACTAAAAAGGCCTGTATATTGGGAGATGCCAATATCTATTCTAAATTAAATCTTCCACCTTCCTTTTTTCCATTATTTCTATCAGACAGAATCTACAAAGCAGCAATAAACTGACACATCAAACTTCCAGTACGACTCTAAAACTGGTGCATCTTGGGTAGTGTCACATAAGTGCAAGAAAAGAATTTTAACTTACAGCCTGTAAACAGCCTCATAGCACATTCCCTCCCCACTCTCCCCACCCCCACCTACTGTGATAGTTACAATTTTCACACAGAAATGAGGAGGAAGTATGCAACACAGCTGTTTTGTAACATCCCCAAATATATAATGAGAAAACCTGAAATGGTTCTCAAAGAATACCTCAATGCTCTATGAACGAATGACAGATTTAAGAATAATATCCTTGAGGTGATGAAGAATGGGAAAGGGATTATTTTCTGGCTTTTAGTTTCGTTCCTAAGAGGTATCTTAAAATTTTATTTCTGCCTGTGTTTTGATTCAGATGTCTCTAAACTTTGACATTTGCTTTGAGAGATGTTCATGCTGCAAAGAGTAGGTTGTAGTCCAAGCTTACCTCTGCAGTTTTCACATGAAGACCTTATGGTGGCATGGACCACAGTTTTATATTAATAGGCTCTGGTGATTCTAGTAGTCAGATTCACTAAGGACAGCGGCAGAAATACCTGTATAACTTTTGATTAGTTCTGACTGAGCTTGGCCTCAGCGACTGTTTTGCAAAGAATTCAAACATTTTTAACATAGTAATAGACAGCAGAGGTCTCTCTCTGCTTCCTGAGGCAGAGCAGGATGGATAGAGAAGATTCTAGGAAGAGGAAGCTGGGCAGGGCAGAAAGATGAACAGCCTGCCTATCAGCTGAGAAATTGCATTATGATTGCTTAGTCAAGTCACCCTAGAAAGATTACTCTCAAATCAGTGGAAATATTCTCATTTTTAAAATGGGAATAAGTAAACACACATTGTTATAAACAAAATAGAAGTGCCTGGGAAATTATGAGTATACCTTAACATCTATTTCTGTTTCTTTCCCCTTGCATACTATGCAAAATCTGATAAAATGATAATCGGATCGAGGTACCCCAATATTACATCAGCTAAAATTAATTAATAATAAAAAAGAATAATGATATTGCAGTAAAATAGGAATTGGAATCGGAGAACTTTAGAATTGTAACAGTTTTCCTGAAGAAATGTCAATAATAAATGTCATTTTTATAGTTATAGTTACAAAATTTAAGTATTACTGGGAAAAAAAGGTTACCATAGTTTAAAACTGACTTCATCCTGATGTGGCCATTTAGAATTCATACTGTATGTCTTCTTTGGAAGCACAAGGACTTAGTAAATGAAAACTCCACTGGTTTTCCTAAGAGTGAAAATGAAAGTAGTGAAATGCCTGTCAAGCTTTTACAGCCAACTTAAACTGGTTAGTCACAGGATACTGGATCTATTCAGCTCCCTGTTTACTTTTGAATACTGCTATTTAGAGAAAGATCGATGGGTACTTTCTATGACAAAATGCTCACAGATGAGATGTTTCTCCTACTGATCTCTGAAATACTAGAGATTCCAACAGGTTCTGTTCTATGAATGTACCTAATCTCTTTTGTCTTTAATAATTCTAGTTTCCTTAATAATGCTAGACATGACTGCTCAAAAATTTTGCCTATTGATTGCACCTTCAAATACCTCTCTGTTCTGACCACACTGAAACACTCTACTTTGCAGAAAATCTGGTTAACTTTCATACAGTTACTGAAATCCTACCTTTTTTCCCCCAGATTACTCATTCAGATAATCATGAGAAGATATACAACCTCCCCTTATTTCAGTGAAATTTCCAGATTATTGTCTTTACAGCATCCAAGTCTTTAGAGTCTATTTGCATGTGAATACATGTTTGAAAATATGCACAGATTTATATATACATAGTACATCTCTCAGCAGTCATTTATGGAATTTAATTTTGTGGCTTTTATGAACTAGTGCTTCTTAAAATTGTAAGTGAAATGATTAACTGAATCACTTCAACCAGAACCAAATGCAAAAGTTCCTAAATTAATTTGACTTTTTATTTTGTATTTTTGAGGTATAATGACATACATTTTATTTTAGTTTTCAGTGTACACTGTATTGATTTGATATTTGTATATTTTGAGAAATGATCACCCCAATAAGTCTGTCATCAAACATAGTTACAAAAATTTTTTTCTTGCAATGAGAATTTTTTTTAATTGAGATAACATTGTTTCACAATGTTGTTTGTGTTTCAGAGGTACAGAATCACCTTCATGTTGTTACTACTCTACACCTACCACCTAAACACCTGTAGTCCACCCTATAGTCCATTACCACAGTCCACAACCCCTGTAGCATAGCCACTCCCCACTTTGTTCTTTCCTGAAAACTTCACCTCTGGTAGCCTCAGTTTTATTGTCAGGTTTTCTGGGTTTGTTTTTTTCTGACCCTTTGTTTCTTTTTTCTATATTCAAAATATAAGTGGCACAACCTGGTATTTGTCTTTTTCCTTCCCATTTATTTTGCTTAGCATAATCACCTTCAGGCCCATGCATGCTGTCACAAAAAGCAAGAGTTTATCTTTTTAATGGTTGAGTAGTATTACACTTACTTACACACACACACATACTAATCTCATCTGGATTTGGGTACATAGGTAGTACTCATGTTTTGCAGTACATCATGTTTTGCAGTACATCCGCAAGATTTACTAACTGTAAACTTGCACTTTTGACCTCCTTTACCATTTTGTTTTCCTTCTATCCCCCTTGCTCAGGTAACTATAAATTTGTTCCTATATCTTTGAGATTGGTTTTAATTTTTTTAGATTCTAATATATGAGATCTTACAGTATTTATCTTTGTCTGACTTAGTTCATTTTGCACAATGCTCTCAAGGTCTATATGTGTTGTTGCAAGGGACAAGATTCCATAATTTTTTATTACTTGATAATATTTCATTACACACACATTGATGGATAAAGAATTCAGGTGGTAGAATTTTGATACATATTTCACTCACAATTTCTTTACCCACTAACTATGGTACAGGATCCTTTTAGTTTACTATTGAATTCATTTTGCTATGATTTTGCTGAGGATATTTGCATCTATGTTCATCAGTGATACTGTCCTGTAATTTTCATTTCTTGTGTTGTTCAGGTTTTATTATGATGTCAGGATAATTTTGGTCTTGTAAAATGACTTTGTAAGTGTCCCCTATTTTATTTTTTGGAGGAATTAAGAAGAATTGAAAGTAATTCTTCTTTGAATGTTTGGTAGAATTCATCATCTGGTTCTCGATTTTTGTTTGTTGGGAGTTTTGGATTAGTAACTAATCTCTAGTAGAAATTTGGTTTGTACACATTTTTTTATTTCCTCATGATTTAGTCATGGACTATTGTATATTTCTAGGAACTTATTTCTTCTAAGTTGTCCAATTTGTTGGTGCAATTTGATTTTATAATTATAACATTATCTCACTAAATATGAATTTGAGGTCTTAATGAGTTTCAATGTATTTAGGACTTTAATTTACATACTTCTGGTCAACAGAACTTCCACCAACCAAAGGAGTGCTTTCAAACTGTCACTTTGAAGGAGATTATAAGGAACACAGCCTGCACTGAGGAGAAAAGACATTACTATACTTGGCACTTTGTGGGTGGCTAAATCTGCACACTAATGAGAATTTCTCTAATCCTAATCCTCTCTAACTATTCTCAACATAAGATTTTAGTCATTCTCATGAAATCCCAAAATACTCATTTATGTCATAGCATTTTTTAGCTTATTTCATGTTTATCTTATATCTCTTCTTACATATGCTTTTAAATACACTACTAAATTCTGAACTCAGTTTAACAAAATTATAAGATGTTTATTTAAGAATGAATCTTAAGAGCCTGAAAGTTTGGACTAGATATAAATCATCTCCATTTTCTTTTGTCTCAGCTGCACAGAATGGTTATTTCAATCAAACCTGAGAAAAATATAGCTTTGATCTCACGTTCTGGTGCTGAGCATGACTTGGGGGGGAGGGGGAAGGAAGGAAACTCAAAGACCAGGAGACCCCAGATGGCAAGAGGGGAAGCAGATCTTGTCCATAACTCAAGGATCTAAACTAATGGAGTTGTGAGGTTTGAGTCTGTAGTGTGTTCTCTGGCCAGAAGACTAGGAGAGAACCCATAATTTAAAGCATTTTTTCCTAAATAGTCACAAGATTTTTACAAAACGTCACCAGCTAGAGTAAATAAAAATGAATGATTAGTAACTATTCTGACAATAAAAATGTGCCGGGTGACAAAAAATAAAACAAAGTCCTCTTACGGTGATTATGTTGATGACTTTATGCTGTCACGATGCCAAGTGGAGGGAATTAAATAAATCTTACATTTCTGCTCAGAAAAGTGGGAGTGGGGGAAGAGGAAAAGGAGATAAAGGTGAATCAAAATTAGTAAAATTATATTCAAAATAATTCTTAGCTAAATCATTAAGCAATAAGAACAGATTCAGAAAACTAACGCCACTATAATAAATTGACCATTGTTACCATAGTCCTTTGTGTGTGTCCTATCTTCCATCTGAATTGCCCAAAACTTTGAAGACACACAGTGTGCCTTGTATCTCTTATATTGAGCATAATTCTTGCTATAGCAGAGGCATTAACTAAATACCTAAATGCATTCTTTCTTGTTTCTAGCATTTAGTAGGTTCTGAATATATTTTTCAGTATGATGATATATTTAACTATTTCCATGTTTTATACAATCAGTGGATCATTTGTATTTAAGTTATAAACAAACACATATGCATATTTAACATAAGTACACAAATAGTATTAACGTACTGGCTTCCCATATGGTTCATTCATTCATGTGACCTCTTCTCACAGAAACTGACTTTCCCAAGGGAAACTGTTATTAAACTATCACCTATACTAAACTGTGGTGAGTAATAGTGTCAGAAATTCATATGGTCCAGAGTGAGCAGAGTCTCATGGAATGGATGGCATGAAAGAAGTCTGCTAGAGCTGATAGTTGGCACCTGTGTGGGCACGGCTATGCATACACTTGAGAAATAGAGACATACAGACTAGCTGAAGGGCAGCATGAAAAAAGGACAATGGCTCATGATGACTCTGGAGAGGTGACCAGGGATCCACTCAGAATGTGAGCTGCCAATCAAATTAAAGCCACTGGATTTGATCTCAATGGAATACACTGAAGAGTTCTAAGTGAATGCACATCTTAATCCCATCAGAAAGACCGATGTGATTTTGGAAAGTTCTCATTAGTTACTGGATTCTAGAAGGGGGTGACTTAACTAAAGGGAAAATTATGGTGTTGTTTCCGTCAGTAAGGAAAGAGAGAAGAAAGGTGCCGTGGATTAGGAAGGGAATGAAGGATGGGTGAAAACAACATGGTCGGCTGTAGAGGTGTTGCATTGGAGATGCCTGTGGCATTAAATGTGGGACATACTGGTCTGGAGCTCAGGAGGTCTTTGATAATCAGGGAAATCATTTGGGAGCCACAGCAGTTGACTAGGTAACAGAAACCTCACTGTGCATATGCTTTCAGGGAGATCCTGTCTTCGGAGATTTACCACCTTGAGTCAACTATTTTTCTACCAGTAAAAAAACTGAGATAGGTGTAAGATACTTCTCAATAGGTGTGTAACATAGGCATACTTATTTAACACAGGAACAGTTCACTTTTTTCAATGAAAGAATCATGTTCAGCAGGCAAAATAAGCCTGCTCTTTCGCCTAGCCTACAGGGCATTCTGAGTCATCTTTAGTTTGATGTTGTCAAGTTAACAAGTGTGCAGGAAAAATTCACAGAGCTTAGCAACTTGGCATAATTTATGTTACTTAATAGTATCCAAAGTTCACAGTATATAAACTGTGGCTTTCTTCAACACACGTTAGCTTTACTGCACTCTCTCAAGAAATTAAAAGTTTTCATCAATTAAATTACATGTGTTTGTAATGTGGTTAGCTTAAAAAATTACTACAAGAACTGGACATCTGTTCTTCTAAATTATTGTCACAATTGCAGTAGAGGTGAAAAAGGGTAAAAAAGGAAAGATACCACAAATCACTTGCAGAACTTATTTTCCTATGCTCTCTATATTGTTTAAAGTATGAATTTTTTTCTCTGAATTTCTTTTCAGAACAACAAAGTGATAGACAGGCTCTGAAGTCAGACAACCTAGGTTCAAGCTCTGGCTGTTTCATTTACTTGATAGATGTCATCTTAACCATCTAAGCCTCAGTCTCATCACCTATTAAATGGGGATATTACCTACCTAGGATTACTGTAAACTTTCAATGGAACAGTGCAATTCAGACACAAACACAGAATTTGTTACCTATAAATCACTGAAACATAATTAACTACAGTAAACTGTATCCAGTTAATGACTGTCCATTATTCATGACAGCCTTCCAAAGATGAGCACTATAAATGGGTTAATGATCAATGTTTGTCTAGTGGAAACTTGATAAGCATGTTACACATACATATGTGGAACAGATACATGCATGGGCTGACAAACAGACAGGTCAACCCTAAGCTCCCTAAGAAAGAATACTGATCTTAGATAGGCTTGGATTTGAATTCTAATTTTGCCATTAAGTATTGTGTGACCTTAAATAAGTTCTCTCAGGCCTCCCTGGGGCACAAGGGGTTAAGCTCTGCACTGTGAAGCTGCTGGCAGCCTCTGTGGCAGAGTTTTGATCCCTGGCCAGGGAGGTGACCATCTCCCTGCCTCCCAGCCTCATCCTCTGCTTGCTGCTCGAGGGGTGTGTGCTTTGATCACTCTGCCTGTTCTGTTCCCCACTCTCTCTGGTGAATCTTCTCACCCCCAACACCTCTGGCCTGTATCCCAGTTCTTGTATTCACAAATAAATAAAGTCTTAAAAAAATAAGCTCTTACTCTCTGAGCTTTCATTTCTTCAGCTGAAAGAGAAGGCTAGTATCTATTTCAAAAAGGTGTTTTTAAATGTAAAGAATTCCTTTAAGTCCTCACATGTTCTTCCTTCTTGCTCACACTAATAACATTCTCATTTGAGCAACAAAATCATACAACAGAATAGGCTATGCAGTGGTATGTATTATGTGGCTCGTATAGTAACTTCCTACCAATAAATTCACATAAAAATAAACACTGAATGAACATCAAGGGTTTTCTTAAGAGGGGTTATAAAAAGATGACAAAATCCATCCTCTGGATATCCTGACATTTGTCTAAAGGGCTATGTCCCTGGGTCACTGCTAATTACTATGATTATCACACAAACAGCACACATTAGGGTGGTCAAATGACTTAGCTTTAAAGAATGTGCTCCAGGGGTTAGACATACTCATCTGAATGATGTGTTGGAAGGAATGCGTCCATGGAAACTTCTTTATATTAAAATCATGTAAGATTTTTTTAGTTAATTCATGTATAATGAATATGCATATGTTTATGTATACATAAAAATCCAGCAGAGGATGCATCTGAAATCACATATAAATAAAAAGTAGAACTGAGCACTGACACTTAAGTCTGAGGATCAGAACAATCCATTGTATCACAGTGTTGATAAATCTATATGGAACATATCAGTCACTCAACAGTTCTTTCGTCCACTGAGTAAGAATAACAGCGGCTTCCCCAAAAGGCACACAAAGTTGTTGATTCTTTGCCAAAAAAAAAGATTAAATAGATAGCTGGGAATTGTTACCAGCATGGAGGAATTATAGTTTACTTCCTTGTTAGATAAGCGTATAATATACAATTTGATTAAAAGAGAGGAAAATATGGAAACTGATAATAATCAGCTGACTTTGTTTAGTCAACTTCTTTTCAACTTGTGTGTGTGTGCATGTGCATGTGTATGAGTGTGTATGTGTGTGTTTTTTGCATATCACAGTCTGGTTTGAGACACTGAGAAAAATATGGGGGAGGAAGTAATGTTATCTGTGTATTCATAATTTTTTTTTAAAGATTTATTCATTTATGCATACAAGCACTGGGGTACAGGCCAGAGGTGTGGGGGGTGAGAGGATTCACCACAGAGAGCGGGAGCAGAACAGGCAGATCAACGGAAGTAC
>JAGFMF010011740.1:86958-131972 GCA_019455555.1 Galemys pyrenaicus | reverse complement strand
CTGCTGCACCATGTGGGTCCCCCCCCTGGCCGGCAGCAGGGATTGAACTCGTGCTGCAGTGGCTGCGGTCTGGTTCATAGTGCGTTGCTTAACCCACTGTGCCACCAGGGAGGCCCAATTTGGCTATTTTAAATAGTGCTGCTATGAACATGCGAGTGCAATTTTCCCTTCAATTTAATGGTTTTGTATTCTTCAGTTAACTAGAAGTAGGATTGCTAGATCACATGGTATTTTCATATTTAATATTTTGAGTAACTTACACACTGTTTTCCACAGGCTGTACCAGTCTACATTCCCATCCAATGGTGTACAAGAGTTCCCTTTGCTCCATATCTCCCCCAGCACTTGTTTCTGGTCACTTTCATATGGGCCATTCTTGTAGGAGGAAGGTGGTATCTCAGTGTGGCTCTGATTTGCATTTTCCCAACAATAAGTGATGATGAACATTTTTATATGTGCCTGCTTGCAATTTGTATGCATTATTGGAGAAGTGCTTGTTTAGCTATTCTGCTCATTTACTGATTGGATTATTTATTTGCTTTTTGTTGAGCTGTATGAGTTCTTTGTAGATCTTAGGTATTAGCTACTTATCAGATGTTTAGTGTGAAAATGTTTTCTCTCCCATTCAATAGGGTGTTTTTACTTATGGTTTATTTCATGATGCGGACAGTTTTTAGTTTGGGGTTGTTCCAATTGTTTATATTCTCTTCTGTTTTCCTTGTTGTTGGAGACAAATCTGTGAAGACATCACTGACGTTTTAGTTGTGAAGTGTTTTGCCTGTGTTACCTTCTATGTATTTTATGGTGTAAGGTATACCTTCTAACATTTTTTAAGACTTTATTTATTTTTATTTTGCATAAAAAAACTGGGTGTAAGTCACAGGTGTGGGATGGGGTCTTGTGAGAGGATTCACCTGAGACAGAGTGGGGAGCAGAACAGGCAGATTTACTAAAATACAATGCCAAGGTCAGCAATAGGTGAAAAAGGGGAGGTCTGCTATGCCATGTGGGTTAGCTCCCTGGCCAGGGATCAAACTCCGGCCACTGTGGAGGGCTGTCACAGTGGCATCCCTGGTAAGTAACCCTAAATTCCTAGACCACCAGGGAGGCCCTACTTTATAACTTTTTTATCCATTTTGAATTGATTTTTGTTCAAGAGGTTTCCCAGTTTCCACAACACCATTTATGTGAAGAAGCTTTTCTTTCTCCAGTATAAATTACTTTTTAAAAAAAAAATATTTCGTTTATTTATGCACACAAGCGCTGGGGTATAGGCCTGAGGCATGAGGTAGTGAGAGGATTCACCAGAGACAGAGAGGGGAGAAGAACAGGCAGATCGACTGAAATACGCTGCTGAGGGGAGCAGCAGGAGAGGCAGGAGAATCTGCTGTTCTATGTGAGTGCCCTCCCTGGCTGGGGATTGAACTTGTACTGCAGTGGCTGCGGAAGGCTCACAGTGCAGTGCTTAGCCCTTTGTGCCACCAGGGAGGCCCACTCCTGTGTAAATTCTAAGCTTCCTTCTCACAGATAACTCTCCATATAGGTATAGGTTTATTTCTGGGCATTCAATTACACCTCATTGATCTGTGTTCTGTTTTTGTCCCAGTACCATGCTGTTTTAATTATTATAGCTAGATAATATAGCTTGAAGTCTGGATGTGTGATGCCACCATTCTTTCCCTTTTTCCAGGATTGTTTAGCTATTCAGGATTCAGGTTTTTTTTTGTCATTCCATATGAATTTCAATAGTGTTTGTTTTATTTTTTGAAGAATGTCATTAAAATTTTAATAGGGGTTGCATTAAATATGTATGTTGCTTTGGGTAGGATGGCCAACTTGAAAACATTGATTCTTCTAGTCCAGGAACAGGGAATATCTTTCCAAATCTTTGTGTCTTCTATTTCTTTTAATAATGTGTTACAGCTTTCATAATTACATTTATTCTTATTTGGATTTCTGATATAATTTTGAATGGGATTTTTTCCTCTTCTAGCTCATTGTTTATAGGTCACTGATATAAAGGTGACTGATATTTGTGTTAATTTTATAACATGCCACTTTGATGCATTGATTTATTGTTTCAATTGATTTTTGTTAGTGGGGTCTTTAGAGTCCACAAATAATATCTTTATGTCTCCTTTCCCAGTTTCAATTCACTTTATATCCTTCTCTTACCTAATTACTCTAGCTAAGACTTAATACTATGTGCAAAAGCAATGGTGAGAGTGGGAAATCTCATCATGTACTACATTGTAGTGGAGAATCTTTCACTTTTTCATCATTGAGAATGGTGTTAGATGTGGGTTTAGCATATATGGCTTATATTATGTTATGATATGTTCCATTTATCCTGTTTTTCAAGGATTTTTATCATAAATAGATGTTAAATCTTATCATATACTTTCTTGGCATCCATTGATACTGTATTATGGTTATTATATTTCATTTGTTGGTGTGGTAACTTATACTGATTGATTTTGGATAATAACCATCCTGTGTCTTGTATAAATTCTACTTATTGTGGTGTATAATCCTTTTAATGCATTGTTAGATTCAGTTTGCTAAGTTTTTGTTAAGGATTTCACATTTGTGTTCATCTGGGAAATTGTTCTGTAGATTTCTTTCTTAGTGTTGTCTTTGTTTGATTTTGTTATTAATATAATGTTGGCCCATAAAATGTTATTTGGGAGTATTTTTACTTTCTCATTTTTTTGGTAAGAGTTTGAGCAGAATAGGTATTCGTTCATCATTGAAAGCTTGGTAGAATTCACTTGTGAAGCTGTGGAGTCCTGAACTTTTAGTTTTATTAGGGAAATTTTTGATTAATGTTGCAATTTCTTTGCTTATAATTTATCTGTATAAATTTTCTATTTCTTCCCCATTTAGTTTTGGATGATTGTATAACTCAAAGGCTGTTTTATCTCTTCTAGGTTATTGAAATTTTACCATGTAGGTACTTATCTTCTGAATTTCTGTAGTGTCGTAACTTCTCATTCATTTTTAATCCTATTTTTTGAGTTTTCTCTCTTATTTTCTTAGTGAACTTAGCTAAAATTTGTCTATTTTGTTGATTTTTTTTCAAAGAACCAACTTTGGAATTCTTTAATCATTTGGACAATTTTTTCTTTTTATTTCATTTACTTCTGCTCTAATTTTTATTATTTCTTTCCTCTGCTGATTTTTGGTTTTGATGTTCTTTTTCTAGTTCCTCAATGTAAGAGATAAGATTATTTCTTTGAACTCCTTCTTCTTTCTTGATATGGGCCTGCAGTGATATATATTTCTTAGTACTGCTTTTGTTGTGTCCCATAGTTTCTGGAAGATTCTGTTTTCATTGTAATTTGTTTCAGGTATTTTGTAATTTATTTTTGATTTCCTCATTAATTCAGTAGTCTTTCAGTAGTGTGTTTTTCAGTCCTGACATATTAGAGATTTTCCTGTTTTATTTTTGTAGTTTATTTCCAGTTTGATACTCTTTGTCAGTAAAGATGCTTGATATGAGTTCAGTCTTCATGATTTATCGATACTTGTCTTATGACCAAATAATGCGGCTAGTCTTGGAGTATGTCCCATGTGCACTTGAAAATAATGTGTATTTAGCTTTAAAAAAAGGCTTTTATCAGTGCCATTAGTCTTTAACAAGAGACATACATCCAGGCATCACAAAACAAGGGACATGTTTATATTAAAGAGTTGAGTGAAAAAACTCCCTCTGCCATCCTTTGTCAATGGGGTCTGCAAAATAGCTTAACATGTCCTCACTTTAACTACAAATGGATCCAATTCTATGTAATCCATATACGTGGAATTACTGAATCTAAGCTTTATAAGGCTATATTCAGTTTTCAGCAGTACTTCAACTTTATCCTCACAAAATATTGGAAAAAGAACAGAAAAAAATCATCTGTACAAAATGTTTTTAGTCTTTACTAAAGCCAAATAAGAATCTCATACTGAAATATGTGTAATAAAATAGAAAGTAATATAGTACCCAACCATATTTTCTAAAAAAAAATCTAGTCTGATCAGACACATATTTGTTGTACTAAGTGTTTGAAAGCTATTTTAACATTATTATTGCCAATGAACAAGGTTCTTAATTCTGTGATATTGTATCTATCTCTGATAATTGTACCTGATTACATTCCATCTGTGATTATTTTTTTTTTAAATTTTTACACCTTAGACTATTAAAATACTATTATTATTCTAGTTTAAATTTTATAATTCAGACTACTGAAAATAGCCACTCATTAATAGCCTTCTCTCTAAATCCTTCTTCATGGTATTTTTTTTTATTTTTAAATTTTTTTTATTTTTATGCATACATGAGCTGGGATACAAGCCAGAGTCATGGGAGGTGAGAGGATTCACCAGAGGCAGAGCCGGTAGCAGAACAGGCAGATGAACTAAAATACACTGCTGAGGGGAGCAGCAGGCGAGGTAGGAGAGGTCTGCATCGCCATGTGGTTCCCCTCCCTGTCCCGGGATTGAACTGGCACTGCTGTGCAGTGGATGCTTCACAGTATGGTGCTCAACCCGCTGCACCACCAGGGAGGCCCTCTCCATGGTATTTTTTATGTTGTATAATTTATAGACTTTATGAAAACCTTTCAACATATATATTTTATTTGGCCTACCCTATGAGGGAAACATTAGTACTGAATTTTATGCATGAGGATGTCTCTTAAAATTTTCATATTTAAGAATACTCAGTTGGAACTGGAATCAAAGCCTTTCATATTTAAGAATACTCAGTTGGAACTGGAATCAAAGCCTTTCTACCCTGAAGCTAGTCTAGTTTCTATTATATTACCAATACCTCCCTAGTGGCAAACTTATTAATTTACTTTTGATCAAAGATTTTCCACATGATTATTCAACTTCAAGCAGGAATGTTCAATAAGCTATGGAGTCAGTCTACCTATATATGAATCCTTACTCCTACCACATGACAGCAGTGTAAGCTTTTGTAAGTAGCTTTATCTCCTCTGAACTAGTTTCCCTATCTTAACAAAAAGGGAATCAATAACATATTCTTCATCTGATCATTGTGAAAAGAAACCATAATAGGTATGCTACTCTATCTTGCACAGAACTTCTAACATTAACCTCTTAAGGCATATGTCTCTATATTTTTCTACTCAGTAAACTTCATTCACTTGTTATCATTTACCATATAGAGTCCAGATTTTTAACTTATCATTCAATGTCCTCAGGATCTGACCTCAATATATTATTTTGACCTTATAATGTAGTATTCCTAAATGCATGTTTTCCATGCCATACAGAGCAAACTAACTAGTCACAAAATCTAAGGTGTACATTCTCTAAGTGAAATAATTCAAGTAGAGAAAGACAAATACTGGATTGTGTCAACTTATGTAGATTATAAACAAAAGGAAGGGTCAAATAAAGTGAAACCAATAATAAAACCTCAAAACATGACTGTAGAACTGAAGATACCACTCTTAGAGGAGTAGGAAAAAATAGCAAACTGAGGAGGAAGTACAATGGATACCAGTGCTTTGGTGGCACTCTTGGTGAAGTGCCATGGGTGCCTGGGTGGTTAGTGTGGCATGGTGGTATATACTTGAAGGGGGAGATCTTATACCTCTAAATCATATACAGTAGTACAAGAAAATATTACCTCACTCAAAAGAAATAAGAAAAGTAAATAAATATGTTTAGGAAAAAACACAAGTTTTCAATTCTATGACTTTGTTCATATAATTCCCTCTTCTGAGGATGTGATCTACAAATAATACCACACATAGAAATTCTGCTCACTCTTCAAAGGCCAAGTCAACTCCCACTACTTCCTCAATAAAGACTTCTTTGATTATATAGCTGAAATTAATTTTTTCCCCTCTTTTGATCTCAAAACACATTTCTTGTCCTTTTATGGACACAAAACACTTTGTTTTATATTATGTTTAACATGTTTGCCTCTTTTCCCTATTGGACAATGAGTACCTATAAGAACTGTGATAATGTCTTATTCACTTTAGTATTTCTCATAGTATCTGATGTGAAGATTTAATGTTTATGAATAATAATTACTACTAAGAACTAACAATTACAATTTGTTAAGTACTTACCAATGCTATTAAAACTTGTGTTTATCATATAGAACATACTGTATTTTTACTATAATCTTATGAGAAGTGGTTAATAAGGCAAGGGATCCAAAAGTGAAAATAAGTAAGTTGGACTATATTAAACTAAAATGCTTCTACATGGCAAAGGGACTATTATCAAAATGAAGACTCCCTTCAGAATGGGATACAATATTTGCACATCATACATTTGACAAAGGGATAATGTCCAAGATCCACAAAGAACTTATATAACTCAACAAAAAGAAAGCAAATAACCTAATCAAAAAAGTGGGATAAAGAATTGAATAGAGATTATTCCAAAGGAGGCATATATGTGGTCAACAGGCAAGTGAAAAAATGTTCAACATCATGTGTTATCATGAAAATGCAAATCAAAACCACAATAAGATACTTTCTTACAACTGTGAGAATGGCCCATAGAAAACAAAAACAAACAAAATAAAGAAACAATAAGTGTTGGCCAAGGCATGGAGGAAAATAATCAATTGCATATTGTCAGTGGCAATGTAAACCATAAAAAAGTGTCAATCATTAAAAAATAACATCATGTATATTTAATATAAAGCAGTCAAATTCTATACAGGCAAATTATAACTTTATGTTTGCTATCTTTTCCCTTTGGCTTTTAGTAAAAGTTGCCTATTGGAGAGGTCAATTTGTGCAAGTTATTCTTTAGTGGTAAAAAATGATCTGAAAAAGTACAAATGATGATCAGCTTTCCATTGTTCTAGTTATTATTTTTAGCTTTACAAAAACTCAAGAAAATCTTTTTTCTTTACAATGCATTTAATAGTTCTTGGTTTTCACAACATAAATAAGTCATGAAGAGTGTATCCCAGGGGTTTCTCTTTAACAACTAAATTTTAGTTTTTATGATCTTGCTATAATAGGCAATAAAATATGTGCATATTTCTGATCATATTTTCAAAGAAGACATAGAAAATAATTACCAGTTTGTGAAATATAACTATTAAAAGAATCTTAGATAACTATCACTCCCAAGTCATTGTTCATTTGAATACCATAGCTCATGAAAATACTTAAAGTTGCACAACCGTTGTTTTTAGAATAAAAGATGAACTACAAATTAGATGTTCATTAGAAAGTTCATAACTAATGAGCCTGAATTATTGTGTCTTCTGAGAGGTGATAAAAATTATGTTTTAAAAATGTCACATAACACAAATGACAATAGTATAGCTCCTCGATATTTCATTTGGAATTTAATATAGGTACCTATTTAATGATATAAGAAGAGCTTAAGGGTATTATTTCAGTTTAATAATGAATCAACTCATTGATCTTACTTGATCATGTGTATGACTTGAATGGTGATGGCACAGTTCATTTCCAATATTTGTAGAAATTGAATCACTTCCCATGATGCTTTGCATTTGATGACTAGATTGAGTTTGTTGGCAGACTGGAGTATGGATGATCTGAGGTTGTTGGACAATGTGATGATGACATTGAACTTGAGGACAACATTCCTAAAAGACATACACATGACAAAAACAGTCACTAAGTATACAAATAATTATCAAGAAAAAAACTAACTGAATCTATTTTTAAAAATTAAAGTTGTTTTGTGAGCTATTTCAACTCAAGGATTTGTAGTTTTAATTATTTGTAGTTATTAATTATTCCATTAAGAAAAATTTTATTGCATTCTATTTTTTTGATCAGGTAAATATAACCATCCAACTACTTATTTAGATTAACTAATGGAATTGCATGTTCTGATTAAATATTCCAGTTAAAACTAACATTGACTGTAATGAATTTTAATATTAATTAAGCTGTTTTTGATGATTTAATAGACATTTTAGAACCTAAATACATAATAATACTATAATACTGAAGATGTAGACATATGAAATTAAAAATAATATAATGTAATTTTCAATATCAAGAAGCATATTAGAAACACAATGAGGGGTACTGTTCTAAAGCTTATGAAATTTGAACATGAATTAAGAAAAAAGATTGAAAAACAGAGACTGAAGCTTCCAACCCAGAAAATATGGATACTAACTCTAATTATACCACTTAAATCTGTGATCTTGGGAAATTGTCTAAGTAACCCATTTAAGTCTCAATTTCCTCACTAGTAAAAGTGGAAATCATATGTGTCTCATTGGACTGCTACAAGGAATGAATAATCTTTGTGAAGTATCTAACAAAAGTTTTTGGTTAATAAACATCTATTATTATTTTCATATTAATTCATCATAATTGTCATTCAAAATGATCATCATCAACCCCACTCCAATAACTTTGCAGGTGGAAAAAATACCCTGAGATTCAAAGAAATAAGATAATTTACTTGTAATGAGACAACTGATAGCTGTCATAATTGAGATTGGAAGTCATGGTTTCTAGCTCAGAGTTCAGTTAGAATATTAGGCTAAATTTTTACTGTCCTCAAAATATTCTGAAATTTGTTGGTTTTAAGCTAAATCTTTGCTACTTGTTTATTTGTGATGGTTTTAAATTTAAAGTATAGTGAACAGAATGTAAAAAGATATCTGCTTATTTCAGTTTTGAGGATTTCGGATATACATGAGTTTCTTTTTCTTTTTTTTTAAAGATTTATTTATTTATGCATACAAGCACTGGGGTACAGGCCAGAGGTGCAGGGAGGTGAGGGAATCCACCAGACAGAATAGGGGGCAGAACAGGCAGATGGACTGAAACACACTGCTGAGGGGAGCAGCGGGTCAGGTAGAAGAGATCTGCCTGTGCCATATACATGAGTTTCTTATCCCTATTATTCCACTTTGATAATAGGTATATGACAGCCTGCTTTCAAAGAAAAAAACCTCAATTTTGAAACATAATGTTACATTCATGCATATAATATTAACTTTGTATAAATTCATTTTTCCCTTTTAACTGATGGCTGACATATTAACAGATAAAGCACTTAAAATTTAATTTTTTATTTGGAACTACTTACAAACTAAACAAAAGAAACAACATACATAAGATAGAATATAGCATACTTCCTCTTGTATAATATTTTGAAAGTGTATATACTTGTGTACTTACAAATATATCAAACTGTTTAAATGCACAGAACAACAACAAAAAACAGTGAATGTGCCTCTGAGAAGAACAGAGAGATTAAGATAAAGATAGTTTTTTTCACACTACATACATTTTTATTCTACTTCTGACATTTTAAATATGTCTATGACAGAAAAATTTTCCCATGTATAACAAATTATTGTTTCATGTACAAAAATATTTTGAAAGAGAGAAAAATGAAGAAATACATTTTACAAATAGAAATGGATTTAATAAACATATACATAATAAAGATCATAGATACAGTTCATAGAGTAATTTACTCTAGATTCTTTCAAATATGACTCACTTTGCAAATATGCTAGCACAAAAATCTCTACAACCAGTGAAAACTTATAGTGAGCTAAAGATACAATGGCAGTAACTTAGTCCTACATATCAATACTCATCCTAAAGTGAACAATCTGTACTCACCAATCAAAAGACAGAGTGGCAAGATGTACAAAAAAAAAGCATGATCCATCTATACAATATAGCAATGTCATACCACATCTAAACAGTTCCATAAAGTTATGGTAAAAGGGTAGAGAAAATCATTTCAAGTTAATCACTAAGAGAAAAATACAGGAACTTCTTTTCTTATGTCCAATTAGACTTACAGTTAAACATGATAATAAGTGACATAGATGAGTATACTACATAATGATCAGTGGTACAAGCCGACAAGAAGGCATAATATTTACACATCTAACAGAGACACACTCAATATATAAAACAATTACTAAATGACCTAAAGTAAAACATAGAGAACAACATAATACTAGATCTCAACACACCACATATAAATAGATGGATCATCCAGATAGAAAGTAAACAATGAAATAATGGATCAGATGGACTTAACTGTTATTTACAGAAATTTCCATCCCAAAAGAAATGAATACCATTATTCTCAAATGCACACAAAATATTCTCAATTATAGATCATATGTTGTGACATAAAACAAATCTCAATAAGTATGTGAAGTTTCAAGTCAAATTAAGTATATTTTCTTACCACAATAGTATGAAACTAGAAATCAACCTAAAAAGGTGAACCAGAAAAATCTAAACATGTAGAGACTAAACAGAATGCTTCTGAATAATTCGTGGGTGAACTAAGAATCAAAAGAGAAAAAAAAATCTTGATATGAACAAAAATGAAGGGATGAACTATCATATCCTATGAAATGCATTAAAGTAGTCTTATGAGGGAAATTCATAGTAATACAGCCCCGTATAAATAAACAAGAAATCTCAAACAATTTGACCTTAGATCTAAAGAGCTGAAAATTAAACCAAAAATCAGTAGAAGGAAAAAAATACTAAAAATTAGGAAAAAAATGAAGTATAAATAAAAATATGGTACAAAAGAGCAATGGAAATGAGAAATATATTTTTTCTTTGAAAGAATAAACAAAATTGATAAACCCGGAAAATACATCATGGAAAATACAGATGATACATTCCTAGAAACAACCTTAGATAATTATTTGGGAATGCAACTGCATTGTTAAAGGCGGATATAAACAAATGGGACTACATCAAACTAAAAGGCATTTGTACAGTGAAAGAAACCACCACAAAGACAAAATAGCAACCTGTGGACTAAGAGAAGATATTTGCCTGGCACTTATTCAACAAAGGGTTAACTTCTGAAATATATGAATAACTTACACAAGTCAACAACAACAACAAAATTTTGCCCAATTAAAAGTGGGCAAAAGACCTAAACAGATACTTCTCCTGAGAAGAAATACAGATGACTCACATGAGCATGAAAAAAATGCTTAACCATATTTATTATAAAGAAAATAAAAAGGAAAATCACAATTAGATATTACCTCACACCATTAAGAATGGACTACATCAAAAAGACTGGAAATGAGTGTTGGCAAAGGTGTAGTGAAAAAAGAATTCTCATTTTTTTTGTTGGTTGGAACAGAATGGAAACAGTATGGCAATATGTAAAAACTTAAAAATACCGTGTGGTCCAGTGACCCCAATCTTAGGTATTCATTTATCAAAAGCACATTAAAATACTAACTATGAAAGATATATGCACCCTATGCTCATAGTAGCATAATTTACAATAACTAAAAGGGAGTAAGCATAAATATTCATCAAAGATTGACTGAATAAAGAAGTTATGTTATATGAATGATTTCACTCCTAGGAGTGATATAAGGGAACCAAATAAGGAAGCAAGTAAAAGAATAGTAACAATGGGGCATGGGATGAGGGCAGAAAGCACAAGAGAGACTGAGGTGATGGTGTACTGGTGAAATGGTGGTGGTAAATGGGGACCACAATTGATGTCAAATATATATAAATGAAGGGGAAATTATAATAATATTGATTAAACTGATTACATGTCAGGATAATCTCTTTTATATATATACTGCCTTAAATATATATATTTAAATAAAAAATAAAAATGTTACTGAGATGCATGTCAAAAAAAAGAAGTTATGGTATATATAGTCAGTGGATTACCACTCAGCTATTTTATATGATGAAATAGTGCTTTTTAAGAAAATGTGGACATAACTTGAAGTAATTATGCCAACTGAAATAAGTTAGAATTTCAAAGATGATTATGGGATGATTTCACTTATTTGTGGAGCATAAATAACCAAGTGAAATAAACTGGCAAAACACAATAAAAATAAAACTTGATCTCTGAAAATATATCTACTAGATGGTAAAGGAAAGGTGAGGGTGGGAAAAAATGTTAGAGGGGGCAAACGTGTTAGTGTAATGTCACTAGAACTCTGATGATAGGTGAGTAAAGCATATTCACATATCAAAAAAATGAAGTTATACTCCTGAAATTACAACTTGCTAATGAATGGATAATCAATAAAATTTAATTTAAAAAAAAGAAAAATTAAGCACAAGAAAGCAAATATTCAAAATATTCAAGTAGGTAGTAGCAATGCTCTCTTAAAGGAATTCTCTAATTGTTCCAGATGTGCAACAATAATAATGTACAAGATAATTTCTTCCATAGGGATCATGATTTAGGAAACTGTTTACTATTTTGAAAGAAAAAGTTGAAAGCAGCATGAAATAAAATGTCTCAAACATACCTTACTATTTAAAATGTGTCAAGTTCCTTGTTTTGGCAGTCTAGTTAGATAGGACATAGTATATTTTAATAGTCTGAGTGATGGGAAGTGCCCATTTTAGAACAGACATATTTGATAATTCCTTCTCTATTTGGTATCATAATGCCCAGAAATAGTCTGCTCTTCCTCTAGAAGGTATGTATTCAGCACATTTTATAGAAAAAATATGATATTTTTTCATATTTTTTGTATAAACTTCATTTTATTATAATCACCTTCCCAAAGAAAACCAGAATCTTAAAGATTTGGATGTTTATGATTCTGAGAGTTTATTTTGTTTTTATTTGGCATCAATTAAGTAATAATATATCAATTTATATGATTCTGAAAACACACAAATACTCATAAAATATGTTCTCATAGCAAGAGAATTAAAAAGAAGAATTTAATATATTTTTACATTTCATTGTATATGAGAACACTGATTTTATGATAAAAATTCATTTGAGGGGCCTCCCTGGTGGCACAGTGGGTTAAGCAATGCACTATGAAGCAAACCACAGCCACTGCAGCACGGGTTCGATCCCTGCCACCGGTCAGGGAGGGGACCCACATGGCATAGCAGGTCTCTTCTGCCTCGCCCGTTGCTGCCCTCACAGTGTGTTTTGGTCAGTCTGCCTGTTCTTCTCCCCACACTGTCTGGTGAATCCTCTCACCTCCTGCAACTCTGGCCTGTACCCAGCTCTTGTATACATAAATAAATAAATCTTTAAAAAATTCATTTCATATTATTTAACTGCCTGTTATGAGTTGAATCGTGGTCTTCCCCAAAAAAGGAATGTTAAAATTCTAACCCACATTATCTCAGAATATGACCTCATTTGGAAAACAGGTTTTTTTTTAAAAAAAAGATTTATTTATTTATGCATACAAGGAACTGGAGGGTATAGGTCAGAGGTTCTTGGGGAGCAGAACAGGCATATCTACTGAAAACACTGCTAAGGGGAGCAGCAGGCAAGACAGGAGAGGTCTGTTCCGCTATTTGGGTCACCTCTATGGCCGGGGATTGAACTCTTGCTACAGTGGCTGCTGATAGCGTAATAGTGCTGCACTTGAACCTCTTGTGCCACCAGGGAGGACCCTGGAAACAGTTTTTTTAAGAGTTTATTAAAATGACATTATCAGGGTGTGTCTTGATCAAATATGACTGGTGTCTTCATAAATTGGTAATTCAGGCACAGGGATAGAAATACAGAGGAAAGATAATATAGAAGTAAAAAGAACATGTCATCTGAAGGAAAAGTGTCAGAGTGATGCATCTGCGAACCAGCGAATGCATGAAATTATCAGGAAGTGAGATAGGCGTGGAAGAGTTCCTGCCTTAGTGGCTTCAGAGGAAAGTGGCCTTGCCAACAGTGATTTCATACCTCTCATCTCCACAACTGTGAGACAATTATTTTATTTTAAGTCACCCATATTATGGTACATTGTTACAGCAGTATTAAGAAACTAATATCCTCATTCAAAAATGTCCATGAGACAAGTCTCAGATAGACTGGACATGGTGTATCCACTGAACAGGTAAAGGTGAAACCTCTTAATTACCATGACAATTCTGCTTGAAGGACTTGCAACTCTACAGGTCATGGAATTACTATTGTCCTTCTGCAGTACTGAAATTTGAACTTGATCTCCCAAATAAATTTAATGAAATTTAAAAACCTGACTGGAAGAATAATTTTCTAGATATTTTACATACCAGTTCATACATTTCTTTCCTTAAAAATTCATCTAATACTGCAAAAAAATAAAATGAAAAACTTCATTTGATACTAAATGAATTAAGACAAAATTGTAAGCTTTAAGTTATTTTTATCAGTTCAGTTTAAAAGAAAAATTACAAAGCATTGGTATAGCTACAGTAAGTTCAGATTCTACCAATAATTTTCTATGTGACTTGACAATTTCCTGTCCAGTAGAACAGATAATAGTTCATATAAGGAACTTGATATGAAAGTGTTAAGGATGACATGAAGGGCTGTGGACATAGTAAGGTATTATTGACTCACACTTGACAATGTAATACTAGTTAGTATGCACTTACAAAATTAAAAAATTTATTAATGAAACAATTTTTACTTACTTGATCCATATTTAACTTCTCCACTTTTCTTATTGTTTTTTCATAAATAACATTGTTTCCTGGGAAGAAACGGTTTCCTCTTAGAAATGGAGAGAGTGGTTCCTATAAAGACAGCAAAGACTGTGTTTTTCTTTGAAAGGTACCTTTTCAGAGCAACTGTAACTTAAGCAGTTATGCACTCCAATAAATTCTGAGGTTCTAAAAGATTCTCAGGTCAGGCTTCAGTAGATATATAAATGACATCCAATAAGGTTCTGAGAAATGTAAGGATATAGTAACATAGTTCATTTTCTCACACAGAAAAATCTGGATCTGGGCTCTCCTGGTGGCTCAGTCAGTTAAGCAATGCACTACGAAGCAAAACACAGTCACTGCAGCACGAGTTGGATCCCTGCAGCCAGCCAGGGAGGGGACCCACATGGCACAGCAGCCTAGCCTGCTGCTCCCCTCAGCAGTGTGCTTCAGTTGATCTGCCTGTTCTGCTCCCCACTCTGTCTCTGGTGAATCCTCTCACCGCCCTGGACTCTGAGCTGCAACCCAGCTCTTGTATGCATAAATAAAATAAATCTTAAAAAAATGTGTATCTTTTTACTGGGACTAACAAAATCATCTGGGCAATTTGGTAGAGGGTAGAAAGACACTTTCCCTTTTTCTGTTCTTAAGAAAAAATAAGTGGGTTTCCTTTCAGGCAAACATGCATGGCATTAAACTCATTTAAATTGGGTTCACTGGCAGTTTTCTTTCTATGCAAAGTATTATCAGAGAAATGCAAAATAGACACAATTCAGCACTTTGGAACTACAAGGTACATAGTACTATATTAAAGATTTTTCCCCTGGAACTCAATTTGGGGGTTCTTCAAGTATATAAATTTTACTTCTGATTATAGTAAAAGCTAAGCCTCTCAGTACAGCATGTGTTTTGAATAATGATAACAGAGTAGAGGCTTTAAGAACCACTATATCTCCATATAATCAACTAAATTAATGCAGGATTATCCAAGTGCTTAGACCAGGAATCTAAAATAAATGTAATATGTACTATATTCTTTTTCCTTCTTTTTGATTTTCATATGAATCTTTACTTGTATAAGAGAAGTTGGGATTCTTTTGTCACAAACCAAAAATTGCATTCATTCTTTTCTGTAATATAGGAGAATAAAATGGATGAAGGGTGGGTTTAACTTTGTCACTGATGTTTTTAGGACCATTTCAAAATCAACAAAATATGCTGACATTTTTTGTAGTCTTCTGTTGTTAAAAACTCTTAGAATAACTAAACTAAAACACAGGTTGTTTAGAAGGCAAGATACTATTGATCCCAAAGCTATATTCTTCAGGTATTCAAGTTTAATAATGTATATTTTAAAAGTTCTGGTCTATTTTGTTAAAAAATATTAGTGATTAAATTTGACTAGCTGATGAATTATCATATGTAAAGATGAATCTATTTATATGGATTCCCCTAGGAGCTATTTTGTGTTTGATTTTGTAAAAATCCTCTTTGAAAGTTATTTGCAATCACATGTTTAGGAGCTTACTATGTATATCAGACTTTGATAAATGTTGAGACATGAATCAAATTTAAATTATAACCAGGAGCATTGGCTATTGATCAGCGTTCTTCAAACCATAGACAGCTGACTATTTTTGCAATGTCCTGAAGCTAAGAATCGTATGCAGATTTTTTAAAGTATTGTAAATAGAAGGGGGGAAAAAACTCAGAGACCATACGTAGTCAGCAAAGCCTAAAGTATTTACTATATAATCCTTTAAAAACATATCTGCTGTAATGCTATATAAACACAGGCATCTATTAACACAATGTAGAAAGGAACAATTGCCTATCAGAGGTATAGAAAAATAAGTGGATGGAAATCAGAGCCCGAAAATATGAGTTTTATCTGACAATGCTTAAGTAGGTTAGTTGAAGTAGGTGACATTTGAAAGAATGCTATGTAAAAACATTTTTTAATTTAATAATATAACATTGGGAATACATACTACATTTAAATTAATTTATGAGAATCTTGTTAGAAGTTTTTATAGGATATTAAGGTAAAAATACACAAAAATAGGCCTATTGAGGGCAGGAACTTTATCCCCTATGAATGAACACATGATTGAGTGAGACAGGATGATATGAACTTTTTATATTAAGGATATAAGTATCTTGTAAGAGTTTGGGAAAACAAATTTAGCAAAAACATGACTTTTTTCTTTGTGAACTACAGCTCAGTATAAATGCTGAATCATTCATTATTTTTTAAGGAGAAGAATAATTTGTATATTAACAGTGTTGATTCTATCTAAAATGTGTGTTGGACTTATGATTTTAAATGACCACTGCAGAAAAAAAAGGCTTTCAATTTTAGGGAATTACTGTTTTCCTAAAATCTGTGAGAAATATTTGGTTTTGACCAAATACTACTCTGAATAATTCATTTGAGTAAAACAGGTCAGCAAAATAAATTTAATCATAAATCTTAGATATCTCAACAAATGAGTTGCTATACAGTTTTACTGTTTTGGCAACTTATTTTTTTCAATCTGTACATTTGAATTGGTGCCAGATCCACCCTGAAAATTAACAGGTGTTTTCAAAGATGGCTAATCTTATAATTTTAATTGTGCCTTTTAGAACCTCTGGCAGTAGTTCTCACAGATAACAAATTATATAAGCCCCAACGTCTTCTTTACTATTCCCAGGCTATGAAGTCTTGTTGGAGGAAAAAAAATAGAACCAGATAATGTGAATTTGGCTCAATACAAATTCAAGTTAGCCAACATTCAAGTTAGGCAACTTGAAGTTGCCCTCTAACCTTCAGAGTAATACTTATAGTCCTCAAATTCTCTGTAATTGTAATTACAGATAATTACAAGTCTTCATTTTTCTCAATTCCTTATGTCCATGTTCCCTTATTCTACTTATTGAGAAAATCAAGATAATCTATCTAATAAGATCTGTCTACTCTCCTTCCCACCTCAAAATTTTTCTGTTTCTGCTCCATCTCATTATTAAAAAAATATTCCCTTTTGTTTCCTGAAATCACTTCTCCAACTATATCTACAACTCTCAGATTTCCAAGATTCTGTTTTCTCCTTTAATTAGCATCCTAGCTCTCCTTTCTTTAATCAATATCCTTTTTAAAAGAGTGATACTTACTTCTTTATCTATTTATCAATTAGCTTTTCTTAAAGATTTATTTATTTATACATACAAGAGCTGGGATACAGGCCAGAGTCCAGGGTGGTGAGAGGATTCACCAGAGACAGAATGGGGAGCAGAACAGGCAGAGCAAGAGCTGGGATACAGGCCAGAGTAGTGAGAGGATTCACCAGAGACAGAATGGGGAGCAGAACAGGCAGAGCAACAGAAGTACACTGCTGAGGGGAGCAGTGGGCACAGCAGGAGAGGTCTGCTGCGCCATGTGGGTCCCCTCCCTGGCTGGCCAGCCGGTGGCAGGGATCGAACTCATACTGCAGTGGCTGCGATTTGCTTTACTGCAGTGGCTGCGATTTGCTTTACTGCAGTGGCTGCGATTTGCTTCATAGTGCGTTGCTTAACCCACTGCGCCACCAGGGAGGCCCAAATAGTGCCATGTTTTTTTAATGGTCAAACCTTGTTCTCAAACTTCATCCTCCTTAGCTTTTCAGTTATTTGAAGCAATCTACTACCCCTTTCTCTATTTGCTTCAGTTGCTCTGTGTTTATATCTTTCTCTGACAACCAGTCTGTCTGTGAAAATGACTCTTTCCTTTCATTCTTTAAAGAAGGCATTTCACACGGTTCTGACCTCTACTTTGACCATTGTGTCTCAGTGATCTCACGCTTCCCACAGCTATGATGATAACTTTAAGAGTTATAACACCAATGTCTTTATCTTAAATGTGACCTTTCTCCAAGTCATTTTAAACTGCCTGTTGGGTATCCTCCCTTTCATACATCTAAATACTACTAGTTCAAACAGATCTCAACAATCTCCCTTTCCCAAATCAACTCTCTACCCTCATTCTTAATCCTTTAATTGCTCTATCATAACCCAGTGTCTCAAACTCAAAAGTTTAGCAGTATATTTTTTTCTTGTTTTAGTCCCATCCAATATGTTATTAAATTTTATCAAAGCTACTACCAGAATAATTGTCACAAAAAATACCAACTGATATGTTTTGAGTTATAAGAACAAAGCATGTCACACTTATTTAAGCTTTAGATTCTTCATTAGTAAAAGGATACTACTAGCAAAGCTGATTATAATACCTTAAATACCACAATAAATCCTTTTCAGATTTCCCCAAATGAATTTTCTATCTTCAACCTCTGAACTTCACTAAGACTTTATCTGCATTTCTCTCTCATTGCATTTGTCACACATGCCACCAAGTGTTTTTTTGTTTTCCAAGAAACTGAAAACAAAAGATTTAGTATTACCTAAAGGTGACTTAAGCTCCATGCTCTTCTTTAAAAAAGAAAAAAATAATACTATTAACTGTTCTGCCAGTCACCCATTACTGCTGTAGTTTACCATTTTACATAGCTATTCGTAGACATTTTCCTTCCTGACAAGAGCTGTAAGCACCTCTTATCTAGGAGCCTTGTTTTATTTCCTCTCCTTGCTCATTTGAAAGCTGCATAGTGCTAGCCCCACAGCAGGAGCTGCACAACTAGAAAATTAACGAAACTTATTAATTCTACTGAGGACCAAAGTTTTATCTTTGTTTCTGGCTCATGTCATAGTCCAGAATACATATATCCTTTGTCTAAAATGGGAATAAATAGAGAACAGGGAGTATCAGAAACAAACAAAAAGTTGAACAAAGGTAAAAGAAATCATAAAGAGAGATGTGGGTTGAGATAGATTTAATTACAAGGGGGAGAAATAAAGATTAGACAAGTTGGTAGGTGAAGGAGGATAAAGTGTCTATTTAGGAAACTCAGATTGTTATAATTAAACCAAAATATTCTCTTGGGAGAATATGAAAGAAGAAACAAAAAGGGCATGTTATTTAGTCCTCCCTGGTGGCACAGTGGCTCAGCAACGCACTAAGAAGCAAGCCACAGCCACTGCAGCACGAGTTCGATCCCTGTGGTCGGCCAGGGAAGGGACCCACATGGCATAGCAGGTCTCTCCTGCCTTGCCCGCTGCTCCCCTCAGCAGTGTGTTTCAGTCAATCTATCTGTTCTGTTCCTCACTCTGTCTGGTGAATCCTCTCACCTCCTGTGACTCTGGCCTGTACCTCAGCTCTTGTGTGCATAAATAAATAAATATATTTTTAAAAAAGAGCGTATATTTATATAAATGAAATAAGTATTAAACATAAATGGAATTTCCAGGCCGCTTTGCAAAACCAGTTTGATTATATTTGTTTGCAAAGAAAAATTTGAAATGTTTTCTTCCTCATTAGTTAAAGTTAAAAGCTTTAAAATGATCACTTTTCCTTGGGCTTCCCTGGTGGTGCAAGGGGTTAATCACCTCACTGTGATGTATCCTCAGCCATTGTAGCACAGTTCCATCCCTGGCCAGGGAGGTGATCTACATGGCACAGGAGACCTCTCCTGTCCCTACTGCTGTTCCCCTTAGCAGTGTGTTTCAGGCAATTTGCCTGTTCTGCTCCCTGCTCTGTCTCTGGTGAATCCTCCCACCTCCCACACACCTCTGGGTTGTACCCCAGTTTTTGTATCCATAAATAAACCTTTAAAAAATAAATTAAATAAAATGATAATTTTTCTTCAATCCTTTGCTGAGTTCTTCCCCTGAAAAAAAAAAACTACATGTTTTCTTGCAGTTCAGCACAGCCATAATAATAAGCCCTTATAATGCAGTGTTACATATATTTTATACTTGCATATACATTTATGATTTCTCTGCTTTTGTGTCTTGTCCGTGATTGCGGAGGATGGGATTGGAAAAGGCAGTATGTAGGTGATTCTCTATATCCTAATTCATCTATATCATCAATTGTCTTTAATTTTTAAGTGCTTCTCTCCCAGATCTGCATTGTTCAATTTCAGTCCCAACTCTGCAGCTTAATAATTTGGAGCCAGTTAAGAATTCAGTTTCCAAAAGCACTGATTAATAATGATCAGGGCAAGTTTTCCATGACAACTTTGTATTTTGAGTGCTTACTCCATGAGAGTAATATCTGATCAGTCTGTCTATGAACTAATTGGAGTTCATAACATGACACAGAGTTATGGGAAAATCTTCATTTATATTATATTTTTAATATATATTTATTACATCATCCTTCATATTTGTACAATGTATGTTTTCCCTGTGAAATTCCCATCAGCAATTCATCCATGCACCTATATTTTAATGTTGAGGCCTGTTACAGGGAAGTAGTTCTTCCTGATATTTCTTTAAAAATGTATTGAAATTGGGACCTTCCTGGTGGCCTAGAGGTTATCTCATTTTTATTACCTCTATGACCTGAGTTCGAGCCCAGCCAGGGAACTAACCCACGTAGCACAGCAGACCTCTCCTGTTCCTGCAGTTTCCCTCAGCAGTGTATTTCAGTACATCTGCCTGTTCCGCTCCCCACTCTACCTCTGGTAAATCCTCTCACCCCCCCATACCTGGGCTGTGCCCCAGTTATTGTATGCATAAATAAATTAAAAATAAATAAACAGATCTTTCAAAAATGTGTTAACATCGCTTATATTATATAGATTTCAAGTGTACAGCATTACAAATCAACATATCTAACAAACTATAAATTAAATTTATGAATTTTTATAAATTAAATTAAATATGAAAACATGAAAGTTTAATAGCCATGACTAAGCTGGAAAAATTAATTTAGTTTCTAGGTTCACTTATCTTTGGAATATAAATATAAAAAAAATTACACTGGCAAAACACAACAAAAACAATTCTTAGACTTAGTGAAGAGTATACTAGTTTCCAGAGGGAACAGGGGAAAAGGAAGAGGGACTAAACGGACGGAGATGATAGGGCATAGGTAGAGAAGTTTTGGTGGAGGGTGAGAAAAGCAGGTGTACTTATGGAAGAATAAAAATGCAATCAAAAGTTATATAGACATGATAATTACTGATAAATTATTCAAAAATATTTTAGTACCTCTAAAAAGGAAAAAATAATTTCTAAAAAGCTGAAACCTTGTTTTGTTCACTGTTTTGTCTGTCCATATTAGGGCAACTTTTTGGTACATTATAGGTAATCAATAAATAGTAATTGAATAAATTAACTTCTTGTGCTTCTATTTTCCTGCTTTTTAAAGATTAAACAAGATAAAACATGTAAATTGCATACTATCAAGTATATATCCAATAAATATTAATTCTTCCATTTCTCCATTAGCTAAAAGATAAGAATTCATCCAAAAATACAGAAGAGTCACTGTGAACATGATTTGTGATCCAGATGATTTGATATTTAATATATCTATGTATCTATCTTAGGCAAGCACAACAATTCTCACATTATGAAAAAGAGTACTATCCAAAAGAGGCACACTCTCATCTCCCAGACCCTCCTTATGTTCTCCTCCTACTGTATACTTTTCAGATTCATTGTTTAAACATTTGATTCTGAAAAAGAAGGAGCAAACAGCTACTTTATTGTAATAGCATTTTCTTTCATGTATATATGAAAATTCAAGCAAATGTAAAAAAAAAATCACCCTCAAAACAGAACCTGCATCACATTAGTGTACACACACACACACACACACACAAACACACACACACCTTACAGCTTCTATAGCTGAAGATACATGAGAAAATTATTTTAAAATAAAATAGAAAGAGGTGAGAAAAACACAAGCAGAATAGTATATCCTCGCCACCCCCCATAAGAGTGTTGTGTATTATCCTAATTAATTTTTTGCTTTTTACAGTGATAGCAAATAATCCATTTTATTTTGTAGCAGAGAGTAGGAATGTTTCCTGCAATAGCAGAAAAATAGAATAAAAATGAAAGAATTGCTATATTCATATTCAAAGCAGTTTTTCTTTGTGAAATTTTTGTCCTTATAACCCCATAGAAAGACCTCTTGAACTATCTATTACAGCTAAAGAAGGACTGTGTATGTTCATGTGTTGATTTATTTCTGTGGGAAAAACATTTTCTTAATTTTTTCCTCAAAATTGAGATAAAGAATAATATCTTAGTTTGCAAAATATAAGATTATATATCTTAATGTAGAAAAGATATATAATGTAAAAAAATGTAATAGTTGAAACTTAGTAGAAAATATAATAATGTAACTTTCAAGAGCTCTCAGTGTCAGTTACAAAATTCACACACAGTAACAATGGACAAAAGACATTTTTGAGCATTTAATTTCTAAGTTTCTTCATCCTAGTCCATATGTGAATAGCAAATCTAAATAGACTGAAGACTCCAGCCACTTATATAACAACTGACAATGTTTTTGTGAAACCTGTGAAAGAACGCTGTCCCTTTTTTCTTTGGTTCAAAGTACACAAAAATCCTTTCTAGTGCTAGGGTGGGGCTATAGAAATATAAAGACTTTATAGCCAATTTCCATATTGTTTGAAATGGTTTCATCTCTGAGTCAGAATGACTGAGTCCTTGGTTATAGAATTCAAGATGAATTCAAAGTTAATGATTAGAAATCCACTTTAAAACTGAAAGGAAGTCCAACAATCTAATTTTAGAATACCTGACTCACCCTTCTATTACGAGCTATGAAATTCTAAGGAATTATAGATTGAGAGAAGAGTTTGCGTGACATATCTTACCTGTTCAGGATTTTGTACTATATATCTTCTAACAGTGGTCTGTGGATATGTAGTGACTTTCACTATTGGAGAATGGAGTTCCTGTAAAGTGAAGATAAAAGCTATATATAATCACAGTTGTTTAATGACCTTGGAGACATCAATAATAATAGGAAGCAATTTTCAGAGTGAAATTTTTAGTCATTAGAGTGAATGATATGAATTTATGATTTAGTTGATTTCATTCTCAAAAACATATGTGAAAGTATGTGTTTATATGTTAAGCACTATACTACATATTTTAATTATACTCATTTCATAGTAATTCATCACATATTCCAAACTATACTCACTGAGAATTTAAAACTATTCTTTCCATCATTTCAGTGTACTTACATGATTAGGAGAAAATATAGTTTAATATTTATTAACTGAATCTTCTGCTTGGGAAAAATACTCTATAACTTATAATATCCTATAAATTATAAAATGGAAGGAGACCCAAAGACAAAAGTGTGTATATATACGTGTAAACATTTACATCTTCAGTATTCAGTTGTAAATACATAAATAACATTAAAATGTAGAGAAAACACTAGAAAAACTAATATGTAAGCTTTCTTAGAAAGAGAATTAATATTATTAATATGTAGATTTATATGTCAACAAGAAAAAATATTTTACCCTAATAAAGTAACTGGAATAAACAATTTATAAAAGAAGAAAAACGTGGTTAAAATAATAACAAAAAATAATTCAACAAAACTAAAAATAAAAAAAATAACAAAACAATGCCACATTTTAACTGGAAATAAATTTTAAATAGAAATGCTAATGATAGATGCAGTAGGGGTGCACTTTACTATGGAAAGGGGAAAGATTGAAGAATCATTCATTAGCTGTAATATATAGCCATTAAAATAATGATCTTGTGTAATACCAATGTACATAAAAAAACTGTTGCTATTATGTAATGTTAAGTGAAAAATGAAGATATAATGCTGCATATGATATCAACTTTTATTAAAATGGAAGAAAACAGCAAAATAATGTAGTATCTCTGGGTAGAGGAGGGGATAATGTGCGATTTTTGCTTTCTCTTCATTATATTTTTTTAGTCACAAAAATATTATTGTAAGTAATAAGCCATATAGTAAATCCACTTTTAAACCCTTTCATTATGAAAAAAATCTCTTAGTTAATATAATATCCTGACAGCATGTAAATATAGTGAATAGCTTTCATTTGAGTTATTTTTCTCTGATATCCTAACATTGGTAGTCCCATAAGGTATATTCACATTTTATCCCCCTTTATCTCACTCTCTTATGTTTTTCTATAATTATTGTTCACTGAGGTAATTTTGAGCTACCCTCATCAGGTATTAACCACCATAGTGCACCTACCACCAACTCACCCATATTCCATTACCATAGACCACTGTGCCTCCTTCCCTCTTTGTCCTTACTCCTCCCCCACACCTTCCTCAAACTTGATACTTCAGTTCTGTAGACAGCTTGATCAAGTGTTAGTTTTTCAGCTGTCTTTGACTATTAATTTAGTTATTTAATATTCTATGTATTAATGACACCATCCAGTATTTATCTTTCTCATTCTGAGTTATTTCATTTAGCATTATCCTTTCAAGTTCCATCCATGTTGATACAAATGGCATGAGTTTATCTTTTTTGATCATTGAGGCAATTTGGATGTTTCTACATCTTAATTATTGTAAATAGCACTGCTATAGACTAGCATTTGTCCCATATAAAATACTACTCAGCAATCAAAAAAGATAAACTCATGCCATTTGTGTCAACATGGATGGGACTTGAAAGGATAATGCTAAGTGAAATAACTCAGAATGAGAAAGATAAATAACGCTTGGCATCAATAATATGTAGAATATTAAATAACTAAATTAATAGTCAAAACACTAATTTGAAAATATATCTTCACTCTTATGTGTATATCAGCACTTTTACAATAGTAAAGATATGGATACAACTAAATGTCCCAGGACACGAGTAGATCCAGAAGATATGGCACACATACACAGTGGAATACCACTCAGTGATCAAAAAAGATATATTCATGCCATTTGTGGCAACGTGGGTGGAACTGGAAAGGATTATTCTAAGCAAAGTGAATCAGAAGGAGAAAGACAAATACTGGATAGTTTCACTTATATGTGGAAACTAAAGAAACCAAACAAAGAATCAGACAAAAAGAAACTGTAAAACCAACACTTGAAAGCAGCTTCTAGAAGGAGTAGGGGGAAAAGGGAAGAAGAGTAGAGAAGACAGGGAGGAAAAGGCAAAGCAGAGGAATGTGGTACTTTGGTAGTGGGAAACTATGGTGTCTGAAGGAAGAAATCCCATACTGTGAACAAATAATCAAGGATGTTTAAAAATTAAAAATAAATAAACTGCACTTTTAAAAAGAGTATTCAGATTGAGTTTACAATGAATGAATCTATAAAAGTCTCAGTTCACATTTGTTTCAGCCCTTGCTTCAGATTCTTTTAATTTACTGAACTGATTCTCATTTCTGTGACTCCACTTTCTAGTTTTATATTCGACATTTTTTGAATGTGTAAAACTTTATGGAGGCCTACAGATTGCTTAAACATATGAGCAAGGCTTACATATAGGATACACACAGATGCCAATACACATGAAAAAATGTTAAACCTCAATAATGTTAGTGAAATATATGAGCTATCACCTCACAATGAGCTATCACCTCACAGCAGAAAAATGACCCATATCAAAAAGACGAAACAAATGTTGCAGAGGGTGTGGAGAAAAACAAACTCTTGTGTGGAGAAAAACCAACTCTGTTGGTGGGTATGTAGGCTGATCCAGTCCCTATGGGAGTGTACGGAGGTTTCTCAAAAATTAAAAGTAGATCTACTTATATAATACAACAAAGCAAAACTTGGGTATTTATCTGAAGTATATGAAAATACATTTGTACTCTTTTGTTTATAATAGCATTATTCACAATACCAAAGATATAGAAATGGATGCAATCTAAATGTTTATCAACTTGATAAACACACATAAAATGAAATACTACTCAGCTATTTCAAAAGATGAAGTTTTGCCTTGTGTGACAGCATAGATAAGACTTGATGTCAAATTATACCCAGTGAAATACGTGTGAAAGTGAAAGAATTGCTGGATGGTTTCACTCATATGTGAATATAAATAAACAAAACAAACAAGCAAAACAGAATAGAAATAGCTCTTAGACTCTAAAAAATATATCATAGTTACCAGAGGGGAAGGGAAAGAGATGGGAAGAATGGGTGAAAATATTCCATTTGATAGTGTGAACAACACTGGAACTTTGGTGGTAGGTTTGTGAAGTATATACACATATTGAGGCATGAAAACATACTCCTAAAATATATACAGTATTGTTAACCAATAATGAATCAATACAATTTTATTTAAAAAAGAAAAAATCTAATTTAATGCAAAACTTTTTTCACCTGTTCAGTGTTTTGTGTTACATGTAGAGTGCTTGGTGCACAAGTAGATATTTTCAGAGTTGGAGAATGAAGTTCCTGCAGAAACAAAAGGGAATTCAGAAACTGTTATTAAGCAGTGTCATTTAAACCTCAAGTTCTTGAGGCATTATTTCCTTTACTTTTATAATAACCCAACTGTCAAAAATAAGAATATCACCTAGTGCATTTTTAGATGTCCATCTTTCCAAAGAACACATTGTTGAATTCCTTATCTGCTATGCAAGCTAACCTAATGATCAAATGATTTCTAGTATGATTTTATAAAAATACACAGAAATTATCAAAGCCATTAAATGTAAAAGTTCTCAAACCAATAAATAATCTGAACACAACTAAAACTACTACTCTAAGATTACTTCACAGTAACTCAATTATGCTTTGTCTGATCTATGTCTAGATTAATTTCAATGAGTAAGTCCTATTTTTAAAAAAATGATCCATAAAAATGAGAGTATGATTTTTAGCATTCAGTTAATGAATGGTAACTTTATCAATTGTGGATGTATTCTTTGCTTTTGTTTCCTGCAAATCAGCAAACTGCAGGTATGTTAGTATCAAAAGAGTTAATAGCATTATTCAATATCTTCATACATTAATATAATTTATAACCAGTTGAAACAATTACAGGCTATATACCCACAATAATAATTTTTTTCTTTAGAATAAAGGCACTATTACAAATAAGAATCATGAATTTACAAGGAGAACAGTGACAGATTCACATGGAAGAATAGCTATAAAGTAGGTGTAACATGCTCCATGCTGGTCTTAAAACAGGACTATGTGTTTATTCAAACTGCCAAATAGTCTGCATGATGTGGCTTTCCTTTTGTTTTATATTTTGCTTCAATGGGTAATATTTTCAGCCTCCACCCCCTGTTACATCAATAGCAATACTGAGGGTTTTATGTTTCAAAGCAACCTTTGAATATGTTCTCAGATTTCCTGCTGGTAGATGAAAAGAACTGCTCAAATGCAGATAATTAAAGTGCAAACCAAACAGGTACATGTTCTTCAGTTTAGGAAAATGGTTACAAATATAACTAAGTGCAGGTGTGTTTGGCCCACATATCTATTAGAAGAGGATTCAGAGACACAATACAAGGAAAAACTGCTTTTTAGTTATGCAGTAGTACATAAAAACTTATACAAACAAGTAAAAGGTTTGCCCTCAACCATCCTCTCTCCATCTAAATACCTTATCCAGAAGTAAATAATGTGCAGGTGTATCTTTACCTAAATATACAATGTATAAATAATAGTACTTGCTATTTTCAATTTCTACAAAATAAGCCTAACAACATCTTATATTATAGATATGTCTCAGTCCATTATTTTAAATTTAAAGTGTTCTGTAATGATTGTTTGATAGCTTGTTTATTTCCTTATTGATAAACATTTTTACCAGGTTTTCACTATGCTGCAATGACCATCCTTATTTAATATGGGTGTTCTATAGAATGACACAAAGAAGTGGGATTGCTGTGGTACAGAGTATATTATTCATTTTAATAGATACTGCCAGGTTGAGTTTTCAAATGGCTATGTCAATTATATAGCCACTAGTGATGCATAAACGTATGCAGGTCTGGAGAAAGTTTTGGCTTTTTCCCCTCAGGTTTCCCAAGACTTTATTTGTGCAGAGCCAAGATGGGGAGGCCCTTACAGCTAAACGATGTTGGGCCTCTTGGGAGTGAAGCATGGTTTGTGCTGGCAACCCAGGATCCCTGGGGCAGTGGGGGAACTTGATCTTTGAGTAGTAGAATTGTTTGACTGCTGGCGTGTGGCATTTGTGTGCCACATTTGCTTGCAGCTATCTTCCACTACCTTAAACCTCTGGATGGAGTGGGCCTGGGCACCCATATCTCAATAGTAAGGTCCCATTACTCCCAGTATATATTGTGGGTGCCACTGAGGGAGTCAGCGAAGCCAGCTGCCAAAGTTCTTCAGTTGTAAAGGGGATTTCTCCTGTAGACAATTTCCCCTGCACAGACTTCTTAATCCTCTTCAACCAAGATGCAAAGTACCAGGAGCAGGACTTTGCAATGACGTGATTAGACATGAAGATTCACATGTGGTAGAAAGGTGGCATGTGGCATTTCAGGGTGGGCAGGCAGCACCCCCCCCACCACATTGTATTGTCGCAGTGTTCCAGAGGCCTTCGTGGCATTCTCACTGCGCTAGTATATGTTTATTTTTTTGCAACCTTTATTATTTTTTAATTTTTTTAATTGTTTAAGTACTACTGTTTTACATCCTTGCTAGTACTTTGACAGTATAGAATGTTTCCTCCCATCAGGTGTAGTTACCAGAACATGCCCACCACCAAAACACCTATAATTCACCACCATTGTCCACTGTGCTCTGCCCCCCGCAAGCCCTTTTATCCATTCCTCACCCCCTTGCCCTCTGAAAGCAGCAGATATATGGTCAGCTTTGGACGGTTAGTATTAAAATTTGTTTTTGACTATTTGCTTAGCTTTTCTATATCCTACTTATAAGTGACACTATTCAATTTTTAATCTTTCTCCTCTGATGTATTTTACTAGCATAATCTCTTCTAGTTCAATCCATGTGGTTTCTGGAATCTTTTTGTCTATTTAAGTTGGGAATAGCAACAATACCATGATTTTGCTTTTAGTTTAATACTAACATTTTGAGAAGATAATTGGTGCACACTGTCTGTCATCTGGTAGGTATTCTAGAAATGGTATTTCTCTCCTCACTTCAACCAATTTGAATCTACATCAGTAAATTAAGCAGAATGAAACTTGTTAACCAGTGAACTAGCTTTTAAGATAATAAAAGAGTGCACTGAGAAGTTTTATAAACTTGTAGCAATTAACACAAGAATACTTAGAGACACAAACACATAGACACACACATACACACAACCAAATTTAAAAAAACTTACAGTAGTTTAGGTGGGGTGACTTTGTTCAGATGTCAAGGTAGTTGATGTTTAAAAGGAAAATTGTTATATTTGTACAAAGACTAGCCTGGCCATAAAGTGAAGAAATTCTCCAATCTAATTATTTTGGAAAGCTGGTATACTTATTCTTACAAAATATAAATTACCAAAATGTTTTAAACTCTACATGAGCCTTCATTATTAGAATGTAGCTAGTCAAATGTAGTTTTTCCCATATAACCCTCATGAAAACAGAGGTCAAATGGATAGCTTTGGACATTAAGGTAGTGGCTTAGAATGGATCAAAGAGGTTTGACCAGCATTTAAATTGTAGCAGTATGGATTCAGATTGATTATAAGGTTAAAAAAAGTTTATTCTAAATATAAGGCTAATTAAATCTAGAAATCCTTGCAAAAAGAAAACACTGCTCCCTGATAGTCCTCAGAATTAGGTGAAATAAATGTCCAAAATGAACATAGTGTCATCTAACTCTGGGCAGAATTGGAGCAAGTTTTCCTACAAGTTGCCATTACTCATTCCATAGAAAGATAAAAATAATCTTTGTGATGAATAAATGAAAAGGATGTCTTCATTTAAAGGTAAACTAGGAATAGAAATCCTAATGCCCCTTTTAAGTTACACATGTATATATAGCTTAAATCATTCATATTAAAATTACTGAATTCAAAGAATAGTAACTAATTCCAAATAGTTACTAATTGCATATGCCCTTTGTGCCTCAGCCACATATTCTTAGTGATGATGACTAAGTGATTAGATGGTGATGACTCTCATGATATTGTGGGAGTCCCAGATTTGGAGCCAGAAGACCTGGGTTCTGCTTCCAACTATATGGCTATCCATTATAACAAAAACTCATGTCATCTCCCTGAGCTTCAGTTTCTTTGTGTGAAAATGGAAAGTAGATGTGGGTAAGATGTGGCTATATTTCTGTTACTATATAGGATCATTTTCATCTTATTTTCTAATAAAGACCAAACAATTTCAAATCTTTTAAAATTATTATATTCCTTTGATGATGACAATAACAACTAACACTACTGTTGTCAATATGGTGGGGTTTTGTGTTTAAGCAACTGAGAAATGATTACCAGCCTTACTCTATTAAGAATTTTCTATGTCAAATATGTTACATGTATTATAACACTGAAAACAACCCTGTGAGAAGGGTTCTCAATTGCTATAATTCATTGTACTGCACCATATTATAACATCTGCAACATTTCTTTATATTTACTGTTTTTCAAATTGAGGAACATAATTCTACTGGTAGATTTTACTCCATCTTTTAACAGAAGCTAGATTTTGTCTTTTTATTTACTTTCAAAAGCAATATTTGGGTGCCTGAAAACAAGATTCATTGAAAAGCGACTGTAAGAACATTGCCTAAACATCTACAGGTTCAAAAGGGGGTTAAATGTAAACTACAGGATATAATATATTCATAGGTCTCTTAATTAAACAAAAACAATGCATTTTTATATAATACTCATCATCTAAGGCCTTCACTTTTGCAAGAACACTATATTTCTTGATCAAATATTCAGTATAGTATTCGTTTATTTATTTCCATGACTCAGATTTGCTAAATATATAAATATTACCTTATACTCAACTTTTATTGGGTACATTTCTGGTGAAAAATAATTTTGTTTATAATTAGGGATCTGGCTCAGTATTAAATCCAGACCTGTTTTTCCCACAATGCCTTAAAGTAATGATTTTTAACTTTGGGAAAGTTGTAGCAATTCTCCTCCTGAACCACCGCCCTCCTCCTCCTTCTTTTACAAAGTGCTATGACATTACCAATTTTAAGATCATGGTAGATTAAGATCAGTCTGCTTTTGGGGATACTTTAAATACATCACTTAAGATAATTGCCCACACCTTAGTATACCCTAAATGAGAGCTGGGAAACTCCAGTTGCCCTACGGAGAACTTACTTTATACAAAACTGTATGTTATTTCTGTTTGTTAAAATCGCTATGTTTTCCTGAGTTAACAAAGCATGTGAAATACAAATAGCCACAATTTCTCAGTTGCTTCAGTGAGAGTTTTTGAGAAGATTAAGTACAGCAAAGAAAGAAGTTAAAGCAGAAGCAGGAGAGGTGTTATTCTCTCAACAAAAAGAAAACTACAGAACAATATTTCTGATGAATACAGATGCACAAATTCTCAAGAAAATCTTAACTGAATTCAACAATACATTAAAAGGATCATACATCATAGCCATCTGAAAATTCACTCTTGGGATGCAAGGATGGCTTTGTATATACAAATCAATAAATCTATATACCACATTAATACAAGGAAGGGAATAAACTATATGATTTCAATAGATGCGAAGAAGGCACTTAGAATATTTATCATTAATTTTTGACAAACACTTAGCAAAATGGGGTTAAAAGAAACATAACCCAATATAATAAAGAATATATATGATAAACTCTGCTAGCATCCTACTCAATGATATGTGAGGTTTTCCTTTAAAATCAGGTCCATGAGAAAGATGTCCACTCCTAACACTACTTTTAAACATAGTAGTGGAAGTCTTACCTACAATAATTAGATAAGAGAAAGAAAATAAAAGGAATCCAAATTGGAAAAAAAGTAAAACTATCATTATGTGCATTTTGCACAATTACACACACACACATAATGTCCATTATAACACCACTAAAAACTTATAAACAATAAAATCAATATAGTAAAGTGGCTGGGTACAAAATCAATATATAAAAGTCTGTTGAACTTTTATATGCATATAATGTTCTAGAAGAGAAAGAAATAAAGAAAACCTACAGTAGCATCAGAAAGCATTAAGTACCTAAAAATAAACTTAATAAAGTAGGCGAAAGATCTATTAAATGAAAACTTCAAAACATTGCTAATAGAAATAGAAGAGGACACAAGGAAAGCTATTCGATGCTCAAGAGTTAAAAAATTAATAGACATAATGTCCATGTTACTCAACGCAGTATATAGATTCAAGGCAAAACTTATTAAATTCTATGGAATTCTTCAAGGAAATCAAGTAAACATTATTGGAAGTTATATGGACCCACCAAGGACTGGGAATAAACAAGGGGGGTTAGATAAAGCAAAAGAGGGATAGATGTATCATGTTCCCAGACTTCAAACAATACTACAAGTCTGTAGCAATAAAAAAAATATATATGGTATTGGAATAGAAATAGACACATAGATCAGTGGAATTTATTGAAGGCCCAGAAATAAATCTATACTTATAACAACAAAGGAACCAAGAGTATACAATGGAGAAAAAAATTTCTTCAACAAATAGTGCTGGGAATATTGAACAGCCATATGCATAAAAATGTAACCAGATCACTTTCTCATATCACAAACAAAAATTATTGCACAATGGATTGAAAAAGCCATGTAAGGCAAGCCAGAAAAAAAAAACAGGCAAAATACTCTGACATTGGCTTTCAATAAGTAAGATGTCTTTTCATTGTGGTTATGGTTTCTTTCACAATGCAAAAGCTTTTAGTTTGATCTAGTTCCAATTGTCTATGTTCTCTTTTGTTTTCTTTCCTATTGGCAATGAATCCCTAAAGGCATCATTAAAGCTTATCCAATGAAAAGTATTGCCTATTTTTTGTTCTATGTATTTTGTGGATTTCCTATATACAAATTTATATACAATTTTTTACACTTTTTTATTTATATACAAATTTTTGATACATTTTGACTTGCTTTTTGTGTATAGTGTGAGATAGTTGTCTAGTTGTTTGTATGCAGCAGTCCAATTTTCCCAACATTTTGTTGAAGAGACTACCCTTCTTCCAGTGTGTGGTCATGGCTCCTGTGTTATAGATAAATTGTCTATACAGAGGTGGCCTTATTTTTGGGATCTCTATTCTATTCCATTGGTCTGTGTGTCTTTTTTGTTATAGTATCAGCCTGTTCTAATTATTATAGCTTTATAATATGATTTGAGGTCTAAAAATGTGATACTTCCATTCTCTTTCTTGTCAGCATTAATTTTGCTACTTGAGGTATTTTGTAATTGCATACGATTTTCAGTAGTGTTTGCTACAGATCTTTGGAAAATGCTCTTGATTTTTTTTATTTGGATTGCATTAAATCTGTGTATTGCTTTAGGTAGGTGTCTGTTTTGACACTTTTGATTCTTCTAGTCCATAAGCAGAAAATATTTTTTCACTTCTTTGTGTCTTCTATTTCTTTCAACAATGCCTCATAGCTTTTTTGGTATAGCTTTCTTTAACCTCCTTTGTTAGGTTTATTCCAGGTATTTTCTTTTGGTGTAATTGGAAATGGGATCTTCCTCTTCTGTCTCAATGTTTGTATAAAAGAAAGCACCTGATTTCTGTGTGTTGTTTTACACCCTGTCATTTTGCTTAATTGATTAATCATTTCAATTAAATTTTTTCATGGAATCTGAGGTTTGTCTCTGTGTATTATCTATTATTACATCATCTGCAAGTAACTCTAGCTTTACTCCTTTCTCAATTTGAATTTTTAAAATATATTTTTCTTTTTTAGTTGCTCTACCTAGAACATCCAATTATATTTTGAATAGCAATGGTGAGAGTGGATATCCATGTCTTCTACGAGACCTTAATGCAAAAGCTTTCAGGTTTTAACCATTGAGAATGATATTAGCTGTGGTTTGTTGTAAGTAGCTTTTTTATACTAGGTATGTCTAGTTTATTCCCAGTTTTTTGAGGGCCTTAAATGGATGCTGGAATCTTATAAAATACTTTTTCAGCACATATTGATATGACCATGTGATTTTTAATTTTTCTTTTTGCTAATGTGGTGAATTACATTGATTGATTTTCAAACATTTAACCATTCTTAGGTCCTGATATGAATCTCATTTGTTCATGACATATGATCCTTTTAATGCACTATTGGATTCAGTTTGCTAAGATTTTATTAAGTATATTCTGTGTTCATTAGGGATATTGGGCGGTAATTTTCTTTTTATGTGTTGTTTTTGCTTGATTTTGTTATTAAAGTAATGTTGGCCACATAAGTAATATTGAAATAGTTCTTCTTTTTCAAGATAGGCATTAGAATTCACTTGTGAAGCCATTGGGTTCTAGATTCTTACTTTATGGGACAGTTCTGATTACTGGTTCAGTTTTCTTGCTTGTAATTGGTTTCTTCATGGCTTCTATTTCTTCACTATTTGGTCTCAAATAATTGTGTAATTATAAGAATTTTCCCATCTGTTCTAGTTTATTTAATTTGTTTGCATGAAGATGACCATAGTAGTCTCTAACTGCCCTCTGAATTTCTGTAGCATCTGTTGTGACTTTTCCTCTTTCATTCTTGATCCTACTTATTGGCAGTTTCTTCCTTATTTTGTTGGCAAGTTTTTTAGAAGTTTGTCTTTTTTTTATGTTTCCAAAAAGCCAGCTTTTAGTTTCATTTATCTTTTGGACTGTTTTTGAAATTTCTGTTTATTCATCTGTCTGAGCAAGCAGTTGGTTGCCTCTTATGAGAGGTCTCGTGACCCCTGCCATTCTGGGAGGGTGCTCTCAGGGCCCTACTAAAGTTTGTGAAGACTGACAACTCTGGCACCTTCCTTGTTGCAGGGTTGGAGTCTCACAATTTCGAATGAGCACTTTAAGGTCTTGTGGAAGGTTGAAAAGCTGCTAGCCATTGTAGGAAGGTGCTGTGTCTCATGAGAGGTTGTGAGGCCTTTGGCCACTCTGGAAAATTTCCTGGCATGGGTTTGTATCTCACTGGTCTCAGTAATAATTACATTGAGTTCTTTGAGAGGTGATAGACTTGACAGGCTATGGTGGCCATTTCAAGATAGAAAGGGATATCCATGTAGCCACCATCCTTGTTTCAAGCCTCACCAGAAAAGCTTATATAGAAATTTCTCCAAAGGAAACATACAGATATCTGGCCAGCAGGCACACAAAAGTATTAATTCTAATGGATTAAAAACTAAGATGTAAGACCTGAAACTGTAAAACGTATAGAGGAAAATATAGGCAAAACATTCCACGATTTTGGCTTCAGTGATGTATTTGAAAATTGGCATCTATGGCAAGGAGAACAAAAGGAAAAATAAACATATGGGACTACATATGGATTAAGAAGATGTGATATATGCACACAATGGAATGCTACTCAGCTATAAAAATATATGAATTCTCGCCTTTTATGACAGCATGAATGGAATAAGAGGGGATTACACTAAGGAAAATAAGCCAGAAGGAAAAAGACAAAAATACCAGATATTTTCACTCATATGTGGGATAGAGAGAAACAAAACAGTTACACAAAATCAAACCAAAAAGAGACCCTAGAAAGCTGACTATAAAAATAAATTAATCAGTATGGGAAGGGGATGGTAGAGAGCAGAGGAGTGGGGTCACAATGGACTATGGTAGAGGACTATGAGTGCCTCGATTTTGGGGTTGATATAGTAACACATATCTGAAGAGGTAGGACCCTATGTTTCTGAATCATATATGGTGCTATAAACCAACATTATTTTATTGAAAAATATTTAAAATAAATAAAACAAAACATATACATAATTTTGCATTTCTATCTACAATCAGTGAATGAGAAGAAAGTGAAATTAAGAAAACAATCCCATTTGCAATCACACTTGAAAGATAAAATACCTTGGATCAAACTTTACAAAGAAGGTTAAAGGCTTATACACTGAAAACTATAAGACACTGACAAAGGAAATAAAACTAGATAGAAATAGAAAGATATCCTTTGATCATGGGTTAAAAAATTGTTAAAATGGTCATATTAATTAAAATAGTTTACAGAGATTCAATACAATTCCCTTATTGCTTGTATTTCATAATTAAATGCTATTTTTTCAAGGAAATAGAACAAACAATTCTAAAATTTCTATGGAACCACAAAAGACTTCCAATAGCCAAAGTAATCCTGAGAGAAAAGAATTAAAATAGTAGTATTATTTTTCTGACTTCAAACTATACAACACAGAGATAATAATCAAAACAGTATAGTACTGAAACAGGAACTGTAATACAGACCAATGGAATAAAATTGAGAGCTCAGAGATAAATTTACACAAATATGTACAGTTAGTCTTTGACAAAGGAGTCAAGATTGTATAGTGGAGAAAAGAAAGCCTCTTTAACAAATGGTGTTGGGAAATTTATACAGCCACAGACAAAAAAATGAAACTGGATCATTACTTAACTCCAAAATACATTTCCAAAATATATAAAGTACTCACACACCTCAACAATAAAAACCAAACAACACAGTCTGAAAAATGGGTAAAAAACCTAAAGAGACACTTTTCTAAAGATGACAGATGGCCTACAGAAACATGATAAAACGCAGAACATAATGTATTGTAAAGTAAATGCTTGCAAATGAAATCCATAATGAAATTTCAAATCACACCATTGAGAATGGTCTATATAAAAAAGAGTGAAAATAACAAATGTTGACTAGTATGTGGAGAAAATGGGACACTCATTCACTGTTGGAAATGTAACTTGGTGTAGCTTCTTTGAAAAAAAAAAACATTAGGGAGATTCTCCAAATAATTAAAATAGTAATACCATATAATCTAGCAATGCCACCACTAGGTGTTTACCCAAATAATGAAAACAATAATACAAAATATTTATACTTTGTTCACAGCACTGTAAATCACAATAACTAAGTTATAGAACCAACCTAAATACCCATCAGTAGATGACTGGTTAAGAAACTGTAGACAAATTGAGGATACAGACTGGTGTGGGGGTGGGGATCCTAATAGTAGGGGGCACAATAGACTATAGTGGAGGGCAGAGACTGTTGGTGATAGGTATGGTGTGGTGACATGCATCTGAGGACACATGAACCTATGCCTTTGTGTTGTGTTTTTTTGTTTGGTTTTGTTCTTTTTACATTTTAAAAGGACAGGTTTATTAAGAAAAGAAGAAAGAAAAAGAGAGCACCTGCATAGACACAGATGGGCAGGAGAGTTACCACTGCTACTTTGCAAAGGGAAATGTTTTGTGAAAAGAAATGCCTGCATAGTCACAATAAGGCAGGAGAGCTGCTGAACCTATGCCTTTGAATGACACACAGTGTTGTAAACCAATGTTACTTCAATTTAAAAAATAAATTGTGGAATACACACAAAATGAAATACTACTCTGCATATCAGAAAGATGAATTAATGCCATTTGGAACAAAATGAATAGATCTTGAAGGGATTATGCTGAGTTATATAGGTCAGAAAGTAAAAGAAAACTACTGGATTCAGTCATTTGTGCAATAAAAACAACCAAAGAAAACAAACTGGTAGAACAAAGCCAAAATAATTATTAGAGTCTGTGAAACATATACTGGTTAGTAGACAGACTGAGGGGAAGAGAAACAGGACATGGAAGGGAAAGTGATAGGGTATTGGCATTGGAACTTTGGTGGAGGATGAGTGAGTCATGTGCACATATAGAGGTTTTAAGTTATATGCCACACATTTTATATTTATGTAAATGATTGGAAAATCAACAAAATCTGAGAAAAGTTAAAAACAAATAATTAAGAGTAATTACAGCATAATGTTTCAAGAAGGAAAACCATGGGAGCCTTGTGGATGTTCCTCCCATTGGACTTAATGACTATGAAAACCCCTGAATTTAATAATGGCAATGTATATCTGATGGGTATGATCTTATACCTCTAAATCATATACAGTGTTATAAACCAATGCTTCCTCACTAAAATAATAATAGTGACTTAGGAACAGTCTAGGACAAGCATTTTCAAAATCTTTAAAAGCACCTGACATTTATGTTAGAATTTGCCAAGACAAGCTGCTCCTTGAATAAATTCCTTGAATAGTATAGGAGATGCTTTTGTTAGTACATTTCAAAGCAAGTAAGATGGTTAAATACTTCCCTTAGGTTATTGTTGTGATGTTCTGAACTTTGTACAACAATAATCATGTAAATTATAAAAATCTCTCTTTAGACAAAAAAAAAACACATCCTTAATTTATGATGAACTATGTGATTCTGTTCTCCTGTGAGTAAAGCAATAAAATACACTAGTGATATCCTTTCTCCTCATCCTTTCCATCTAACCCAAAACTTTCATTTGGCAAAGCTTTATTCCTGGACTCTTTCTCTTCTTTTCTTAACTAAACTATGGTCTGAAGAGAAAATGTAATATGCAATGTCTTTACAATGGGTTCTTTCTAAAAAAAGTATTATTTTTTATTGAGGTAACATTGATTTACAAAACTGTATATTATTTATAAGTTCACACCTCTTCAGATGTATGTCACCACACCACACTCACTACCAAGGCACCCATAGTACGCTACCATAGTCCAAAGGACCCCTTTCTCAGCTTTGCTTTCCACTTTCCTCCACCCACTCTGATATTCTTAAATCAGATTGGAGGGGATTGTGGTAAGCGAAATAAACTAGTAAAGAAGGAAAGATAAATATTGGATGCTGTCACTTATGTGGAATAACAGAAACAAAACAAAGGGTAAGGCAAAACCAAATCAAGGCAAATCTCCCCTTTCATTTTAACGTAGTCAAAAAAAAAAAGAAATTTGGATCACAGTAGTAAAAGGACAAGCTCACTTCCCTACCCTTAGCCCCAATCACCATTATTCCCACCCCCCAGGACACCTAATAAGCATAAGTGCCATTGATTGAATACAGACCCAGCAATTTTACAAACCTTCACACCCTTAAACAAAAGAAAATGGCATGGATATTTCAACCAGCAATGATTTGCCCTTGAATTTGTATAGCTTCATTTAATTTTAAGCATAAAGCTGCAAATAAATGCAAGCCTCTTTATCCTATGACCTCATTCTTTTTTCAAGCAACCTACTTCCCTGAACAATCATTCACTTTAGTGAACACACCCTTGAAGGACAATTTATCAAACACACCCTTCCCCAAGAACAGGAAAATTTTCTGATAGTACATAGTACTCCTGGCACTAGAGAAGCTACCCACAATCTCTGTAACCAAAGAAGAAAGAAAAAATCTTATAAACAAAAATAACCGCAAACTGAGCAATTATTGAAAGCACAGACTGTCCGTAAATACACATCGTCCCCTGGACTGTGCACTGAAATTAAATTTGGTTGCAAATTTCAATTCAAAAAAGAAACAGCAGCTCTTATAACAAGTTCTCACACCAAAACTTGTTGTATTTAATAAAATATTGATGGCTAAAGTACAAAACAATATTTAAAAATGAAATATACACCTATGGAACATCTACACATTAGACTGTATATTTATCCTCGGTGTGAACTCTCTCTGGATAAGCAGATAGTATTTATCTGGTACTTTCTACATAATAGACAATATGAGCTCGATGAGTGACTGGTAATAAAAAAATTTTATTGTGAGCCCTTGCTTTCTAAAACAACTGAGCTTCTCCGTGTTTGTGGAAAATGTCTTGAACTTCATGAAAAGTTAATGGAAAGGAAAATGTGTGTCCAATGAGTAATTCATATCTATGTTGTTCATTGAAGGCAGTTTTTCTTTTTGAGTTAATGATGATAGGTTAATATTTAAGCTGTTAGGAAGGTGACTGTAAGATTTTCTGTTTTCTTTTGTTTTATGTAGCTTTTAAATCTCCATTTATTTACAAGATTATGTTGAGTTTTAAAATGTATCTATGACCTTAATGACACCTCTATTTGATTATGCCTGTTCATATGGATAAAACCAGCAATTTTAATTTTATTATCAATTTAGACAATTTCAACAGCAGCTGTTCTCTATATTCAATTTTCTCTGACAAACACTATCAATCAGACAAAATAATAAGCAAGAGAATCATAAAATATATCTGACAAATTATACAGGAAACAAAGCAACATTATATCCAGAGAAATTTAAAATGTTTATATCTATAAACACCACTTCAGTGCAGAAGAAAGCAATAGAGGAAAAACATGTACTACAAAGCCCAAAATAGAAAACATTAAATTGTTGCAAAAAGCATTTGGTTAAATCTAAAATGCCTATCACATAAAATAAAGTTAAGATTCAGGAAGCAAAGCAGAAAAACATCAATTTTGGTTTCTCAAAGAGAACATATAGTACAACAAGCAGATACATATTTTTAAAAAAATCTTATGAATTCTCTGAATGCCATCCAAACAACACAATTCTAAAAACAAAGGTTTAATTGATTTCATGATGACTAACAGTTGATTATAATACCCATTTTGTTAGTTGCCACGATCACAAACTTTATAATGAGACCAATTGTTAAATACCAACTCCAAAGCATGACATATTAAGGAGAGACTTTATTAAAACATGAAATCATTAATTATTTAGCATAAAGGTAATTTTGGATCAAATCTAGGTCCTACTTTTCAATGTCACCTGCCATTAAACAAGCAGGACGGGAAGTAAAAAAGAAGTTTCTTAGCCATATTCTTTGCCAAATTATCTTTTAGTGTATTTATGAATGCCTTTAGACAACTTAACTGTATTCTCTTATTTTACTAAGGAAATGGCACTTCTTTTTTTTTCCTTTATCACATGTCTAGAATCATCTCCTGCATCCCCACATGCACCTTACCTCTCTTTCTTTTTAATTGTAAAAAACTCCAGGCTTTACAACATCCTCCATTTCAATCTTTTACCCCAGATTCTGTAGCCATGCTTTTTATCCCTAAGATTCTTTATACACTCCTCTATGGAGAATTATATTTCAGGGTGGAATAGACTTGCAAGGATCACTTTAGCAATTATCAGAAGACAGACAGAAAACCTTGTAAATATCTCGACCAGCTTAGCCCTGGGAATATAAGGAGTATACAATAATTTGTAATTGCACAAATTGTTTTGTAGTCGATATTAATAATTTGGCACATTACAGCTTTTACATTTATATTTATCTTTCTTTTACTAAAAATTTGACAAGAAAACAGATTAATATGTTTAAATGATTACGACAGATGAGATGATTTTAGCCCATGGTAATTGCTGTTTTTGACTTTAAAATTGTTTTGGGCTACTATGGAACATAGATGACACCCATTTTGTTTTTCATCAACATCCTAACACTAACTATGGGATATATATTTTACATTATCACTTACACTTATTAGTATATTTTAACCTTCATATTTTTCTTACCTTTGATTTCAGTACAAGTGAAGTTTTTCTCAACTAGGAAATTGCTGACAGAATATTCCATATTTGTTTTTCATATTTTCCCTCCAATTTACGTACTTAAATACAAAATTATGGCTTTTGTAGTTATGTATCTATGCTTTTAAAAAGATTTGATTATATACACTAGAAATATGTTTTCATATCTTACTTTAAGTTGTGATTTTTGAAAATTAATTCATGTTTTTCCAGATCGGTATAATAATGCAACATAGAATAATATTCCAATGGTTGCTTTTGAGTTATTTATAATATAAATTATACCTTGCAAACAAGATTTCAGTTTTGACAGAAGTTTCAGAAAGCTAAAAACCAAATTTAATGTAAAGAGAAAGAATGAAAATAGACTGAGTGTTAATTTTACATAGTCTTGCAATGTTCTTTTACATTCATTGGCAAGATTATTAGCACAGATACTGATGCTAAAATACCTACTTTAAAAACAAACTTAGTTCATCTTAAAGGGTGTCTTAGAATTTCACCTTATTTATCTTTTATATAACAATTGCTTACATCTTGTCTTCTATGTGAAATTCTGTATCTTCTAGTAGAATTCTATATAAACTCTTTCAATATTCCAATATTGAATTCTATATAAACTCTTTCAATATCTACCAATATTCATAAATTTTCACATTGATTTCATAGGAAGCATGTCACTTTAAGAAGATGAAACATATTTGAGCATTTAAACAGACCTTTGTGCCTGTCCTGGAGCAACATACTATTTGCTAAACACAAACAAATAACTGCTTGTCTCTCCATTCATGCCATTGTCAATGCACCACCACATTTAATAAAAAATAAAAATAAAAACACCTTTACTTCTGCTATGCGATGAATAGGTGGAAAACTATTGCTTCTTGGCCTTTTGGTTAAGATCAAGTGAATAGGTGGAAAACTATTGTAAAAAAAGTACTGTATGTAAATTGAGAATTGATTTGTAATAGGGGCAAAAATAAAATCTCAAATCAGATATTCCAATCAATCCAAACAACAAAATAAATGAACCAATTATATGCCCTAATTAAATTATGAAAATCACTGGAGCTGATAAACAACACAGGCATTAGTATATGAAGGAACAATCAGGAGATGGAATTTGGGTGACTATTCATTGCATATATAGTTGCAATCCACCAAGAGATAACATCTTGTAGAACAGAGGCAGAGGAGAAAGAAAAGAAATGAGGTTCAAGATTTCCCCTCTCCACTAGCCTGGCATAACTGTCTGTAGTACCTGGGATTGGTCGCTCCAAACCAAATTTTGGTAGGAGGAGGAAGTTTTGAGGGGGGAGAGCGTTTCCCGTGAGCCGATGGGGTCCAAGGCCTGAACCACTTTGTTCATGGGCCCACTGTAGGTCCTCACTCGCTCATATACTACATTTTTTTCTGGAGCCTGCTGGGCTAGGCTTGACTGGTAGCAGTGATAATGCTGGGGTTGGCACTGCAGTATCTCTTGGGACTGCTGAGTCCCACAGCTGCTATGGCTCATCTCACTCCAATAGCTTGAGCTCATCTTCTCAGTGATCAGCAAGGTACTCCACAGATGTTCTCCCTAAAGAACAAAGAGAGATCGTGAAAGAAAGGGGTAGGAAGGTAGACAAGCAGGTACATGTAGAAGCATTTATCAACCACTTCTGGCTACCGTGTTGACAGGGAGAAATAAGTTACCTGAGTAGCAGCAGAAGCAGGTCTGGCAACTGCAGAGAAGGCAGCAAAGTATTTGAGTGCAAATGGAAAGTGGAACCACCCTGTGAGATTGCTCCAGGAAATGGTACTGACACGCCTCTAAGGGGTGGATTCACCAGGCAGTTTTACCTGCTAGGAGAGGCCCTGCTTTGCCACAGAGATCGCTTACTAGGCTCTCTACTAAGTAGGATTCTAGAGAGAGGGAAAAAAATGAGGAATTTTAGGGCTGAGGTCAGAGTTTCCAAGTCCACAGATTTTGAAATACACTTCAGCTGAATGACATGACCAAGGCAAAACTTACCAGAGAGAAAAGTCACAAACAAGAAAGTTTTCCCGTGGTTTTTAAATTTAGCAATAACCTTCCAGAATCCTAGACCAAGATATGGGGTTTTTCAAAGATAAATTTGCATTTTTTGAAAAAGCCTAGCTATTGATTAAAGTTAAGGGAGATTGCCATAGGATCTTAACTTCTATCTTGCTTCAGGCCTATCTGGTTTTCTAACACACATGGAAAGAGATTTGTCTAGGTGATTGAATTGTTGTCTATTTATGGGTAATGGGAGGAAAACATAACCATTCCAAAAATATTATACATTTTGGACTTTATATTTATTGTTTTACATTTTTATAGAGGAATTTACCCAGGCTTCATTTGTAATTTAAGATACACTGACTCTGATTGCCTTTTAAATATTAAGGTGTTAAGGGAGATACATATAGGTTCTTAGAGTTGACTTAACTGATGGGTTTATTACTATAGCTTTTTATCTGCTTGCTGAGTATACAAAAGGTAGTGATTTATTGGTCATTTACTATATGCCAGGTACCATGAGAGGAGCTTTAAGTATATTAGCTATTATGTTCACAAATTTGAGGGTTATGGGTAAGGAACTGAGGTGCAAACACAAAGAGGTTGAAAAATTTTCCAACTAGTAAACTAGTAAATGATAGGTTTAGTATTTGAACATGGGGCAGTTCATTTTTGAGTCTATGCTGTTATCTACTATATTGCTGTATAATTTTTAAAATTATGTTATACATTTGACCATCTAATAAACCTTTTAGGTAGAAAAATCAAAAAGCAGTTTTTTGGCTTTTTTCTGTATTTTTATATATTTGACATTAATTGTAATCCCCATGTATTCCCCATCACCATTTCACCAGTGCACCATCACCTCAGTCCCCTGTGTTCCTGTCTGCCCTCTACACTTCCCCTCTTCCCTCCCGACCAAGGGTCCCCAATTTGTCCTTGTCTTTTTGTTTTTGTTGTGTTTTTATTATTATTATTATTATTATTACTATTATTATTCTTTTCCTTGATCATTATTTGTTTCCCTTATATTCCTCCTAGTGGGGAAATAATCCCGTATCTTTCTTTTGCCTTATGACTTACTTCGCTGAGCATAATCCCCTCCAGATCCATCCATGTTCCCATGAGTGAGTCTAGTTTATCTTTTTTGATTCCTGAATAGTATTCCATCGTGTATATGTACCACAGCTTCCCGATCCACTCATCTGTTCTTGGGCATTTAGGTTGTTTCCAGGTCTTACCTATTGTAAAGAGTGCT